>OZ010581.1:22484570-22504570 GCA_963932145.1 Acanthosepion lycidas | reverse complement strand
TGTGTGTGCATTTAGATTGATAGATAAATGTGTCTTTGTGTGTCTGCAGAGAGATAAAAATTTTTCGCAACAATAAGATAAATATATATATATATATATATATATATATATATATATATATATATATATATATATATATATATTTCTAAAGGGTCGTAAGTGTGCAAGTGATCGTTTTCTTTCTATATTATTCTTGATGATTCCATCGTGTATGCAATTGCACAAAGCAATGTCACCTATATTTCGTCATTGCAATATCCATACATTTGCACAGAGGATGGCTTTCCTTTGCTTGATTCGATGCTCGCACATCCGCACGCCCCACACATATCAATGTCTCCATTTCCTTTACTGAAAGCTTTCTTCTATACTTCACAACCACGTATGCATTTTGCTTTTTGGTTATTTTCTGTTTTGTTTTGTTACTTTCATTTTTTTTTTTTTTTTCTGGGCACATTTTTGACTTCAGGCGTCTAACGATCAAAAGTGCTTCATTATTACCACCGGCATTCAGCAAAAAAAATAATAGACACTATTTCCATATGACCGTGACATATCGTCAGGATCACGACATGATGTTTCTCATTTATAATATATTTATTTATTTGATATTTTTTCTTTATTTTTGACATTTTCTTTCTTCATTTTTTTTTCTTAATGTTTTCTTGATTTTTTTTTCTTGTCTGTCGATTGATATTTGATCCGAGTGACAACTAGCGATGATGTTCGGCTATCTTTAAAAGACTGTCAGAAGAGCAGAAATCGTTTGACACCGACTTGACTATAATCAGAATATAGACGGTCAGCATTGGAATTTATTTCCTCAATTCGAATGCTTGTTACCATCAATATGGATGGCTGACCCGTCACCTTAAGAGACAAGTCAGATCAAAAATTGAGTATTGGTACGATACCTATGCTCTAGTTGTCCAATATTTTCCTTCTACCCTCGATAGGGTTCAAAACATTTAGGCGGCCTTGTATTTGATTAAATATTTTTCACCTTGTAAACCCTATCGACTGATACAACGCTGCAAGCCATTCAGTAGTCTACAGTTATTGCCATGGAAGCGATTCAAGGAACTACATATACTAGCGCCATCAGTTCAAATTTTTACAGGTAAGACGGCATACAATGTAAACAGACGAGAATCATGCTCATGTTCTTCACATTATATTAGCACGAATGTAGTACCGGGAGCCGCTTTTTTGGAGGGACAGATCCTTCCCCGACCACTCATTTCAAATCCATTGTCAACCGACATCTACCTTACATATTATTCTAAAATAGTTACGACCGTAAAAACATACAGCATTCCTCTATTTTGACTAACGCTTGTTTCTTTAATTGGATGAGTAGGTTAAAAAAACTGTTTGCGTTTCTACAAAAGGAAATTATTTTGAGCCGAGTCTCCTCTAAACGTGCACCATATTAGACGATTACTTCTGCTGTAAATACGATTCTTACGGGCATACAATAAATTTATTCTGTGGGGTAATAACTTGTAGGTAAGAAACACCAGTAAATCCTCCTCCTCCTCTTCCCCCTCCTGGATAAGTCAAATATCAATGTAATATCAAAGGTTGTTAGATTAATGAATTTATTATGTTCTTGATTCCTAACAATTGTGATTGCTATATAATATGTACTCGGATTAATAAATTAATCTTTGTTGTTTAATTACTCGGATAATAAATTAATCTTTTTTTGTATTATTATGTTCTGACCTTTGTTTTCAGGTCCTTCTTCCAGAGGATTTAGGAAGGAACCTTTCTTTTACTGCGTTAAAACGTACTCAACGATCCTGATTAGTTATATGTCATCTGTATAGTATATACCTGATACTAAATACCTCTGTACTACTCGGACTAGTTACAATTGCTATGTCACTAAACTGAGGAATCAATGATTCAATTGTGTACACAATTATTCAATAGGTAAATCCTTACGTAAAAAAATTTGAACCTTAAATCTCGTATTTTTATTGCTTCAATTACTGCTCCTATAACCTTGCTGTCAAACTTTACTCTCTTTGCCACCGTTTTTCTTTCTTAATGCTGCTGCTGAAGACATGCTTTCAATTTTTTCTCTCTCAACTTTCGTTCTTTTTCTCTCTTTCTTTCGTTCGTTCGTTCTAGCCCCCATAGGGTATTTACATCTATTCTAGGTCTACTGATAAAGCCGCCATACCCAAGCATATGCGTTGAATCTTCAGACGTCTGATTCCCCCCAAATTGTCCGTTTGGTTATCACGTTTCCATGTCTATTCATGATATTCTATTGGCTCACACTTAATTTCAGTTATTTGATATTCCCTAGGGCTTGCTAACACCTTATGCTGAATAAATGCTTAGGAATTGCCTGTATGTTACCCGAATTCACCAGACATCGGCAGAAGGTCGGAGGTTAGAACGACCGAAACGCCTTGATGAGAACAAAAAAAAAAGAGGACAGTATTCCAGATATAATAATGATAATATAATAATAATAATAATAAATTCATATCAAGGGAATTCCCATAGAAACTCGTTATACGCCAGATACTTCGACGCGCAGACATTATATTCTTGCATCAATGTTATCCGTCGCTAGTACGCCAAAAATATTTTTATATTCTTTTATTTACTTTATTTATATCTCAAAATCGTTTATCTTCTTTCAGTTACTTGATAACATTTTTTTTTAATATTTTTTAGTTATTTTTCTATTATCGATTTACACTCGCTTCGATAATCATTAGTGATGAAGCTGGGTTTAGGTTGAACATATGTCAGAACAAAAGAAATCATTGGATAGTGCTATAAGCATAAGCAAAATTCTTCCAGTCAGGTTTAATCCATCTTTTTCAAAATCAAGTGTTTTGTTTTCGTTTTCTTTTCATTCAATCAATACAGATGAGCGTCGCGTCTCAAAGGCAGTAAAGCTCGTCTGAAAGACATTTACTATATTAAAGTTGAATCCTCACCGAGAGTTTCTAATTAATGACCAAATGCCAGACGAAGCTAATCTTGGCAAATAGACCGCCTAGCTTTGGTGTAATCTCTTCTGTCACACGACGTAGACAAAAATGAAGACATGAAAGCGGCGAAATATTGATGAAACACGACGTAATATCAAATGAAAACTGACTTCTCAGCATTCATTTTAGAGATGAATTTAAATCTACCTAGGAGGAATACGATGACCAGCGTAGAGGTTGGTCATTTGTGGAAATAGCCACACACACACACGCAGAAAGACACATGACGACATATGAACGCAGAGAGAGAGAGAGGAAGAGAGAGAGAGACAGCGACACACAATTAGTAACAAACAGCGACAAACACACACACATATACAAACATTACATATATATATATATATATATATATATATATATATATATATATATATATATATATATATATATATTTTATCAAGAAATAATCATACATAGAATCAATCAGCATTGTTAATGCGATTAATGGCGAAATCATTTCGCTAGTAAAACATAATGAATGCATTAATAAACTGTTAATCAATTGAATGATGTGATCCGCATTTATAAAACTGTTGTCAGATGTTACTAGTTTATATTTTTTTAAGTTAAGCATGTATTTTCGAAGATCCATGTCTTCATCATCAGGCTGTATTTTATTTCCTTTAGAGTTAAAAGTTGGAGACGAAATATATTCAATATATTCAATGAAAACAGACAACTTTAAAGGTCTATTGGTTATATTTTATTTCCCCAGGAAATTTCTTTTTCCCTGGCTCATCAGACCTCAATTCCAAAGGTGAAAAAATGAAAACAGTATAATTCCACTGTCCGTAGAATTTAATTTTAAAAAGGGGTTTTAAAATTAAAAATAATTATTTATTCACCAGCTATTTACAATCGCCTGAAGATGCAGAGCTTAGTGCTGAAGCATGAAAAATATTGTGTAGCGATATTTAACATGTTTTTGTTTTAATTTGCTATAATATATATATATATATATATATATATATATATATATATATATGAAGGGTGTTCCAATAACTTGGACGTATTTTAAATGTCAATTAGGTTTAATGATTTTTTTTCTTTTTCCTTCAGACTTGGCGGACATTTGGCCGATATTAATTTTCAGTTATAATTGGTATGACTTAAATATTAGGTTGGTGCAAAATTAATGACGTAATAATGTCGTTTTTTGACGTTAAAAATACGTAAAAAAACGACATTATTACGTCATTATTTTTGCACCAACCTAATAACATGACCCAACAGAGAAATAAATATATTTTCACTAATAACACTGATTTATTTTTTGCTGACTGATCAGTTTAATGAAATATTCTTATATATATTCCCTCTTAATGAAACACCCATTATATATATATATATATATATATATATATATATATATATATATATAGTTTTAAAAACTAGGAGTTTATTGATTTTAATTTTATTAGTCTCTAAGGACCTTTCAACCAACATCTTATCAGCAGACAATCGTTGGATCATTAATTAACTAAAAGAACAGTAACGAAAATAAAGAGCAAAATAAGGGGGAAACACGCTAAAACAACAAACAAGTGTATATACTTGTAACGAGGGGAGGGGAAATAACGTGTAAATAGAGTAGCGAGGGACAGTTAAAATAAATCGTGCCTTCCATCAGCATGGCGTATGCTGACCTCCAGGAGATTGATATATTGCGTCGTCTCGAGCTAAAGTTTCCATTCACATAAATTAGAAAGATTATATTGAATCAACTGCTTATTCTATTGCTAGTTATATTGGTCTATTATGTCGTTCCTTCAGCTAGGAACGAAACCCGACTGAATTGGCATCAGTCGGGGATTCTATCACTAAGCCATTGGCGCACAGCAAGGATGAAGATGAATTTAAGTTTATTTATTTTTAGATAAACACACAGTGACTGAGAGAACTCGATTTCATTTAACGAAGAGTTTTGCACTATTAGCCCTAATAGTCACTGTTTACAAACCCAAACTTCCTCCCCAGAGAGCTCAAACGAAATAAATTTTTCAGGAGCATATATATATATATATATATATATATATATATATATATATTAATTCATCGAGCCTATAAAATGCAAAAAAAAAAATGCAGAAAGCACTGGACGGCCGTTTCGTCCTATTTGGGACTCATCAGCAGAGTGCATCCACTTTCGATCCAGTTTTTATAAACGCAAGCTTCATAGCAACTGCACCTCACCTCACAAGCATTAGCGGTGTCAAGCAACGATATACAAGTGAAGAAAATTTGGGCATTTAGAGTAATCATATATAGTAACTCATCGAGCGCAGATTACTTATCTACAGAATGTAGACATCTATTTGGAACTCATCAGCAGTGCGCATCCACTACCAAGAATCGATCCCAGACCGTTTCGATATAACACAAATGTCATACCATCTGTATCACGGGTCTCTTGGGGTACTGTTCGGTGAGTATTCGCATACTTGGCGGAGTATCACAACAGAACTCTTGTGAGTAACTCTAGCCAGTTTCTTCTTCGTCACCGAGGCCTCTCTCTCTCTCTCTCTCTCTATCTATCTATCTATCTATCTATCTATATATATATATATATATATATATATATATATATATATATATATATATATATGATTATAGTTGTGAATGTAGAACTAAACACACTTTTTGAAACTGACGAATACCGAGAACTTAGTGCCCAATATGCCACACATTTCCCCAACGACCCGCCTTGGATTTTGAATTCAGAGTTGTCTTTCCCCGAGATCGGTTGCCATCAAAGACTATAGAACTTAGTCTGTCCTGCTATAGCTGGGAAAGAAGAGATGCATCCAGGCCTTTCTCAAGTGTATTATCACGTAATTGAATGTAATTATTTCGACTGGAATCCATTACTTCACTGTACTTTCATATATATATATATATATATATATATATATATATATATATATATTAAAACATGTTAAAGATTAACTTTCTTAGAAAAGATTCGGTGCTATTATTCCAATCAATTTCAAGCATTTAAATTCAGTATAGCTGCGAATCCATACAATAAGTTAGTGCAAAAATAATGTCGTTTTCTCACATATGTTACTATGTGAGAAAACGACATTATATTTGCATCAACCTAATATTTAGAACTTTCCTCTATATTGACACCTCTCTGGGAATCCCAATTATTTAGTTTTCATTTCAGTTGATAGAAAGCCCAATAAATTCTAAGCCAAATAAAGAAGAAAGTTCGCTGCCTGGATGATGCTCGAATTTCGAAATATATACAAAACAATACAACTTTAATATAAATTATACGCACGCATATATATATATATATATATATATATATATATATATATATATATATATATATATATATATATGCATGTGTGTATGAGTGTTTGTGAGTGACTGTGTCAGAGAGAGAGAGAGAGAGAGAGAGAGAGAGAGAATGTTAGAAAGGTCTATCCCTGTCAAGTGTTTTCGCCCGACATTCTGGAGTTGGCCAGTCAAAATCTGTAAACTAAATCTTCATGGTTAAGTGTAATAGGCAAGAAGATCAACAAACGGAACTTACAAATTTTCGAACGAATAATAAAATGAAAATATAAGACTCTATTGAAGTGCCATTAGATAAATGACATTACAGTTCACGAGAGAGAGTTATGCTTATATGACTGATAGATATTCTGAGTTTGTATTAGTATCATGGGTATATAATATATTAGGTTGGTGCAACAATAATGTCGTTTTCTCACATATGTTACTATGTGAGAAAACGACATTATTTCTGACCCAACCTAATATTATCACGCATGGGATTTCATATCTATTTTCCTTTGGCTATTTTAATAGATTTGTATTATTGATAACAAAATAATAATAAGCTTTCGGTTATTATTGTAATATTGAAATCGTGCCATGATAATAACCTTATATAGACTTATGTCATATGTATATTTCAGAATGCCTACATTTCTGAATTATAAAATATTTTTGTGTATGCCACATGTTTTCATCTTATCTTTCTTCTTTTTCTCTTTCTTCGTTTTCTTTTTTTCCCTATTTTATTGTCTTTCTCGCTTACTTTACTTTTCTTTTCATTTTCTCCTACACTTACTTTCATTCCATCTATATCTCTACATCTATATTTCTTCTTCTTATAATAATATTAGGTTGGTGCAAAAATAATGACGTAATAATGTCGTTTTTTGAAGTATTTTTAACGTCAAAAACGACATTATTACGTCATTTTTTTGCACCAACCTAATAGTAATTATTATTTTTTATATTCTTTTAGTTATTCTTCTTAATATTCTTTTCCATCTTCTTCTTCTTATAATTATCTTTCTTCTTTGTCTTCCTCTTCTCCTCTTTTAGATTTCCTTATGTCTCTACATATTTATCTTCTTTCTCCTCTTCGTTTTCGTTCTGCATTCCCATCTTGATGTATTCTCACCTTTCAAGTGACCCCTTCATCCTGATATCATCAAATCGAAACAAAAGAACATCCTTCCCGGGCAGCAAAGGTCAAGTGAGAATCCCAACTTATCCTTGCTCTGATTGTTCATTATTTACTTGGCACAAAACATTCAGCCTGAAACCGGTAGGCTGCAGTAGCGACCAAATTTTACAGACTGATATTTATTTTCTATGACAGAAGCAACCACCAGAAGAGCCGAGACAGCACATCTGTATTCCTTATCGATTGCCGTCTCTTTTGTGACGACCGTACGCTTTCTTTCTTGCACGTACTTGCTCGCTTCTTTCCTTTCAGTTTTAACTTATTTTCCATTCTAGCTATGACAGTTGCTTCGTCCAATCTTTCATATCCGCTTTTCATCGCCATTTCTTGATTTATGTTGTTTACTTATAATCAAAGTTCTATCAATGTTTTGAATATATATATATATATATATATATATATATATATATATATGTGTGTGTGTGTGTGTGTGTGTGTTTGTGTGTGTTAGTCTAGCATGGGGAACGGTCATAAGAAACGCTTAAGTGTACAAAGATTGTGCTATGTGAATCTGTCAAGAGATGAGAAACTATCGTCTGATTGCCTGAATTCTAAATTTATGATTGCGTTCCAAAATCGATCTTTCTTGCCGGTGCGGAATCCGTAGCTCTTTAAGTTACGAATCAAAGTGCTTCAATGTTTGCTTTTTTATATATATATAGAAATGTCTTACACTTATCTTAATTTGGCATAAAGCCAACTATCGCAACTGATAATCCTAAAGTATGCTAATCTAAGAAAAGGTAAAGAGCACAATCGTCAGTAACATGACCTGGTGTGGTCGTCCGACCGTAGCAGACCTGATCATGATCAACTGGCCAGTTCGCTTCACTTCTCTCCATTACTGAATTTCTGCGAAGGATATTCCATTAAAATCAGTTACATCCTCCCCACCTTTTTCAATCGATCTCTCTCTCTCTTCCTGGTTTGCCTGAGATTCTACTTTGCTTACAGGTTGTGGTAAGATTGTTGGCACTTATGACGTGGCCATACAATTTCAAATGTCTCTTCTTGAAAGGTTTTTATGAGATCTTCCAACAGACCAGTTTCTTGTTTAATGTTGTTTTGCAATTTGTGACATTTTCTGCTTAGTAAACATAGGTTAGTTCTGCGGCATTGCATGTATAATGGTTGCGTTCTTCGCAGTATTCATGATGCTAATGTTCAGATATATTATTCTTATTTCAAGATGTTTATTTATTTTTTTTTTGGGGGGGGGGGTTACGACAGCTGATATTGTTTGTGCGTTACTTGAAACTATATCTATTTTGCATAATCAAGACAATACATTCAAATGTCCTCGCTACTACCGACCATATTTGAAAAATAATATTCAAATCATATTTCAAACTTGGATCGAATATGGATCTCTGGTATTTGAGAACAGAGGCTAACAAGCTTCTCCAAATATATTGCTAGCGGGACCCGTGGAATTCACACGGAACAACTAATAGAATGTTAAGTAAAGTAAACTTTTTCTCCATATACATATGTAATAAAATAATGCATTGAAGAAGGAGCAATTAAAATTTTTACATATAGAATGAGATATTTAGGCAGCAAATAATAAAATTGCATCAATTTGTACAGGTATATTAACAAATACATAGATTGTAGCTATTAAATCTATCCTTTTTAAAATACAATACCTACAACCTGGGAAAATAAACAACACGCAGAGATACGTGGGAGAGTCCACCATGGGCGCAAAGTTTGCCAATATATATATATATATATATATATATATATATATATATATATATATATATATATATATATATATATATATATATATATATATATGCTTATTCTTAATAGAAATCTTATAAGTATAAGAAGCTATACAACTATACTTGCTCCGAAAACTTTCCGTGTATTGATTTGCAAATAAACAAGCCAATGCCAAATGGAAAAAAAGGTATAAAAAAGAAAGAACCAAGAACATGTACGTTAGCCGAAAATAATCGTCCAGCAGACGAGTTTAAGGCCCAAAGGAAAAAAACCTGATGCGAATACCCAAAACAACTAAGAAAGTGCTTAATACAATGAGTAGAGCAGACCTAGTTAAACCTAGAGAGCCAGACAAACCTACCAAGTTTTCACGTAAGCGGACGATTCACTTCGGTGAAACCTTGGTAGGTTTGTCTGGTTTAACTCTCTCTCTCTCTCTCTCTCTATATATATATATATATATATATATATATATATATAGATAGATAGATAGATAGATAGATAGATAGATAGATATGAATAAGGACACATACCTAATGTAATCAAAGGCCTCCAGAAGTTCTGAAAGACTCCACTCCTTCAAGGCAGTACCTTTCGGCAGACAATAATCTTTGTGAAAGTTCGGCTTCCACTTCCTTGTCTCAATTGAATTTTGATGCATGGGCACCACTTCCACTTTTGTACCAATGCAGAGTTCACTCTAGGTCGAAATGTGACGAAAAAGCACTACTATTAAGCCGGGTTTTAAACTAATTTTATGAGGAGACATCCTGATGGTGTCAAAGTGTTTTGAAAGTTAAATGAGAAGCGCTAAGTCTCAGCAGGATCATCTGTCAAAATGTTATATTTACTATAATAGGTGCAGCAGTCACCTGGAAGTTGCCTCAAAACTACTTCAATGATCAGGATATATATATATATATATATATATATATATATATATATATATATATATATATAGAGAGAGAGAGAGAGAGAGAGAGAGAGAGAGAGAGAAAGTATTGGAAGATTTAATATTTCCAATAAATAAATAAATAAATAAATAAATAATAATAATAATAAATTAAGCGAATGGACGCCAACACGAGAAAGCTTCTCACCTGCCTTCACATGCATCATCTCACAGGAGATGTCGATCGCTTGCATGTACCCAGATCCGAAGGAGTTAGAGGATTAGTTCAACTAGAAGTGACTTACAAAACTACAATTGGCCCACAAAGATACGTGGAAACTACAGAACATGAAAGAAGTAAGAAACTTTATTAGTATAAAGGAAACCGAAAAGTTCAAAATAGAATTCCAAATGGGTGAATAAATGCTATTAAAGCATAAAAAAACCGGCTGCTGCTTCAAAATACATAAAAAAAAGAAATCAAAGGCAAATGCAACTGAACAGGTTCATAAACATTGGCAAGATAAACCACTTCACCGTCAATAATCTGACCGTATAAAACAAAACTGAAGTTGACAACCCCCATAGACATCAGTGGCTAAATACCTCATAAATAATCAACATTTTCGTTTTCATCCCGAAAAAAAATTAAACGTTTTGAACAGTGGAATTGTACTCTATTCTTTCTCGTACTACCTGGATATATATATATATATATATATATATATATATATATATATATATATACTTTTTTTCTTTTCCACCCCTAATTTTGGTAATTTACATTTTCTTAACATTAGTTGTTGGTAATAATTTTTCTTGTCAAATACTTTGTTCTATTTTGCCGACAATTATATATTTCTGAAGATGTGTCAGTTGAAACATCTTAAATTTGATAACACCGTGATAATTTTTGTATCCTATTTTATTAATAAATTGTAATCTCTTTCCTGATTATTTTATTCTGGTGTGGCAACAACAAACTGTTTATATAGACCGTTAGCTTAGCATATTTTAAACCCCTGAGTTATCATGCCAGTGTATTTATTGCAAGGTCACTTTTAATCTGAGCCACGACACCAAGAACATTTTGAAAGCTTGTATCCTGAAAGTAAACATGATATGGTTACGCCGTCGCTTACTCAACTGTGGGAAACATTTTAGAATCATATTTCCGTTATTCTAAGTCGGATATGAATACTTTTTTATGGGGTAATATATTTATAATTAATATATGTCCTTTCAAATTTGTCAATCCCCTGAACAAAATTTGATTAAAATATAGTCCTGAAATACCCTACATTTATGGAGGAAGATGGTTAAAATCAGTGATGGATAGTGTGTAAATATCAATAGAAAAGCGAACCCAGTGGTCTAAACTGAGTTGCAACAGCCTGTTTCAGGTTTGATCGTAAGCAGCAGACCATGTTTGTCTTTAGTAAATTATATTATCATAACGGCTATTGGCTAGGCGGCAACGGTTTTATTTGAAATTTTTCTAAACCCCATTGAAAAAATACGGCTGTTTCTAGGTATATGTTCGTTATTAGCTTTTAACCCCTTATTAACTATTCATTTTTTAGGCTCAATATATATTTATTCATTATTTTTGTTATTATAATTAGATATATTTAGTTGTGTTTTTCGTACCTTCTTAGTTTGTTAATTTGTTTATTACTTTTTTTACTTATATAGTATATTATTTGAGGGAATATTTTTCTGAAGATTGTGATGCCATATTACATCCAAAATGAGGCCAAAACCTGGGTGGTTTTTTCGAAATGTTATTTTCGTACCAAACAAAATCAAGGTACCTAGAAATATTGAAAGAAATAAAATAAATTTCAATTGTAGTCCGCCATGAACTATTTTCTAAATACTTGGAAAAAGACTTGAAAATATTCTTTAAATAAATATTTTATGCCCTGCTACCTAGATGTCGTTTCATGTATATAAACTGTCGTGGGGATTGATTCTTCCCAAAACCCGGTTTCATCACAGTTGAAGAGACATTAACTTAATCTTTGTTCTAAAATCCTTTTCTATTACCAATTAGTAAAAGTTTAATCACGATTTTACGCTTTTGTTGTATAAAAAAGCAAAACTAACCCTAGCAAAAATGAGACACGCTAAAAACTATAGGGGTATAAAATAATTAATTGAAAATTTATGATGAATTAATTATCGCAATGCATAAGTTATATTTATCAACTACTATAAAATATAGCAGAAGATAGAAAAGGAAAGCAAGATGAATGGACTAAGCATTAACGAAATGCCTGGTTGTTTGATACAGCAATTGATCACTTTAACCCATAAATATACTTTCCCTTAAATTATTTCAGTATCTGTCTATATTTCTGAGATGAGGTATTATGTGCACTATTTAAATTATTCAGACGATTGTCCGCATCTTTGTTGCCATATTTATCACAAGTTTTCGGCCGTTGTACGCTCCGACTTTCTTCAGATGGTTGGAATTAAGTTAAGGCAGTGAAGAACTTGGAGAGGTGAATTAGCAGGAGATAACTGATAATTGACATTCATTAAACATGACACATGGAACTAGAACAGTCTACCCCAGTGAGCGAAATAAAGGGTCCAGTTCGACATTCCAACCAAATGAAGAAGGCCGGAGCGTACAACGGCCGAAACGTTGTGAGAAATATGTCGACAAAGATGATGACAGTTATTCGAATAATGTAAAGTGTGCTTAAATTATTTTCATTTATAGCCTAGAAAACGGCGACTTACCTCGTCAAACCAAGGTACAGCGCGTCGCGTGTATCCTACGACGAAAAAGAAAATTACTTACCAAAAAAAAAAAAAGAAAAAAAAGGGCACGTATTCCCCATGATATGCTGAAGATGAAATATTTTGATTAAAACAAGTCCGTCGCAGCAGTCTCTATAAATGTATTTTGATATGTAAAAATGTTGCGTCCTCTCCCAGTTGTCGACGAATGAAAAAAAATGCTCGGCCGATAAAATCAGTTGGTGTTCTCGAACCGAGTGGAAAAAAAAACTGATGTATTTTGGATATCGCGTTCGTCGGAGAGTTAGATATTTTTCTGACTGGTTACTCACATTGGGATTTGTGAGATAGTACCTACGAATCGAGATTTAAGCATTTCTTTCTGCCCCCGATATTCGAGTCTGAAGTTACAGTGATTTGTTCTCTGCGTTGTGGAAGTAATCTGCGACAAATATTTCCTTTGCTTTCAAAACGCTTACATCATCGGATAAATTATTTTTAGTCCGCATATGTGTGAATAATATCTTTGTAATTGTATTGCATTATTTTTTTTAAATTTAATACTTCTATAGCTGGGTGAATATCGTATAGTTTATAAATCTCATATTGCTAACCATTTTCTTTCGATAGGTTCATTTAATTTGTTTTTGATATCTGTATTTTGTATCTTGATGTTTATTATTTTTATTATGTCTAACAAGTATTGATGTGTTGATAGGCTTTCTCTCTTTTCTTTAAGTTGTCCAATACTGAATCTTTAAAACATTTGCTTAGCTTGCAATGCCTTCACCCTTCTCCTGAGATTGTTTTCCTAGACAGAACCCAAATATTTAACAAATTCCCTTCCAATCGTAGTCGATGGTTTAGAATATTTGTCTTCACATATTGTGAGCAATTTCGTTGGCGAACATTGTCTGGAATAACGCAAAATGAATGAATATTTTGTATTTCCTAGACAGCGTTAATGGAAAACTGATTTATGAATCGACGATGAGGAAACTACAACATTGAGAAACATAGGAAAACTGAAGTAACACAATATACATAGCTATATATGCGTTAGATTTACACAAAAAAAATAAGAGAAGTTTTAAATTAAAAAAAAATAGTGCATTTCAATTACAGAGATGATATTCATATATGCGATCTAAAAATAATTTATTTGATAAAAATAATTTAAGCACATAATTTACATTATTCGGGTTATTGTCCTCATCTTTGTTGCCATATTAATTACAACGTTTCGGCCGTTGTACTCCCCGGCCTTCTTCAATTAGTTGGAATGTCGAACTGAGCCCTTTGTTTCGCTTGCTATGGTAGACTGTTCTAATTCCACGAGCCATGTCTAATGTTAATTCACCTCTCCAAATTCTTAACTGTCTTAACCAGGTATTGAACACATAACAGTTCTGTTCGACATTCCAATCACCTGAAGATGGTCGAAGCATACAACGGCCGTAACGTTGTGATAAATATGGCAACAGAGATGAAGACATTCGCCCGAATAATGTAAATAGTCTACATAATACCTTATCTCAGAAATATCGACAGATAGAGAAATAATTTAAGTTAAATTATATTTATGGGTTAAAGTGTTCAATTACTGTAGCAAGCAACTCTGCATTTCCTTAATGCTTAGTCACTTCTTGTTTCCCTTTTCTGCTATAGAAGTTGATAATTATAACTTATACATTGCGATAATTAATTCTTAGGAATTTTTCAATAAATGCTTTTATTACTGGATTTATTTTTAACGTGTCTCATTGTTTCTGGGGTAGTTTTGTTTTTTTATGCAACGAAAGAGTAAAATTGTGACTAAATCTGTTGCTAAATGGTAATGGAAAATGATTTTAATATAAAACTTAAGATTATGTGCGTCTCTTCAACTGAGATGAAACCGGGTTTTCGGAGGAATCAGTCCTTACGATATATATACATGAAGGGTAATGTAAAGAGCAAAGCATAAATTATCGACACATTTATTTAAAGAATCATTTCAATTCTTTGTCCAAGTATTTAGAGAATCGTTCACGACAAACTAGAATTGATATACATTTTTTTTTTAATTTCTTTCATTATTTCTAAGCCTCCTGATTTTGTTTGGTATGAAAAAAAAAACATTTCGAAAATGCCGCTTCTCAGGTTCGGGCATCATGGCGTCTGGTCCTAAGGTGAAGTCAATGTAATATCGACGCCAGCGTGACAGTTGTTGCATGGTCTGGGCATTTTTTGTCCTTGGTCCGTATGTATGCTTAAAAGCCCCACCCACATTGTGTTACTTCCTACTTTAGCTGTAAAATCAAGTCAAGAAAATCTCGAGTGTGTAAATACGAGAAATCAATTCAGCCTCTTGACAAAGGAATTATTTACTGTTACGAAACCAAATGCATTCTTTCGTTATTTGTACGCATTCGAACTGCAATTGATACTGGCCCTAATTTTGCATTATACTGTTCTGGAAACCATTTAATATTACTGATGCAATAATATACATAAAAGCTTCAATGGATGAATTAAAATCACAGACTGCAAATGCCTGCTGTGAGGCTGTAAGCAGTGAAGTCAGTAAATGATTTTAAAGGCTTCCATGAGATGGATGCAGACGTTAAGAAAATTATCCGCGCAACAAGAAAATTTTGATGGAGAAGCTCTTGTCGAGGTGCTTGTTACAGAAGTGGAAACACAAATTAAATGCCCGGAGGAAATGCTAACAATTCAAAAGAGGAACTTGTTAAGTCTTCTACTGACGAAGATGTAAAAGCTGAAGCATAACGAGGTATAAACACATTACAAATATTTGCCAAAGTTTGATTCAAATGCCATAGGAAAAAAAGTTTTGGAATAGGATGCTTCGAGAGAATACGACATTAACATAAACAATGTGATAAACGATGTAAGATAATGGTTAGCGTTTAGGAAAAGAAAATAGCGAGTTTGAATTCCAGTCGAGTTCATTAAATTCACTTTCATGAAAATATTCTTAGAAATAGTATGGATCAGTTACGTCAACTATGGGTTAAATAGTAAGGTAACTAAGGCTTCGTTCTTGGAAAAACACAATGAATTCAAAACCGCTTGCGTTTGGAGCTATCGTCCATACTATAAAAATATACATGCTATAGATACCACAGCAAAATCAACTCACGGCTTGAGAACAGTTGTTCAATTCTCCTCAATGGCGTCTACTAGATATGAGTGATGTAATAAATATAGTTACTGATAATTTTAAGCCTCCCCCGGATTAGCAAATAAACCTGAAAATTACAGTTACAATTTTCTTAAGTGTTTCATCCCGCGCAAGGCAATTAAGCCACTAAGACGCAACAGTTACTTTCTGTTGAATAATAAGAGAATTTTTTTTTTAAATCATGTTTAGAGAATACGAAAAACTGGAATTAAGAATAAAAATGATAACGATTGACATTGCATTTAAATTTTTGAATTTCAAATTTGAGTGGCAAACAGAAGTCCGGAAGGGAGTTCCATAAACAGTTATTGCGAGAGAAGAAATATTTATAAACAGATGCATATAGAACGATATATTTATGTATGTGCTGTAGCATACCTGCGGACGTTAACGGGTATGTCCCCATTCACATAAATACAGAAGTAAATACTGTATGTCGGTCTGAAGCTGAAGATTCATTTTAGAATTCAATCGACTCACTTCTAGCAGTTGCCTACTTCTTCTACGCGCCGTATTATTCTTTTCCTAAGTATTATCGTTCATTATCAAACTTCGCTTGATTACTCTGTTCTGTAACCTTGCCTAGGTTACAACACTGTGCATTGCTATAAATACTAGTATATAGTTATATATGACCTGAGGATTGCGATCAAGTTTGAAGCAGACTATCAACACTCGACGTTAATTTCTGCGTCTGCTTGTACATTTAGCCACCACGCTCTATCGCTGATTTCGAGCATTTTAAATGCTATTAAAGATATGCGATCTCCCATGAGATTCAAACCAGCGTCCCACTGGGCCCGGGAATCCATCGTTGAATTTGACGTGATTCTGAACACGCCGCTATGAAGGGCTTCGTTGTTTATCCAAAGTCGACTATATTTGCCTTATACATTCAAATCTTTCCCAGACTATATATATATATATATATATATATATATATATATATATATATATATATATATATATATATATATATAAATGCTGAATTTAGTATCCTAACGTAAACAAAGCAGCTTTTAAAGAATATATCTGAAAATAAGCATTGAGTTCAACTATCTGTTTCATGCTTAATCTCAGTATTCAGGCTGAAGATTGTCACTGCTGGGCGTTGTCCTTACTGTACACTTTTATATTTATATATGCTCTGTGACTAATATTGAGCATTTTAATCCATAAATATAGCATAACTTAAAACACTACATTTTTATCACACACACACATTATATATATATATATATATATATATATATATATATATATATATATATATATATATATATATATATATTTTAAACGCAAACGTCAGTTTATATACTTATATACTCACTATCACTGATATATATGAATGACGGATAAAACTGAAAAGTGGCCTATTATATAATTTAGGAAGAAATTCCAGCATGCATCTGTATGTTTTGTCTTGCGTGGGGAGGGAATTTTGCATTTGTTACCCTAGGATCTAACATATATCCACTGGACTTTGATTGATATATTGATCCCTCATACACACGCATATAATATATATATATATATATATATATATATATATATATATATATATATATATATATATATATACACACACACTCACATACACACACATATATATAGAGAGAGAAAGAGAAAGAGAATGATATGTGGATGTTTATTCTTGCGTTTGCCGTGAAAAGATAGTTTTAAGGTATGCACTATTCATGGCTTAAACTGCTTATTATCAGAGATAGAACGTATATAAATATGTCGCCTGAAGTTTGCATTGACGCTGGATGTCAGTATCTAATTTCTCGTACGTAGGTATAGTAGGCCGATGAGTGAAATTCAAAAGGACAGAATAATAATAATAATAATAATAATAATAATAATAATAATAATAATAATAATAATAATAATATAGCAAATATCTAAGTAGACCTAAAGAAGCAAGTGTGGACCAACTGACAGCCCATCAGTATCTGAAGAAAATCGGGATGAAAGCTGATACAGAAGGCCCAATTATTGCAGCTCATGACCAAAGCTTCGCAACAAGTTCCTATCACTGTCACATAATCAAGAATAAAACTAACCCGAAATACAGAATCTGCAGAAAATATAATGAAATTATCGATCATGTTATCTAAGGTTTCCCACAAATATAAAAAATGAATGTACCCACAAACATAAGAAGGTAGCGACATAGGTGTACTGGAAGATAAGAAAGAAGCACAAAAACGGAACAACTGAGAGATGGTATGAACAGGAATAAGACAAAGTTACCCAAAATAACGATGTAATTATCCTCTGGGACATGCCAAATGAAACTGGCAGGAAAATATATGCCAACAGATCTGATATTTTAAGAAAAGACCAAAAACTCAGGAAATGTATCCTAATTGACATAGCAGTACCATCAGAGAGAAACAACTGCATGAAAATTAACGAGAAATTGCCCCGATACAAAGATCGAAATTAGCAGGATGTGGGGACTGATACTATACCATAGTAATTGGAGTTCTAGGCTTCGCGAGGGAAGAAATAGACAATTTCCCTAACAGTATCCCAAGTAATATCGACATATAGGTTGCCCAGAAGACTCTCCTACAAGAAACCTTCCATATACTAAAAGAAATGTTGTCAATTAAATGATAATTATCCTATAGGTCATAGCTTGGACCTGGCTCAACACGGTACAAAGCATTACATTACATGCTCAAATAATAATAATAATAATAATAATAATAATGATAAAATGTAATTTTGGACGTGTCTGTGTTCATTCTCAGCAAAAATGATACGAATGTGTTGTTATGTAAACGTGTATATTTTAATATTATGAATACATACATAGAAATGTGTATTTGTAAAATGTGACTGTACTGCTGCAAGTCTCTTCGTTAAGACGAATCATGTTCTTCAGTTGCTAACGTGTTTGTCTAAAAAATAAACACGTCTAAATTAACCTTCATCCGCGCTGTACGCCAGTGGCTTAGGTAGTGTCTCCGACTGATACCAAATCAGTCGGTTTTCGATCCCGGCATGAGGAAATCGGATGTCTAGCCACACGGATGCAATGTGAAACAGCGAAATAGTCTGTCACTAGATGACAATATGTATATATATATATATATATATATATATATATATATATATATATATATATATATATATATATATATATAATTTATTCGAACATTATAACATAAATGTGTTATAAAATCACGACAATATAGCCATTTTGTTTCAACACTTCTGTTGACTTATCTAGTGATGGTGGTGAATGTAGAATAAACAGTTTTAAAATGTTCAAATCGACCAAACACTCCTCGATAGGGGAAAAGCTGTTACATAAGCTGCAATGGCCAATCAAAATACAACTATATGAGAATTCAAAAAACTTTACAACGAGATTAAAAACTAGATCTATCAAAGCCCGGAGGAATATTTTGGTCGTATCCACAGCTACTTAGCACAACGGAGTTGACTCGGCTGTGTATGTGTTCAATTGAGTGATGACTCAGTGTCTCTGGTGAGAGGAATCATAGACTGAAATATGTGGCAGGCAATGGTAGATCGTTTCCCTTATTGGCTACATGTCTCTCAAGTGTCCGTTATTTAAGCAAAACTGCAGTTTGGAGGACATCGCCTGTGCTTTGATTTGTAGAGGAATGGAATCCGCCAAGTATAATTGACAAAAGCGCGCTACGCATTAAAGACTGTCTCCCCTGTTATCAAAACAGATATGTCGAAGGAATTGGTCAGGTGCTTAGTTGCGCGGTGACCTTACGATCACTTCATGGCACATATGATGATAATGTACATGAATTAATTAACAAGGCCAAAGATTATTATGAACATGTAAGTTGAATTTTGATTTGAATTTTGCTATGTATGATTTTGGGAGGCACGATGAAGTAATGGATAGCAGCTCGGATTGAAGTATCGGAG
>OZ010581.1:22432070-22477070 GCA_963932145.1 Acanthosepion lycidas | reverse complement strand
TAGGGGCGTCCTGCGGCGAACTTATCCATCTTTGTTTTCATCAGGGTCCTCGACACGTCCTGGTAGATCTCAACGATGACTGTCAGGTTCTTTTGAAAGAAGAACGGAGGCATGACTTCCCCGTCGCTGCACAAAAGGCCAAGACGACCCAGGCGTGGCTGCTTAACGATGTTCCTCACCACTGGTCGCCGGACTTGTGTCCGCCCTTCTCACCTGACTGCAACCCCTTGACTATTTCTGCTGGGGCGTGATCGAGACTAAGACCAGCAAGCACGCCCACAACATGCCGCTATGGACATGGTCGTCAAAGCGTGTGACACATTTCGCGCCAGCCTTGAGATGGTCGACGCAACCGGCGATGGTTACATTGAAAAATAATGTATTAAGTATCTATAACTGCGTCTAAATAAACTGTCAGGTCTCTGCAACACTCTGTATATATATATATATATATATATATATATATATATATATATATATATATATATATATATATATATATAATCCCTGGGCAATACACATATTATATCTATATACTTTATATATACTTATATATGTATATGTAGATTTATATATATATATATATATATATATATATATATATATATATATATATATATATATAAATATCGATTGTTCTAATCGTTGGCTTTGATGTACTGTGGATTTGCTTTTATGCATTGAAGTGACTTTGATGCGAAGCCCCGCCCCCTCCCGAAAACCTGAAGAAGTTTGCTGAAATTTGAATCGTCAGTGTGAAGCAATTGTGACATTCTCCTCCAGGTTATTTGAATTCGTCATACTCAACTGTGACTTAAGTTGTAGTTCCTGTCTCTTCTGTTACATTAAATTCCTCTACTCAATGGCAGTCTTCGTTGTTGCACTTCTATAAATCACAGCGATTAATTACATCGAAAAGAGAGTGACAGGCATTAGTGTCGTGTTATAAAAAAAAAAAAAAACTATTTCTAAGCTTGTATATGTTATGGGACCTTACCAATAATAACATAATGGACTATTCCATACTTAATAAGTACTGCGCCTCAAGAGGAAGCAGAGAGTTCAGTCCAAAGTCGGGCACAACTGGATGACTGGCTGATCAGTTGAACTCTCTGCCTTCGGGCGGGGAGGAATCCGAACGAGGCTACGCCGAATTCGGAGTCTCTTTCGTGGAGGTAAACCGACCCTGAACCCGTTTATACGGGTTCAAATGGCATATTTTGGGCCGATCCCACGTGCTAGGAAATCCCACGTTAAACCGGCCTTGTGCCACATGATGCCCTCGTGGTGGAGGTGACTAAATACCATTCAGTCTGATGTCGGACCACCGGCTGACCGGCTGATCAGTTGAACTTTCTCTCTTTGGGCGGGAAAGAACCCGAACGAGGCTACGCCGAAAGGTTGTGTGTCTTTCGGGGAGGTAAACCGACCCTGAAACCGTTTATACGGGTTCAAAACGCATATTTTTGGCCGAGCCCACGGGCTCGGAGATCCCACGGGCTCGGAGATCCCACGGGCTCGGAGATCCCACGTTAAACCAGACTTGTGACACATGATGCCCTACTGGGTGGGGGTGACTAAATACCGTTCAGTCTGAAGTCGGGAGTGAGGTCCATCAGGAGTCTGTCAGTCAGAGCGAGCGCATCAGTCAGTCGAGTCATAGGCATTCCGAAACGGAGTCGCTTTCAGACAATTACTACAAGACATTGGAATAGCGATACTGGTCGAGACTACATTGTCCTCTCTACTAAACCTGATTGTTCGTACTAACTCTTTCTACTTCTCTGTATATATTCCTGTTTGTAATATATCTGTGTTATTCGATATCCGTGTTCGAGTTCTTCTTTATTGGTTCAACCTTGGACTATCACCGTTGTACAAGGAACCCGACCATAACAGTACAGCATAAAGATTTATCGGGGAGAAGCTAAGAAATTAAGAAACGCAGAAGATTTTCATTTTGTTTTAGTTTTTATTTGGCTCTAAATAAAATAATCACCGACAATATGGAAAACATTCTTTTTTTGCTGAAACTGTCTTCGTAACCTATACATTAAACAAATTAGATTAAATTAGCTAAATTAATGGTATGATTTTTCCAAGTCATACCGGAGAATTATAATGGCATAATTCAATTTTGAGAATAATATGGAATAACTGATTACGAAAAAAAAATTACTTACTACTCTTTACTAAAGCCTTTATAACAGCCTTAATTCATTCAGGAATGAATTTCAGTAATATAAAGTAATATTATTTTCAGAGCGGTTTGAACTTTCCCAATGGCGGTTAATATATATTCCTTGATCGAGAGAGAGGATTGTAATTTCCACCATAGATTTTCAAATGGATTTATATCTAGACAGTTCGGAAGCCATAACCTCGTTTTTTATATGTCTTTCCTAAATAGATGTTTTAGTACACTTCGCTCTGTGAAAAGATGAACTATCCTCCTTACAAAGAACTTCATCATCACCACTAAACTAATTTTCGATAGATCCAATGAGATGATTACATGTACATACGTTATTGATTACTAATTTGATGAATGTCATCTACGCTGGTCCTGTAAATGACATACGATCTCATACTATCAATGACTTAAAAAAAAAATGTTTGTTTTTTTAAGACGTTCATATTTGTATATTTTATCTATATGGAAACAATGATATTCCAACTAAATCGTATAATGCAGATTCTTGATTACTCACTAAATATCAGTTTGATCAAATTGTACCCACAGCATGATTATTTTTAAGTCTAGATTAACTTCCTATTCTGAATTCTGTGTTAGTTCTGTCTAGCATTTGACCTTTAAATATGTAAATCTTATTCCTTCAAATTCTCACAAACTTGTCACAAATATTAATTCTGTTTCTTTTTTATTTGTTTTACTGCACTTTTTTTATTTTCAAGGCATACTGCTTTGAGATTTATGTGCTGACGAAATGACGTATTTCATGGTCTATCAGTATGTTTTCCTTTCTTAATAATCCATATTTGCAATAAATTTTAGATACAATATATGGGGAAAAAGCAAAGTCTTTCTGCAAGCACCTCTGAGCAAAGCCTTTTTTAAATTCATTTTACGAGTCTTTCCATTGTCTAAATTAACACTTCTTTTCCTATCAGGTTTCAATTAGGCATAGCCCATTTGGCGTCGTTGATTCGGCATCAGAAAATAATTTGAATATTCGGCACAGCCGTTTAGGCGTCAGACTCTTTCGACGTCACTGTCTTTGACCGGAGGCATTGCCTCCCTTAAAAGAAAAGATCAAAAATTGAAAAGACCCAACTTTCAATATGACTTTTTTATTTATTTAGGGAATTAAGGATCCTATTAAAGCACTAATGGAATAATGTCAATTAAAAACGTAAATTAAAAATATTGCATTAAAAAAAGAAAATAGTAGTAAAGCAATTTTCATCTTAGAAATTACTAATTATGGCCAACACCCGTCAGGAACTCAATAGGATCTAATGGCTCAACTTTCATTATGATTTTTTTTCATTCGGTCGTCAGAATCTCTCGATTTTTTAGTTTTTTTTTTTTTTTTGTTTTGTTTTGTTTTTTGCTGGGCGGGGTGGGTATCTAGCGATCAACATTACGAGAAATGCATCACGTCCTTTCTTCCACGTTTTGATAAATATTTGATTCCATTTAGAATAAAAGGACTTTGATGACTGACAAATATGAAGTTGTACTGAAGGAAATATAATAGAAAAGTACCTCCAACTAATAGAGCATAAAACAAGAGAGAGAGAGAGAGAGAGAGAGAGAGAAAGAGAAAGAGAGAGAGGGAGAGAATTCCCAAAATAGATATAGCTTTAGTTTAAATTATTTAATAACTTTTGTTTAAGGCAGGAATGGACAACCATTTTCGAAGAGTAGGCCACATGGGGTACAGTATATAAAAAGGTGAACAGCACTACTAAAAAAAATAAATAAATCGTGAAAAACTTTTCTTAAAAACACCGCAGCCATTTCCCAAACAAAAGACCACGTGAATCAGCATCTGCCTTAAAAATAGAAGAAAAGATTCGTTCTATAATTAATAAATCTGAAATATTGATATAATATTATCGCTGATGAGATAGTGATTAATACATACTGCCATATGTGATTTTTTTTTCTATTTTATTAATTTGACTATACGAACATATTTGTAAAAGAAGAGGTATATTTATTCAATTGAGAAAAATAATTATTGACGTTTCCGGTTTATGAAGCAAACGATGTTTACACGTATGATCTTACATAGTGAATATTGCTAATACTTTAAAACGATCAAAACCTTACCGACAATGAAAACTTAAAAATTCAAGAAACATTTTACTTACTCCTTGTTTATGTATGTGGTTAAACAAAAGTGTGTGTGTGTGTGTGTGTGTGTGTGTGTGTGTGTGTGTGTGTGTGTGTGTGTGTGTGTATGTGGGTGTGTGCGCGCGCGTGAACAAGTTAGAACGAAAGGAAACAAATAACATTTAAATATACGTTATATTGCTCATGAAATTAGTCGGACCATTAAGAAAATCAATTGGGCCACATGTGGCCTGTAGGCCGCTGTTTGCCCATGGTTTATGGTATATCGCATGAAGCCAGCATGGTATGTATGGCATATCTCATGAAGCCAGCATGTTCAGTTATTGGATAAAAATGTTTTGTATATCATATGCGGCTAATCAAGTTACTGTTAAATTAAAATAAGAAACGTATTAAACACCTACCCTGCGTAGTAATTCTACAATTTTTACCAGGGAGTTATACTTCTAATAAGAACATTTATAGACGAATGATATTACAATATTTTTCTTATTTCAACCAAGAACATCTCCTAACCCACAATGTGCCACACACAATAGTTTCGAATTTACTCTCCAACACGAGAAAAACGGACACCATCCATATGCCTAAGATTCATAGCAACTGGCAGCCATTTTAAAATAAGTCAGAAACAGTGACATCAGAGAGTACTTCAGATTTATCCCCGTTTGGCTATACGCCTCCGTGTTTAGTCTGGCTTTGGCGTCGTCCATAGAAAATTAATTTCCGAGAGAAAAGACAAAAATTCATGTCTTCTCAAAAAATATTTTTTCAAAACATAAGTAAATAGTTAAAGAGTAGAGTAACTTAAGAAAAGGCAACAATCATACAAAGAAAAAACTTAATAGAAGAACAATGAGAGTCAATTCACCGTGTATTAAAAACTTCATCCATACGTGGTCCGTGTTTCAGCAACATTAATCCCCATTTCTGCGTGTTGAAAATAGATCGTAAATTATTCTAAAATTCGTATTCACAACGGAGCAGAGTAATAAAGGCACAGGGAAGAATGGCACAAGGGGGAAAATAAGAAAAAAATGGTACAAAACGAAAACTTACAAAAATGAAAAGCACAGGTTATCTATTTAGTAAATTCTGAAAATAATATATAAATAACGAACCAGTAACTCTAATCAGACGCCATTTGACTCCTGGTTCAGTTGTTATCAGTGGTTCTATCACAACAAAATCATGGACGTTATAGCAAGTAATAAAGGAAAAGAGAAGATTTGCTTCCATACAAATAGATTACAAGATCAACTACTATCAGATGAAGAAGAGTTAAGAGAAAATCTTTTTGTAAAGGTACCATGACTACCAGCCTTGATATGACTGATCCTGTCCCAGTTGAAATCCACAACCGCGTTCCTGATTATGCAGCTATTGCATCCATGGAAGGTATCAACAAAATAAAGACAAAAGCAACAGAAACAGAAGATCAACCGAGCCAGATTTGTAGCAATGACCTGGATGACTTATCATTTGAGGCAAAGGTGTTACTTCCAAGTGGGGACATAATAAAAAGAACTTTGCGCAACCAAATTTAATTTTTATATAGATTGCATACATTTTTTTTTATGCTTTGGGCCATGTTTTTCCCGATTTTCCCACTTGTGCAAATTTTATTCGTATCATTTTACTAGTGCCGTTTACCATATCATTACCTAAATTCGTTAAGAAGAGACCCCAGAATATCTGAATGTTAAAGTATCAATTCAAAGAGATACAGTTAGATTAGAGGTTAAAATAATTTTTTACAGTTTTTAGCGTTTGCTTAAATAACTATATATATATATATATAGATAAAACAATGGATTTCCGTGTGCCTGTCTGTATAGTACATTTACACTGGAGTTACATCCAACCTACTGTGACCAAACTTAGAACATACATTGTACATGAAAGAGATAGGTTCTAAGCGTAAAAAAAAATCGGTAATATTTTTAAAAATCAATAATCGATAAAGACGAACAAAAATCGATAAATTCAACTTTGTTCCCCGATTTCGTTCAAACACGGTATATAGGTTACTTAAATCATGACGAGTTCGACGATGCCTAATTTTTATTTCTACGTCACTGCGTTTAGCGAAAAATCACGTAAAACGAAAAATCGATTTCAACAAAAATTTTAAACTAAAAACGCCATCAATTTTTAAGCAATCTAATACAAACTTCACTCAATTGTTTCCATCAATAGGTTGATTATTTAAAAATCATTTAACTTAATATTTGAGACGACTCGTGTAGTGATAACCCAGTAATAAGCGAAAAATGGTAATTTTTAAAGGTTTCTTTCTATTTTTTTCGTTGATCTTTAAACCAATTTTCATCAAGCGCAACAATTGTTTATAAATCCCTTGCTTGCAAACTGACAAATTGAATTTCAAAAACTTCAAAAATAATTATGGTCTGATGTAGGTCTTCATGTGGCCTGTTTTGCCCCTTCATGTCCTCGGCTAACTTCGATTGAATATATACAGACTACTTCTGTTATATAAGAAACTGCATTAATCATTTTTTTAATGAAAGTAATTGAAGTAATTGAAGAAGAGAGACTGTTAAGTCTAAACATATATGCTGCTTTTGCTCCATTCGAATTGAACACTTTTTCTGATTGACCAAATGGGTATAGCTGCTAGTTGCCTTTAAATTTAACTTACTAAGTTATGTAATGATTTTTCTTCAGTTGTCAGCATTTTAAAGGTGGAAACTTCTTATTTAAAACTGGAAGTGTCTGAAGATGCATATATAATGATAAAGGAATTGTAAAAAAAGAAAGGAAATATGGAATTATTGCATTGATACTTACGATATTCATATAGCTTTTCTCCAAGAAACGAAAATCAAAGAAGAACTTGATATAAATATCGAAGTTACTTGGCACAAGTTTGGAAAAAAAAGTTATGTAAGTAATCTTATGAACATCAAATAGAATAAAATCATCTATAGGCATTGGACGAACAATCATAATATACGCATTGAACAATGACTATCAATAAGATTTCAACCTCTCCTGCAAAGGTCTTTGCAGGGTTTCGAAGCTCTGCTTAATTTTCTTGGGTAAGCAGAGTACAGAGAAATTTGGATAGGAGTTAAAATATCTTGTTTTCAACGATTTGGATAGGATTGACAAAAATCTAGTTCTCATCAATGATGAAATTATACTGGTTTGATATTATGATCTATTGGGATTTAAAAGTTTCCACTTTCTCCCTATTGATCTGACTGTGCTACATGAAAGTGGAGATCAACTGCTATTTTTTTACGTCTTTCAATAACAAGTGCTAGACTCTGGATTGACATTTAATAATGACTTGAAACTGTTCCGTAATAGATCTTTAATAATAAAAAAAATTCGAAAGAACGTAAAATGGAAGCGAGATCCTTGTTGGCTGCGGCTTCAGAATACACCGGCTGAACCTCTGCAGGGAGGTAAGCCCCTCCGCCCGCCCGCCCCAATGGGGCGCTTGTGTAAGACAATAAAATAAATCCAACAGCAAGGCCTCTGTTCAGGAGACTTTTGGGAGCGTGGAACCATTTAATAATTGCTGGTGTTCCCAGGTCCACCCTGACCCAGAGTGGTAGCACCGGTTAGGGTCCCATCTATGGGCAAATAGTTAACAAACAAACTGGGGTCAAAACACTGTGAAAATGTAGAACTAGATTTAAATACCTTCAATACTTTTTCTAAAAAAAAAATATTACCAGCAATGAATTTTTGAAGAAAAAATATCACTAGCAATACCTTTTTGAAGGAAAAAAATATTACGAGCAATACATTTTTGAGAAAAGACAAATATTACGAGAAATACATTTTTGAGAAAAGAAATAAATAATACCAGCAATACACGTTTGGATAAAAATTTTAGCAGCAATGCATTTTTAGAAATAAATATTACCAGCAATAAAAATTTTGTCGGAATTAAATAAACTATTGAGATTTACATGCCGTGAAACAAAACAAACCAAACTTGAATTTTCTTATTCACAATAACCTTCATGGTCCTATCCGAGAGAAAAAAACTTGATAATTTCTAAGAATCTTCTACAGCCTACCTGAAGGCATCTTGCAAATAAAATAAACCTCAATAACTTAAACAGTTTGTTAAATTTAAATTCGTCCGTTTCCACCTTTAGTAAAAATGTTTAACTAAATTTTCAGCCATTTTGGAAAAAAAACAAACTAGAATTGCGTGAGTCAAGAATGAAAAACTGTGTAGAATATTTGTGAATTAGGATTTCTAAAACAGTCTCCGAGGCAACATCTTCTCACTAAAGCAAATATTTGAAAGTGTCAAAATTGGGGAAAGAAATACGTGAAAATAGAATTTTCTAAAGTAATTTTTCACGGACCTGTTGGATGGGCCAAAGGATGGATTTCGTCCAATTCAGACGTGCCTGTGGCTAAAATAAGGTAACGAGGAGGCGTTCATGTTTTATGGGCTAGAATTCTCGACCAAACCATTATAAGTCGATGAAGTAGTTAAACAGCGCTATTGCAATTTTATGAACAAGATTTTTTTTGTTTTTTTGCATGGCAAAAGTCCCAACCCTTACTGTTTCAAGTGAAATGTGTATTTCTGCCCGACAACGACTTTTCTCGTGTATCTACGTTTACCCATGATTTAATTATTTACTTACAGGAGAAAAAATGGCCACCATCAAGTCTTGATATGAATTAGATCGAAAATCTATGGTTAAATGTGAAGATGAAATTATATGAAGGTAGCAGGCAATATAACAACAAATTAGAGTTATGGGAAGCAATTAAAAGTAACATTTCGGAAAATGAAGCTGTTGAAGTAAAATAATCACAACATCAATGGATAATAGATTACTGGCTATTATTAAGAAGAAGGGTCACTATATTAAAATGTAATAATTCAAAAATATTTGTTTGTTATTTGTACTATAATATCTATTCCTCGCTGCAGCCTTAGTTCTTTTGATTGCTATCTGATACTCTGCTGTCAGAGATTTCTTTTTGTGAAGCATTCTCCCGTATGCGATAGGCAACAATAAGCTACAGATGAATTCAAAATCGATCGCTGCATTTAAGTATTGCATTAATATTTAAGCTTTCCTTTGAAAAGTTGGACGATATTTCTTACTTTAAACACAATTTTATATATATATATATTTTTTTTTCCTTATTTTCAATACAAAACACTTATTTTTATTTTATAGATGACTTTCGTAGGATTTTGCAATTAATTTCAATTATTCCCAAATTTATTTTCAAGTTATAAAAATCGTTTTCGTACAAAAAAAAAAAAAAAAAAAAAAATCACGTGAATACATCGCCGAAAAAAATTAGAGTAATGAGAACTTGCGAATCCAAAATTTTAGGATTGCGGGTCTGGATCCAGCTAAGAATGTTTTTGTTTTTTTTTTTAAATTTTCTCATGGAGTTGACCAGATTTCAAAATATTATATATTGGGCTACGCCCCCTCGACGTGGTGCAATGATTAGCAATCTTGTCCCACTAAAACAGTTAAGACCGAACAGTGAGTTCGATCCTCATTGGGTGCCGCGAAATTTCGACATTGTGTCACATCTTAGCTACGCTTAGAAAATCACTGTTGGGCTACGCCCTATCAGAATAAATTTGAAAAGCATGACACACTGATATTCGCATATATATATATATATATATATATATATATATATATATATATATATATATATATATATATATATATATATATATATATGTGTGTGTGTGTGTGTGTGTGTTATGATATGATGTGGGAGGTGATGAACCCAATAACGAAAATAAAATATAAGAAAACATTCAAACTAATAAAATTTATTATTAAGACCCTTTCTTCCGAGAGAACGTGTCTTATAATAAGAAAGTGGTCAATAGAAAGGAATTGATTGATTGGAAGGTGAATCGGAAATTCTTTGCAAATGGCTCAGAATAGAACTGGTGATTAAGATTATTTAATAAATAAATACATTAATATGTGGCTCAAGGCAACTCTAGTGGCCGGTTTATTCTACCTATAAGCAGAATCAAGAATCTCACTCGCGAGAGGAGGGCATAAATTAGTTACGGAGTGGGAAAATCAAAGGCTGGTCCAGTCACGATAAAAAGGGGACAAAAGAAACTAGGATGGTGGAATCTTGAAAAGGATCATTATAAAGAAAAATGCTAAGAACAGGCCGGGAACAAAAAATTACTCACATTATATGGGTGAACAGAAAGAAAAAAAAACAACTTTCTCTACAGGGATGTGGTCAGTCAGGACTCCAACCCGTTGTGCCTATAGCTAACTAAAAATGAAAATCAAGAATGGCCCGATTCACGCGAACCAAATTCGCTACTTCCCCCTACTTTTCGCCGAAATCTTCCGATATCAAAGGTTTTCTCATAAGATCAAGTCTTCCTTCGTTGTTGATACCCAAAGAATCCAGTCAGGTCCTGATGAAAATAACCTTCGACTCGCAAGCATTCCAGAAATAGTCACGATTAGACAGGACACCCAACTTGGCTCCATCATTAAATCTGTTTCGACTTAAAGGCACAATTCAAATCTGTTTAAATTCTCATCTTCAGTTTAGTTGCTCCGATAATTCTTTTAAGCATTTCACCCCATGCAAGGTAAGATTGCCACTATCACGCAAGGGGTTTCTGAGGGTAAGAGCAAGCGTAAACGTGCGTGTTTGAGGAAACGATATATAGAAGGGCGGGGAACAATATCATGGCGTCAGAAGATGTAGATTTACATTACACTTGAATATTTTAAGATTATAGCTATCAGAGAAGCAAGTAAGAGGAAGGGAATTCCACAGTCGGGAAGCGCAAGAGAAGGCGATATTTGAGTAGACTAGACGGCTGCATTTAACGGTGTCGACAGTGAAAGTGTAAGACCGAGATGCCAATGTAGTCGTACGTTTAAATTCAAGCAGTCTGGGAATCAGCGAAAGCAGATCGTCAAAGTAATTGCCGTGAAAATACTTGTAGAAGAGAGAGAGAGAGAGAGAGAGAGAGAGTTATTGCTCGTCGACTTAAATCAAGTTGTGATTCTTGAACAACTGCTGAGTCAACCTGTAGTTTTTTCTGCAGCTATGCTGAGCGAACAGTACAGTTCAATTATGTGCTACCGTCAGAGACAAATACGTTTTTATTCAGTATGGCCCTTCTAGACTGGTAGAGTAGAGATGAATTCGTACTTTCTCAAGAATATTTATCCGAAATACAGTCGTAGATTTCTCGTTAAACCAAATGCACATCCTTTAAAGCAGATCCGTTTTATTTCTTCCTGCAATTGGTCACAAACCCAAATAAATTTAAGCATGATTAAAATTGCTACAATAGCCACCTGTTCGTAAAACAATTGTCATCATTTTATGAACGCATTTCTTGTCGTCCAATGTCATAGGGACTAAAAAACGACAAACACCTAAACAGATCCTAGCAATACGGATAACGGCAATTAAATCCGCTATTCAAAGATAAATGTTGATTTATTGAATGAAGTTGTTTCTGTGAAAGTTCAATCAGGACAAATTTAACAATTAAGAAAGAATTGAAATAAAGTCAGAATAAAATAACGCAAATGTTAAAGTATAGAAAAAAGACACTAATTGTTAAATACAAAACTTACGAAAAAATAAACAATTGGTTGATATATGAATCACTTTCAATAAAAATGAGAAGTAGGAATGTTGCAGAAACAGTTTAAAGAAAAGCATTTAAAAAGCGAATTAAAACGGTTTTTACAAAGAGAAAACCGAATAACGAAACGTAAACAAAATAAAGAGAGAACGAAAACTGAATGAAATGGAGAAAGGTTTGAAAAAGAAATATGATCAATTAGCAAGAAATGTTAAGAGGGAGAGAAAGTAAAAAAAAAATCATTGAATAACGAAGTCCGATGAGAGAAAGAATGGCGTGACGCTTAAAAAAACAAATACCTCGAACTGCACGACAATAAGATGAATCAAGAAGAAAGGGAACAGAAGAAAATGAAGACAATGCTTGTAAGAAAAGAAAACGTAACAAACGGACAAATGACGATAGAATAATTTAAAAAAAAAAGAAAGAAAAAGATCGAGAAGTTGGATAAATCAGTAAGGTTATCAGAAAAACGGGAATGAAAAAAATGAAACGAAGTGAAACAAAAATGCTGTATATAGTACATAGAATAAAAGAGAAAAAGATGAAAGGAAGGTTTGCATAAAGGCAACGACAACAATAATAGAAAATACACACCGGCCGCAAGAATTGATATAAAAAAAAAAAAAAAAAAATGAATCCCGGCTATGTTGGAGAAGAAGCTTTCTGACATACGTGAAAGAACATAATTACAAGTAATGGCTTTTATGATTTAAAAGAAAACATTGAAGGTCAGATAGAGAAGAAAACAAAAGAAAATAGTTTCTAGTGAATAGCATGAACTGAAGGGTAATACTAGAGTTAGGAATATGAAAATTTTTAAACAGGATCAAAAATATCCAAACAACTTAGAAGCGAAATTAATAAAAAACATAACTTTGTATTTTCGCAATTGAGGAGAAGCAAGGAACCGATTGCAGTTGTTTTTTTGCCGTCAGATAGAAAGCAAACTAAACTAAAATGAACGCTACTAGCATTCAACTCGTAATGAGTGTAATACGGTATAAAGAAGACAAAACGAAGAAACGTTTTGACATTTAGAGAAAAAAAAAATGAAGATTTAAGTGTTTGACTAAAACTGAAAAGACTTAAAACATAAACGCTGATAAAAAGCTTTGAACATGATTCAAGGAAAAAAAAAAAAAAAGAATACATTCTGAATTTACTTACTGCATTAGATAAAAATGGAAGACAACGTTAATACCTGTTTATTTGCCGGGTTGGAAAAAAATGTCATGGTTTTTTTTTCGAAGAGGTACAGTTTTTTTTTTGTTTATTTCGTTTCGCACCTCGCTGAAATTTCACATGTATACATCTTCTGAAAGGTGACATTTCAAAGAGTCTTTCTATTGGATTCCTCTCTGGATTATGAATTTTAAATGTTCTATTTTACAGTAAAAATGAAAAGAAAAATAATAAAAGATGCATTTACATCATCTGATGATATCCCCACCCCACCAAAAAAAGAAAATAGAAATAAAAATAAAAGTTTCGTACCGGTAGGTGCCATAGCTGTAAAGACGTTTAAAACAAACTATTTAATCGCCCAGGAAAATGGAAAGTTTTGCCAGGATAGGATTATGACCGCCCCCCCCTAATTACGATGTAATATAGAACAACATCACTCATCTAGTGTTAAATAAATCTAAGCCTCAATATCTGAATATTGTCCTTGAAATTCCGTTACCTTATGAATTTCTGTTCCGATCCAATAATTGTACCTAAAGATAGCAGAAGTTAAAATACAGTGTAACCCGGATATAAGAGAGTTGTCGGGACAGGAGAAGACGTCTCTTATATCCGGGTTTATCTTATATCCGGGTTTTGTCTATTTTGTTTAGTTAAGTATGGCTCTAATTTGGGACCAGAGAAAATCTCTCTTATAATCGGGATTCTCTTATATCCGGGTTACACTGTATAATAATAGGCAAGGTGGGGAATTAGTGTGGTACTGTAATAATATGTAATAATATAAACGTGTCCGTAAAGTCGGATAAACGATTGTAACAACCTTACCACGGTTTTGAAATGTTATCCGGAGTGGTTACTGAAATAATAGTTATTTTCCAAGCATAGCTTAGATGTGGCGCAAGGCCGAAAGTATGGAGCACCAGTGACGATCGAAGTCACTACTCAGTCGGAATTGTTCTCGGGAGACAAGCTTGCTATTACACCACCAAGAAGTACCCTGATTACTGAAATACATTGAACGGCAAAAGTGTAAGTGTTTATTTTAAACAAGAACAATACAAGTAGATATTTACAAGTTCGTCTGAAGCTGGAAAGCAAGCGATATTTACACGACCTCCTCAAGAGGCAGGACGTAGCACAACGCCGATTTTGATGTGGGGCGATGGAAGCTCGTAGGCTCGGGTAAAAATTCCCCGTAGATCCCACATACACGGGATCGGGTTTGTCTACCTCACCAGACGAGACTCTGCCCTTCGACATAGCCTCGTCTTGTTTCCTCTCTGTCCGAAGGCAAAGAGTTCGACTTGATGCTTGCTGGAAAACAAGTCTCCCACCCTGCCCGAGACCAACGCCATAGATGCATATATTACTACTGGAACAGTATATTTAATAGAGGTTTATCAGTTCTACAACACACGGGTTAACCCCAACCTTCTTAGTGGAAGAGGGTGGACAAAACTGTTCGAATTTAATTGACGGTTTTGACAGCGCGAAAAAACAAGTCCGGGTGACAAAAAGTATAATTGAACTGATTTTGAAAACATGTGAACACTATGCACTCGTTCTCAGAAATGCTGTCTAATGTTTTCTCAGAATATAACTTTCCTATAATTCACAGGCTGCCGTTGTGTATGCTGTAGAAAGAAAAATGAGCAGGTGATTGTAATAGGAAATAGCTAGCCACCTAAGCAGACAGCATACATGGAATCGAGCAGCGAGCCATTAATTACTGGTAAGCAAGCTCGTCCTAAATAAAGTAGGGATTTCAAACCGCACAGTGTGCCTCATGTGTTCCTTTTGTGTTTTGCTGAAGTAATCTTCCTAAATCTCAATAGTGTTCTTCATAAAATAGCAATATTTTACAAGATGTTTCGGAAGCTAAGTGAATCATTTGCATTGATTTGTAATCAAGACATATAGAACTGTTTGCAACATTCTGAAACGTTTGGGGGTTTCTGGTTTATTGCGCAAGTTAGAAAATATTTTGTAAGCCAGTTTTATGCCAGAAGAGAATTTGCTCTTAATTTCTTTTACAATTATTTTCACAGTAACTGCTTCGATGAGCTGCTTTTTGCTGGTTCCCAGACTTTATGAATTTAAGCTTTCAACTAGGCCGGCATCTCGCTCTCACCCTTTCACTGTAGTAACTGTTAAATATAGCCGTCCCTTTTACTCCAATAGCTTCATCTCGATTGTGGAACTCCCTCCCCTTTTCTTGTTTCCTTGCTAACTATAATCTTCAACTACTCAAATGTAATGTCAATCGACGTCTCCAGATGCCTTGATCTATCTCCTATCCTTCTCTTCATCCTTTCCTCCATCAATCTTTCCTCTTTGCTCTCGCTCCAACTCTCTGTAACCCCTTGCGTGCTAGTGGCTTCCCGCCTTGCTTGGGGGTGAAACGTTTAAAAAAATTCAAACCAGGAAAGCCAGTTGAAGGATTGCCCTCAGTTTACTCCCGGCTGCCAAATCACGTAAGCACACAGCGTCTTTCGGTTTCACTTACGTGAGATATAATCTGGATACACGCAGTTATATAATAAATCGCTTAACATAAAAGCTTTGGTTCACATTTCGGACGGCTGTGAGTTGAGCGACCTCACGATCAGGCCGGTGATGGTAAACGAAATACCTGGCTAAGAGAGTTTCAAATCTAGTGTTTTTCTTTAGTCACCACTTGCACACTTACACAATTAAACTGATTTATAAAGGTGTCGCTGTTGACTAAGCATGCCTACAGCCTTGAATGTCATATTCACAACTGCTGTCTAATGCAGGTCATTCAGCTATGCATCAAAACATTATTTCAAACCAGTACATTTTAACTAATCCACGTGATGATACCATTGTTGAAATAACTGGACAAGATTCAAGAGAATGTAATGATGCTGTTAAGGGATAATCCGAATTAATAACTTGCACAAGGGATGTTGCAATAAGGCATGAAGTACGGAATTTGTTACAATATCAAAAATAAGGGAGTAAAAATGCAAATTAAGATTTTTCGTTGTAAACGAAAATGATGCCAAAGAAGTATTATTAAGAAATAATATAAAAAATGTAAATAATTTTTTAAATAAATAATTTGAAAGAACTTCTGGATAATTTGTAAAAGATTTCCAACAGATAAAAGAAACACTATAAAACTTGAATGCACGGTGGATTAATGGATAGCGGCTCGGATTGAGAAATTGGAGAGCCGAGTTCGAGTTCCAGTCGAATCCATTATATTCACTTACGTGCTAATACACTTGGGGAACGTGTGAAGCCTCTTCTTCAGCGCCCAGGACAGACCGGGTTAGGATAGACTTGGATGCCAACTGGTCTACCGCAGGAAGAAATGCGTTATGGTGAAACACACCTATTCTATAGTTAATAGAGTCTTCCGCCTAATATAAGTAGGAGTAGTAAGAGAAACGAGAGTTAGTCGATGCCGTCCGCGTCAGTCGGGCAGGGAGGAACCCGAACGAGGCTACGCGGAAGGGCGGAATCTCGTTCGGGGAGGTAAACCGACCCTGAACCCGTTTATACGGGTTTAAAGGGTATATTTTTGGCCGAGCCCACGGGCTCGAAGATCCCACGTTAAACCGGCCTTGTGCCACATGATACCCTCATAGGGAGGTGACTAAATACTAGTAATCCGCGTCAGTCGATGTCGGACGACCGGCTGAACGGTTGAACTCTCAGCCTTCGGGCAGGGAGGAACCCGAACGAGGCTATGCCGAAGGGCAGTGTCTCATTCGGGGAGGTAAACCGACCCTGAACCCATTTATACGGGTTCAAAGGGTATATTTTTGGCCGAGCCCACGTGCTCGGAGATACCACGGGCTCGGAGATACCACGGGCTCGGAGATACCACGGGCTCGGAGATACCACGTTAAACCGGCCTTGTGCCACATGATACCCTCATGGGGGGTGACTAAATACTAGTCGATGCCGTCCGCGTCAGTACATGTCGAACGACCGGCTGAACGGTTGACTCTCTGTCTTCGGGCAGGAAGGAACCCGAACGAGGCTATGCCGAAGGACAGTGTCTCATTCGGGGAGGTAAACCGACCCTGAACCCATTTATACGGGTTCAAAGGGTATATTTTTGGCCGAGCCCACGGGCTCGGAGATACCACGGGCTCGGAGATACCACGGGCTCGGAGATACCACGGGCTCGGAGATACCACGTTAAACCGGCCTTGTGCCACATGATACCTTCATGGGGGGGTGACTAAATACTAGTCGATGCCGTCCGCGTCAGTACATGTCGAACGACCGGCTGAACGGTTGACTCTCTGTCTTCGGGCAGGGAGGAACCCGAACGAGGCTTTGCCGAAGGGCAGTGTCTCATTCGGGGAGGTAAACCGACCCTGAACCCGCTTATACGGGTTCAAATGGTATATTTTTGGCCGAGCCCACGGGCTCGGAGATCCCACGGGCTCAGAGATCCCACAGGCTCGGAGATCCAACGTTAAACCGGCCTTGTGACACATGATACCCTCGTGGGGGGGTTTACTAAATACTAGTCGATGCCGTCCACTTTGGATTTACGTTGTTGATGTGAAGACTTTTTAGCAAATTTTGGCCAGGGAGTGTTTTTTTCACGCTAAGTGCTAGTTTCTATATTATTTTTTCATTTTCAGTTTAACCGTTTTCCTTTTTGTTTGCTACCCGGTTTCGTTTCATTCTTTTAGTTTATTTCTTTTACTTTTTGGTTAGTCAAATTTTTTTATTTTAAGTTTTAAGTTTACTAGTAAGCAAGTTTTAATTCCCCCCTCTTTCTTTTTTGCCTCGTCCCACTTTTTTAACGTTACCTTTTTTTTTGTTTTTTCGTCACCAAGTGTTTGACTTATTTTTCTCCTTTTGTTTTGTTTGTTTTTAACATGTGACTTGCATTTCAGCAAGCCAAATTTTTATTATATTTTTCGAACCGCTGTTCGTTTTCATGTTTTTCTTTATAAAAAAAAAAAAAAAAAAAGAAAATTATAACAAAACGCCATTTGTTAAAAGAAATTTAAAAAATTAGCATGAGTGACGCTGACGAGTCACCGCCGGAATCCGGCGAAATTCGAGAGACGGTATGGGAAAAAAAAAACTATTAAAGACGCGACGTATTACGCCAGTCTTAAAACAAAATAAGAGGAATACGTGAAGGCAACTGATTTCCTCACCATTCCTGAAGCACTGAACGCGGTAACGACCCGGACAATCTACCTGCTGACCTCCGACGTGAAATGTCGGAAATTAATTGGGGTTAGCAGGGAAACGATGGAGGAGGCTTTGAAAACTTTGAATGTTGCCCCCCGGATGCTAGCAAGAAAGACCAATGCATTATGGGACATTCTTCTTCTTTCTAATGAAGAAGAGGCCAAAAAATTAGCCGGAAGTATTCTCACGACGAAAAACGTGAGAATGCAGACAGCAGAAACTCGAGTGACTGTGCATAGAGTGCCAGCAGATATAAGCGAGGACTGCCATGGAGCTTTTTCGCCCAGTATGGCGAAGTAAACGAGGTATGTGCGGCTATGAGCAAGTCGGGCGTTGCCACTGGAGAAATTGTGCTTCAAATCACACTGGACCGGCAGTTTTTCAGAGATGTCCCGAACATCTTAACGTGTCGGGAAAAGAGGATGTTGTGGTTGTCGAAGGAAGACGACCGTGTTGTTGGACATGCGGCGACGCGGGGCACATGTTAAAGGAGTGCCCCCGGCAAGAGGGCAGCACAACGCCAACCACAAGCCACAGTAGCAGCAACTACACCACCACCAGTAGCAGCAACAACAGCAGCAGCAGCAGAAAGCCCTAATAATGAATAGAATGACACCACCACCACCACAGCAGCAGAAACAACACGAGGAGGTGAAACGGCAGCAGCAGCAGCAGCAACCAAAACCAGAGATGCTACAACAACAACAACAACAACAACAACAAACAGCAATCGCCAGCACCACGACAACGACAGAAAGCGGTGTCAAAATCCTCCCCGAAGAGGAAGAGCGATGAAAGGAAGAGACATGCAGAGAAGACAGCAGCAACACTCCGATTCAGAAATGGAAGTGGAGGAAATGCCTCCACCACGTACTGCCTCTTTGAAGAGGACTAGGGAGGAGGAAGACGACATAGAACCAGTGGAAAAACGTGCCAGCCGAAGTAGGGCGGAGAGGCACATGGACAAAACCAGGTTCCTTTCCGTCCCTGCATGTCCAACCCAGGAGTTAACAGCCCCAAAAAGGAGTCATTCTGCTTCCCCTGTCCGTGCTTCTTCCCCCACCCCTTCAAATTCTTCAATTAGCTCCCTCTCCACTCCCCCTCATACTTACAATTCTTCCCCACCCCACCCAGCAAGGCAGAAGAAGAAAAAGAAACGCTTCCCGGGAACGAAGCCATTTGTAAGGTTGATGGGGAAGAAGCCATGAAGAACATGTCCAAACAGAAACGAGCCCTGTTGGGACTCTTACTAAAAATTGATAAGGTCGACGACAAGTCGGTGGAGGACCCCCGGAATTTTCCTCACGCCCTGGAATGATTACCTTGGTGAGGGATTCCGGGAGGTACCTCAGTTTGGAGCCACCTGTTCGAGTCCAAGGAGGCCTATACCAACTTGAGAGTTTTCGAGATGGAAAATGCCAATTTAAAAAAAAAAAATGACATTTTTGCTCTGGGAGGGTTCCTCTGTTGGTCCACCCCTCTCTAAATAGGGCTATCAAACTAACGTATCCCACGGACTTCGGCGGTATTGTTTTAGACGGTCGTATGACAACCGAACTGGGAACAGGGAGCCTAGGACAATCTGTCGAGGTCCTGACAGCTGCAGATTTCCACCCGGTATGTGAGTAGGCGTTTTGCTTGTCTTTTTCTCCTCTTTTTTTTTTGTAGGCCTAAACCATGACTATCAAGATAGCGACTTTGAATGTGAAGGGCTTGAGGGATCGGGGTAAGGCGGCCCGCGTGCTCCGGGATATCTTGTCCTTCGGCGTGGATGTCGCCGCGATCGAAGGGACCCACTTTGTTTGCAGTTCTGATGAGTGTGTGCTGTCTAACGACTTTGTCGTCTATTCAGCATATGGGGACTGGGTTGCCAGAGGAGTGTCTTTGCTGGTGAAGCAGACTCTAGATGCGAAGGTGGACCTTGTGTATACCTATGCCGTGGGACGGTTGATCGTGTCCGATATTGCCGTGAAAAGTGGTTCTATTCGGGTCGTTGTTATGCGCCCAACGATCAGGGGGAGCGGGTTTCGTTTTTTTGGCGTTTGGGGCCTTTCCTGGTGGATTCAACGCGCTTAGTTCTAATGGGGGACTGGAATGCCATCCTGGACCCCAAGTTAGATCGGGGGCGGGGTGCTAGCTGGAGAAGGAGAGATCGGAGTCTGGTCAATCTGATCAACGATATTGGTCTCGTTGATAGATACCGGGTCGATCACCCCGGGTGAAAATGTGGACGTCGGCTCTTAGCTGGCCTTGTCACAAGGTGGTTAGCTACATTGACAGAATGTTAATCAGAAGGGCCGACACAGATCTGTTAGATTGTTCCACGTTCCGGGCCGCCTCGGTTGGACGGACGGTCCTGTCCGCATTCTTGGAGTGTGGTTTGGGACCGACCTCCAGCTGGAGGAGAATTGGTCTGAAGTACGAGCAAAGTTCGATGCTGCCGGTCGGACTTGGCATCGACGGAGGTTTTCCGTGAAGGAAAGGGCGGAGGTGTGTTCTACATACATTTTCCCTCTTGTCCTTTACTGATTGTCCGTACTTCCTCTCTGTAAGGGCCATCGGAAGGCGCTAGAGCGCTCGCTAGCCTCCACTTTGTGGAGGGGACGCGGGAATCGGGTCGACAGACGAATCTGTGCACAACGTCCGTGTGATGGGGGGCTGGGAATGCCACACTTGGTAAGCCATTGGCGTGCCTCGAGGTTGTCTTTCCTACGGCGCGCGTTGACAGGTGGAAACCGATTATCGAGAGGATTGTGAGGGCCGCGTTCCCTCGCCTTACTATCTGTCCCCGCATCTCACGGGTTGAGCGCCATCGTAAACCCCGGGATCAATCGGTTTTCCTTCGCGAGTTCCTTGGTCCAGTGACCTTTCTCTGCTTAGGAAGGTGTTCTATCGTTTGTTAGTGGAGGGGTTCGCGAAGGATTCCCTACGTGAGGATCTTGAGTTGGCGGAGGAGGAGTTTCGATCTTACTGGTCTTGGGCGCCAGCGGCGGATTATCTCAGTAATCCTGAGTTTTCGCTTACCTGGCGATTGGCTCGGAATCGGCTGCCTCTCAATGACAAGGTCTTCATATGGGGTTTGGCGGATTTTCCAGACTGTGAACGGTGTGACCTTGGTTTAGAAGAAACGGCTTCGCACGCCATCTACCATTGTCCCGGGGTCCGCCCCCTATGGGACCGTGCCGGCGAGCTGACGGCTCGTCTCGCTCCCGAAAAGCTTGTGCTCATTGATCGCGCATATGCGTGTGACAGTGTGTCGCCCCCGTATTCCGAGGTGAAACGGATGGTGTTTCTGACGCTGCTAGCCACGGCTCGAATGGTGATTTGGACGACGCGACAGGAGGAAGTCTTGCGAGGCAACCGTCTTTCTTATCAGGATCTAATCCGATTCTTAGAGCATCAGCTCAAGATGAAGATTAGAAGTGATAGAAAACGATTGCATTCGACAGTCTTCCGCGAAATGTGGGTGACTGAGGCGAGCTTGGTTCGTTTGAACCAGGCTAGCCTTGATTTTCTTTTTTAGGTCAAGCTTACGTCACATCGGGGTGGTTTCCTGAGGACCCCTCCCTCTGGTTAGGTTAGACAGGCTTTTGTGTACCTAGTCAATGTGAATAAGTGTTGTTCCCGGCCTGTTCCTGGCCACTTCTTTGGTTATGATCCAGTTTGAGATTCCCAACCTCCCCAGTTTGTTTTTGGCTCTCCCCTTTTTTATCTCGTCTGGGTCAGCGTTATATTCTCCCATGCCCGTACGATTTTTTATCCTTTTTTCCCACTCCCTTAGCGAGAGAGCTTCTTGATTTTGTCCCATGGGCAGAATACAGCGGTCTCTTTGTTTTTTGAGGCTTGGACGGGCCCTACTAACATCTGTTATGTTTAATTTGACTTATGTTAATATTTTAGTTTATTATCATCCTTCATTATGAGATTTTTATGTATTATTTATTATCATTAAATTTTTATGGCATGGGGCGTGTTTTTTAGGTCCCCCCTTGTGAGGATGTGGTATTATGGTGTAAGGAGGATGGATTGGTGTTGGATGAGTTCTTGTGGTGATGGGCAAATTGTAGTGAGTGAATGGGTCGTGAATCAGATTAGCTAGGTATAGGATAGTTAGTGAAGACTAGCCTCAACCCCTCCCCTTTTCAGGGCTTGTGCCACAATTGTATTTTTCGATACAATAAAAATATACAGTCGATGTCGGACGACCGGCTGAACGGTTTAACTCTCTGCCTTCGGGCGGGGAGGAACCCGAACGAGGCTACGCCGAAGGGCGGTGTCTCTTTCGGGGAAGTAAACCGACCCTGAACCCGTTTACACGGGTTCAAAGGGCAAATTTTTGGCCGATCCCACGGGCTTGGAGATCCCACGTTATACCGGCCTTGTGCCACATGATACCCTCGTGGGAGTGTCTAAATACTAGTCGATGTCGGACGACCGGCTGAACGGTTGAACTCCCTGCCTTCGTGGAGGTAAACCGACCCTGAACCCATTTATACGGGTTCAAAGGTATATTTTTGGCCGATCCAAAGGGGCTCGGATATCCCACGCTAAACCGGACTTGTGCCACATAATTCTCTCGTGAGTGGGGTGACTAAATATTAGTTGATATCGGACGACAGTAGAACTCTCTGCCTTCGGGCAGAGACGAATTCGGACGAGGCTATGCCGAAGGGCAGAGTTTCGTCTGGGGAGGTAGACAGACCCAATCCCGTTTATGGGGGGTCTATGGGGATTTTTTGGCCGAGCCTACGGGCTCGGGAACCCCACATTAAATTCGGCCTTGTGCCACATGTGACTGCGTGGGGCAGTTACTAAATAGCGTCGATGTCGGACGACACTAGTCGAATACGAATGTAGTCAGCGACCACGTCAAGTTTACTCTGCGTAATACCTATTATATCAAGTTTCTAACGTTTTGTACGTCGAACTATTTAGGACCTATTTTGTACAAATACAAGCCTTCACTGCAAAATAACTCTACTATTGCTGGAAAAATCTACCTCGTCAGTTATGTATGGAAAGGTACATGATCTCCTAAGCGTGTATCACGCATGGCACATTACTGACTGACGTGCTAATATCCTTAAGCAAGGTATGAATCCTCTTCTCCCCCACCCAGCTATGAGTAAATAGCAAGACAGACCAGGTATATAGTTATGGATGGCAACTGGTCTATCGCAAAAAGAAATTGCAACCTACTGTGCTAAAAAATCAGCCACGTCAGTATCGAAAGATACATGATGGTCTAAACGTGTATCACGCATGAAACAAAACTGACTGACGGGCTAATAGCCATTTTTATTAGTATTACCAGTTTTCATCGGTAGAACCTCATCTCTCTCACTTCGCCCCAGCTAACCTCTTTTTAGTTTCACCTGTTCAGACCATTATAACTATTCATGCTACGTTTACAGAGATGAATCACCCATCTACCGTATTCGAATTTATGAAGAATGATGCACTCGGCCATCTTTAAACTAAGAATTTCTAATTTAATGAGCAAGCTCCAGCGTGGGTTCGTCTCGGAACCCGAAAATCTTAACCTCATCAAGTACATAGGCATTAAATATCTGTGCTCTGTTTCAGAGAACAGATATCTTCACTCCACATGCCTCTTGAATTCATATCACACGCATCATTCAGCAACCCTTTACAATGATTGCCTCTCGTGTCTTTAATTAGGTAAAATGTAGTGCAAATATGTTTTATGAATATCAAAAAGTGTACATTGATGATTAGCGATAGTTAACAAGCAAGTCTATCCCATGGTTCTCAGTATGTACCCATAAGACCAGAAGTGTGCCTGACAATTTTTTTCAAAAAGGACCCGGAAGTGTAAATTGAAAAGCGAGGAGAATTAAGCCTGACAATGAACTAAAGCTTGGATGTTTCACTTGACAAACTAATAGACGGACACCGGGAGTAGTGTAGTCATTTGTCCGGATTTATATTCTCTACTTAATTTTTCGATTGTAAATCTCTATTTATAAAAGGCAGGATGCGTGTACGTGTATGTGAAGAATGCACGGTCGCAATTTTCGACGGATTTGCACCAAAATTTACATACACATCCTCCAAGTTAGCGGAAAGGCGAACACCGACATTGCATTTCCCAACACCTATCGATAGTGGAAATAATCGAATTTTTCATGCTTCTACGGCAGTTTTCATGTAGTTTGCGCCCATTTTCTACTGGCCAGAATGATAGCCAAGAGCTGGCTGCCACGAATAGGCAGGAAGATTCTATTGGCCAGCGTGAGAACCAACAGCTGACTGACAAATATTAACTAGCATGCTAGCATGCAAAAAAATCGATAGCTGCATTCGTCACAAGTGGGAAAAATTTAAATCTGCTCATTCGCTTGCCTAAACTCAGCATTGATTCTGATTTAGCAGAACTGGGTTGGGTGTGAAAAGTATTTGTTGTTAACATTTCTTTTTCATTCGGTTTTTCCAGTTACGAGTCCTTTTTTAAGGCTGATCGTTTTGTGTTCATTTTGTTTAGTTCTTTTTTCGTAACAGATTTAATGTTTAGTATAGAGCTTAGAAAAAAATCGCAAGTATGAGATAGGCAAGAAGTAAGGCATGTAACAGAATCAGCACGGCAAGGGCACTCCTTTAAAGGCAAGGAAGGGTAAAAATATTTTAAGTCAAGTGATAGCGATTGCTGTATGAGTCGTACGAATTTTGAATCAAGCACGGGCAACGCCGGACCATGCTGCTACTAAAATATGTTTCTTCCTACATAGAATTTCTATTTGTGACTATGTGAGCCTGATGTTCCTTTTGTTGACACCAAAAATGGGCTACAAGGAAGAAAAGTCTACGAAACACTGGCTATCCGATCCGACACTATAGCAAATAATTCGATCCCTACTGATCTCAACAAAAGGTGTGCCGATTTGCGAGACTAAACTCGCCAGAGGAAATATCGTTAAGGACCTCTGCTAAGAAACCAACTCCGAGAAACTTGAGTATATAAATATCGTTTTTGGCTTCATAAACTGTCACTTATCAACTTTTCTGAATGAGGTCGGTTTTATGATGATATAAAAAGCTAGACATCATAATAAAAGCCAGCGAATATTTTGGCATGATGACGAGTTGTATTGGCAATGAGAGTTGGGGTCCTATTGATTGATTCGATTTTTCCCTCTTTTTACAACACCGAACAAGAGATCATATAATTGGTATTCTGTTCTCGCAATGTCTTTCTAAAGCGTAAATTAGTAAGAATCGCTTAAGAAATTTATCCTGCCTGCCGACCGTCTATTTTCTTGTTTCCTACTTAATAAACACCATTTTTTTTTTAATAGTAACTTGTTTCTAGCTGATTCATCCTTTTCCTGAATTATATTTTTCTTTGTTTTAGGAACTTTTTTTCTGTTTTATTTCCGACATTATATTTCATGGTATTGCTCGATGATTCAACAATTCATTTTATTCTTTTATACCGTTTTTCCAGTTCTTTTAACTGACGCTTGTTATAAGCTACATTCACAGCTATTTCGATATTGATTAAAATCAGTTGAAATTATTTGTAAAATGAATCGACCTTTCATAAATTTGTAGGACTAAAAGTACAAATTGTAAATCTGGCATATTTAGATTTATTTTAATTCTGTACATAAGTATGTGTTCACCTTTTATATTTTTTCAATTGTTAATATATATATATATATATATATATATATATATATATATATATATATATATATATATATATGTATGTATATATTAGGTTGGTGCAAAAATAATGACGTAATAATGTCGTTTTTGACGTAAAAAAATACGTCAAAAACAACATTATTACGTCATTATTTTTGCACCAACCTAATATATATTAGGTTGGTGCAAAAATAATGACGGTTTTTGACGTATTTCTAACGTCAAAAGGCGTCATTATTTTTGCACCAACCTAATATATATATATATATATATATATATATATATATATATATATATATAGATAGATAGATGTGTCTGTGTGTCAGAAACACAAAGAAAAATAAAATTTGTACGCATATAAAGGCTGCATATTATTTCTCTCCGTAAATTAAAGAAACACATTATATATATATATATATATATATATATATATATATATATATATATATATATGTGTGTGTGTGTGTGTGTGTGTGTGTGAGTGTGTGTGTTTGTGTATGTATGTATATATGTATAATTTAATAATACCCCGCCACGTATTAGAAGTATTTATTTTTTTTTATATTTCAATAAAAAACAATACTTTTCCTATTGTAAACAACACAACTTAAAGAGACTCGTTGCCGTTTGATCAGGAATAAGTTTCATATATTTGAAAATTTAATTCCCTGGAGGATTAAAATAATATTTATCCATTTCAATTCATCCATTCCTTCATTTTTGTGTAATTTATTTATTTCAGTTTTGTGAGAGAAAAACAGAAGTTAATCTTTATAATAGGAAAATTTAAATTTACCAAAATAATAGAATGCGAAACTAAAAAAAATATTGCTCAGTTTTTATCGTTTGCTTTTTTTTTTTTCAAAAATTGTCAACTTATACTGTAAACCTATGAGAGATAAAATAAAAAATATATTCGCTAGAATTAGGAATAAAGTTTTCAAATATTCAATCGAAGTTTCATACAATTCAGATTTACTATTTGTAATTTTTCTGCCTCCAGTCGCATATATTATATATTATTAAACTATAGCTGTTTTGGTAAAATCAAACAATAAAAACAGTTTTCAGCAAAAAATAATATCAGTTATAAAAAGAGTACAATTGAGGAAATAGTATACAGGTGCGATGAATAAATCGTCGCCGTCTGTGAGGAAAAGAGCACCATGTTGCAATTCACTCCGCTAGAATTTTGGAAACGGTATGCTGTAATGTGTGGCATTCACACCTGAAGCTCTAATACTGTAGAGTAGTACAGGCGTCCATATCATGCGAAGGGACGTCCGTAAGAACAACACCGGTAGTCCATTCTTAAAATAGAGTAACCCCCGGCCACGTGGATGACATGGTACGCGCATAAACAGCGCAGATTTAAACACGGCTAGACCTGGAAAGGGGGACAGTTTGGAACGGTCATTCAAGAACTCTGCATATATAAACATTTCAGCGTAGTTGGCTTTCAATCTAGGACTGTACAGAGGATTAGGAAAGATTTGGATGAGTCTAATGGTGATCACTAAAGATTGTAATGCTTTCGTTCCATTCATCTTCCAACAGGGCCTCAGGTTCAACACGGAGACCCACATTAAGCGCTTTGAGGAGGTATCGCTGCTCTAGGTCAAGAGCGTGGCTGCTGGAAGAGCCTATGTCTGGCAACCGGACTCTGCACCATGCCACACAAGCAAGCGTACCCATTCATGACTGTCAGACAATTTCTGCGACTACATTACCCCTTGCATCTAGCCACTTAACTCCCCAGACGGCAAACCCCCTGATTATTATGTATGGGGCGTAGTTGAGCAAGAAACCAATAAAACTCCTTGTAACACCAAAGATGAACTGAAGGTAAGGATGATGGTAGCATTCACCAAATTAAACAAGGAGACCGTCTAGAAGAGATGCAGAAGATTCCGAAGTCGTCTTGAGACCGTAGCTGAACCCAGTGGGAACTTTATTGAATAAATTTACTCTGTAATATTTTAGGATATTTTTGTGTAATTTTGGTAACTATATCCGTTAAAATGAAATGGCAGTGTTATTTAAATGTTTGTGTAGTTTAGTCGACAATTTATTCATTGCACACTGTATATGTAGTCCTTGTTACAGAATTACCAGGTCATTTGAACGTTCACAAATTTCCAATAAAAGTGTTAAGTGGTCTGCTACGATAGTCCATGATGTTTTGAATAAATATGTAGTGATTATATATATTTATAACTGTTTTATCCTTTAGCGAATCTAATATAGATTAGGCAAACATTATAATTAGTCGTCATTATCTTTCATTTGTCAAAAACCTTGAGAATAATTACATTTTGTATATCAAAATTATTATATGATTACTTTTACTGAACAGCGCTTTGATTTTCTTTGTTCTTGGGTACGAAATATATGCTTCGGTAGGCTCTAATTGTTTCATTCAACTCCCCCTCGGCGCAGTGCTTATTTTATTACGACACTCATATTATTTTTTCAAAGAATTTTCAACGTGCCATAGATTATTTTGATCACGGAATAACAAATGTCAATGCTTATTTTAAAAGGTGAAGCAATACCAGCAGAATAACTACGCAAAAAAAAAGGAATTTATTACAAGACACGGGGCAAAAAATAATTAAAGTAGTCGCCTATTTAAAAAAAAAAAATATAACAAAAACATAACTATCTATATCGATCTAAATGACTGAGATAGATCGAGAGATAGATATCTATCGATTTCTGTCATATCACATCTATCATCTCAGTCATTTAACATCTATCTATCTATCTATCTATCTATCTATCTATCTATCTATCTATCATCTCAGTCATTTAACATCTATCTATTTATCTAGCTATCTATAATCTCTCATTTAACAGCTATCTATCTATCTATCTATCTATCTATCTATCTATCTATCTATCTATCTATCTATTAGGTTGGTGCAAAAAAATAATGATGTATTAATGTCGTTTTTTCACGTATTTTTTAACGTCAAAAAACGACATTATTACGTCATTATTTTTGCACCAACCTATTATCTATCTATCTATCTATCTATCTATCTATCTATCTATCTATCTATCTATCTATCATCTCAGTCATTTAAAATCTATCTATCTATCTATCTATCTATCTATCTATCTTAGTCTTTAACATCTGTCTATGTTAGGAATATCAGTGGCAATGTGGAAAATAATTCTCGCGTAATGCGGTCTAAAGTGACGTTTACGTTGATCTAACTACGCATGCGCACGATGGAGAGGTGATGCTGGAATTTGAAACTATTAAATATATGTAAATAATGTTTTTACGTATATAGTCAACAGAATTTCATATAGTTTCTTTTTTGGGATTTTAGTCTTTATATTTTATATATATATATATATATGTGAAAATATTGTGGAAAATAGGAAAGAAACTGGTTTGGTAAATAATCCAAAGTTCCTTAGTATTTTTGTAATTATTTTTAAAAATAGTGCTCGATACGAAAGTAGAGCATAAATATAATTATTTATTTAAAAATATGATTCCAACTCGCTACATAAGAGGTCTCATGTTTCAAAACAAGAGCCGTTGACACTCAAGCCAGACTATGCGAAAACTTCCTCCGTCGTAAATTTAGCCACCCCCACCTTACCGTGACCCGGCATCTATGAAAGTAACTCTATACTGATACAAATTATAATTACCCCACCCCTGCCTATTCTAAACAATCCGCCCTTGATGTTACCATGGAAATTTTTGATTTCAATTCTGACCATACTATTAAAACTCGTAAATTTCAGAAATAAGTCATTCCCAAAAAATTTCGCTTGAAGATGGAACAGAGCCTACTTTAACTCAAGTTAATTCAAATATGATTTTGAAGTTTTCGGCTCTTGTTTTGAAACATGAGACCTCTTATGTAGCGAGTTGGAATCATATTTTTAAATAAATAATTATATATATATATATATATATATATATATATATATATATATATATATGTATGTGTGTGTGTGTCTGTGTGTGTGTCTGTGTTTACGGGTGGGTGTGTAGGTGCGTGAGTTTGTGTGTGTGTATGTGTGCGTGTATCGTCTCGTCCGTTTCATTTAGCTTCTTTTTATTTTTGTTTTTGCACTTTTGATAACACTTACTTTCATTCTTTCTATCACTCTCTCTCTTTCTCTTTCTCTCTCTCTCTCTCTCTATCTATCTATCTATCTATCTATCTATGTACGATTGTTATTTCTTTGTATCTTCTTCCTTTTGTTCTTTATTTGATGGCTTATTCTCTGTTTTTGTATCTGTCTATTTAAATAGATGAATAAATAAATAAAATTAAAATTATATTTATTATTATAAGAATTCGGTAGAATTGGATCCGATAACCGTTAATCAACCTATATCCTTGTATAAAAAATCCTGCTACCCTCATGATTAAATCATTCATTTTAGTTTCTCCCACCTTGAACGGTGTCTACTTGGCATTGCACGCTTATTTTTAAAATAATTTTCTTCGGAGTAGTCTCATGCTTTCCTAGGAAGTAAAAACTTCCCGCTTATTTTATAAGCTGAAAAATTCTACCGGCATTATCATTTTATACGCCACCAGGCACAAAAGAGTATTTGGCAAGCAAATAAGATACATATAGAATTTCTGAAAGTAATCTATAGAATTGAACTTGACGCTTATATCTGTGATGTAATGGAATAACCAGCCACCCCTATGAATGGTTACACTATCGGTAGTAAGTACCTATAAAGTCAACCGTTTACGAGAGACCCAAGAGAGAAGGAGTGTGAGAGCGAGGCGACGCAAGCACGGTTGACTTTCCAGTTAATGGCGCTCGCTACTAGATTGACCTGCGTGTATAACTGAACCGTCTTTCATATTGTATTTGTTGTGTATAGTAAAACTTTTTTTTCTAGTAACACCTGGTGTTATGTGTTTATTCCCTTTAGCACGGAGTATAACAATTTGTTCATGCCGTCTTTTGCAAAGACGGCTGTTTTGATTTGTACTCCGGACTACCTAGTTTGTTTCATGATTTTATATTAAGTTTTCTTTACTGCAGAAAGTCAGTTTCATTTTATAAGCCAGGTACTTACGATGGTTTAAGTAAGTTCTCGGATTAAATGTTCTATTTTGTTTCAGTGCTTACAAACGTCTTCGAACATTAATGCTGAAATGAAAATTAATGGTGGTGAAAACAATATAATGCGTACCTATAATAATCAAATAGCAGGAATTGAGTTTAAGTCTCTTTCAAAATCTAATTTTAAACTTACTTAATATTTTTCTAATTTTGTAAACAATCATTAAACTATACGACATTTTTCCAATTCGCAACTCTCTTCAAAATCCATTTTCAGGGAGGGCAGTCTAGTGTCGTGTCAAGAGCTCCTTAATTTTTTGTAGGCAGCTTCAGGGGAATTTAAACCCCAGACAAGGTCAGGAACCAGAAATGAGACAATGGACTAAATTTGTGCGTATATTCCAATCACTTTACATCTGTTAGGATATTGTTCACCCGACACAAGGCCCAAGAACATCTCAAGGTAGAACATTACTGTATGAGTATGGTAATAATAAGAAGAGCAGATTATGAGAATATGTTGTAGATACAGCAACGTCCGACACTTGACCAAAAGAAAACTAAATGCAACGAGGGGGACGTCATGCCTCCGTTCTTCTTTCAAAAGTCCCTGAGAGTCACTGCTGAGATCTATCAGGAGGTGCTGAGATCTATCAGTGGTGAAGACATGGAGGGACAAAATCGCCGCTGGACGCCCCTACGTCTTACACACAATACCAAGAGGACTCAGGCGTGGCTGCTCAACAATGTTCCTCACTACTTGTCGCCGGACTTGTGACCGATCTTCACACCTGACTGCAACCCCCTTTAATATTTCTTCTGCGGTGTGATCGAGGCCAAGACCAACAAGCACTTCCAAAACACGCCGCTATGGACATGGTCACCAAAGTGTGTGACTCATTTCGCGCCCGCCTTGAGATGGTCGTCGCCGGTGTCGGCAGTTCCATTGAAAAATAATGTAGTATATAACGCTAAATGTTGCTAAAGAAACTGTCCGGTATCTGCATATACAACTTTTTTTTTATAATCTATTTCGTTTCCTTTATGTTCAAGTGTCGGATTTTGCTGCAACACGCTGTATAACAGTTAACCCTGAACTTGATGAGTTTAAGATTGTAGTGATTAGAGAAATAATCTCTCATGAGTCTGTGGCACAAAGTAGCAGCCCTTGGGAAGAAGCTGTTTAGTGGAAATTCTTTCTTACCAATTGAATACGACAGGGATGTAAATGATTCGACTGTATGTACGTAGCATGATGGGTTTACATGAGACGTGAATCGTTTGCTTGCTAAGACATTGCGAATGCTATAAAGACATATTATGAAAGGACAATCATTGACTTTACACTGCTTCTTAAAAAAACTCGCGCTAGTGGCAACGTTTTCACATGCGCAGTAAGTTCCCTACATCGGTTTAATGAAACTGGTTCTCGGGATATTCAAAATGTCTGCATATGTTTCGCGAAGGCCTCCTAAATACTGATTATTACAACTTCTGTAAACCCAACATGTTTACCGTTAACTTACATATTCAATAAGTGACCGACATTCTCTGACTGCTAGGAGAAAAGGTGTGACGCTGGTACCAGGTCATGATCCGGAAATGTCACCTCATTGAGTCTTTCATTTATATCTTTCAACACTTTCGATCACTGATATTTTCTCGCCAGGGCACTGTACGCGTTAATTGACATTTTGGTTCGGGTATACTTCGCCAATAATTTCGATTACATAAAGAGATTGGTCAGCGCGTTGAGTCTGAAGGAGAAGCCTTGCAACTGATTGGCTGATTTGCTTACTCTCCTATTTTTCGACTTCTAGGGAATGTTATTAACTTTATTAACTCCAACTTCCATCTGTCAATTAGGTTTGTTCACACAAACATACACACAGACACAATCACATATACTATAGATAATATATATATATATATATATATATATATATATATATATATATAGAGAGAGAGAGAGAGAGAGAGTGAGAGAGAGTCTTACTGCTGATTTTCATCTTGAACAAAGATCAACTTTCACACCTTTAGGAAAATCGTAATTAATTACTATAAGCAAAAGGTTTTCACTGTTTCTCTGTGTTTGTCAATAATGTCTAAGACGTTTAGTGATTTGCTTCGACCATTTTCATCTCATATTTGACCCATCTCTCTCTAACTACATCATAGACACACACACATATACACACACACAGAACACACATCTCTCTCTCTCTCTCTCAATATATATATATATATATATATATATATATATATATATATATATATATATATATATATATATATATATATAGTAAAAATGCAATTAATTCAGAAATAAATAGTCACAGGTAACCATACCAATAAATATGTCTCGACAAATGTCTAACCAATTTTTGGTAATTTCCACCGCTCCTCGTGCATATACACACTCTTTCTCTCTCTCTCTTTACATAGATACATACATACACACACACACACACATATATATATATATATATATTCTTATTATTTGTGTATGTTATATTTACAAGTTGGTCAGTTTCATGATCTCTGCATGTTTACCAGGTAATTTATAGTTAGCAAGCATTAGTTCTGTGCGAAATGAATAAAACCTTCAGTTTCAGATTTAATCTTGCACTAGGCATGTCATGGGCTTTGTCGTCATCATCTGTTTTGGCATGGGTCAAGTATTTACCCCAAAGATATCGATATTGGCATCGTTTCTTCACTTGGTCCGTTGCATCTGCTTTTGCTTTCTTTTTTAGCTTCTTTATAAATTTTCTACTTGAATTACATCATACGTGTTATGTTTCATTAACTTGAAAATACCATTTGAATTTGTTGGCTTCCCTTATTACTGAATAAAGTTTCTTATTTCTTTCATTTTCTTAAACACAGATCATCATAGAGTCTCCTTTATTGTCTAGGTATCTTTGAAGACCGATTATTATTGTTTGGGAAGATAATTCTAGTTGAACTTATACTCTTACTCCGTCAGATCTGTACACATACAGATGATCAACATTGGCCTTAGGATGATGCATGAGTTGGAAAGTGAGAAGCTTTCTCATTTTAATATCCATTCACTTAATCTCAACTATGGTCCCGCTACGTAATGGCAACGTTATTACACCACATGGAAAACCAAAATGTTTATGACTGATATTCTGTTCAGTGAATACAATTCAGTATTTAATACCAGTCGCACACACTTTTAGTATAATTTTCTTAATTTCTTTTTCCTTCAACTGGCTATACTGTATTCCCTCGCTTTCGCTGACTACTAAACATTCAGATGCTTCTTTCGGCTCCAGTCCCCTAATCTTTGTGATAAAATAGAGATCTGTTGAGTGAGTTTCGGTAATTCGCACTTGAATGCTACTCTGGCAAATTTATCTAATTTGAAGTCCACATCATCTTCATCATCATAACTAAAACATTTTTTTAGTATTGAGGAGATTTTTTTTAAAATTCCTTCTCAGCTTTTGCAAAATATTTGATATCATCCTGATATGTGACGAAAAATTCTGTTGGTTATTTTGTATTCATAGTTATAACTGCTTAGCACATTTGAAAGGGTGATTAGGCAGAGTCAAAATAGATTCAGTGAAATAGTCTAATTGAATTATTTCTGGTCGGATAAAGACTGCACGTTGCAGTCCCTTTGGTTTGATATTTGTATGATGTGGTTTACTCCCGACGATATTTTTATGATGTGGTTTACCATACACGATATTTCTATAATGTGCTTTACCATAGAAGATATATTTGTAAATGTGGTTTGCCACAGACGATATTTGTATAATGTGATTTACTATAGATGATATTTGTATAATGCGGTTTACCACAGACGATATATGTATAATGTGGATTACTGTGACGATATTTGTATTACATGGTTTACCATGGGCGATATTTGTATAATGTAGATTACCGAGACGACATTTGTATAATATGGTTTACCTTAGATGATATTTATATAATGTCCTTTACCATAGAAGATATTTGTATAATATGGTTTACCATAGATGCTATTTGTATAATGTGCTTTACCATAGAAGATATTTGTATAATGTGGTTTGCCACAGAAGATATTTGTATAATGTGATTTTTCCCTGGACGATATTTGTATAATGAGGTTTACCATAGACTATATTTTTATAATGTGGATTACCGTGACGATATTTGTATAACGGTTTACCATAGATGCTATTTTTATAATGTGCTTTACCATAGAAGATATTTGTGTAATGTGGTTTGCCACAGACGATATTTGTTTAATGCGGTTTACCACAGACGATATTTATATAATGTGGATTACGGAGACGATATTTGTATAATATGGTTTACCTTAGACGATATTTGCATAATGTGGTTTACCACAGACGACATTTATATAATCTAGTTTACCGCAGTCATGCTATATTTAGAGATTTACTATCACTGAGCAGATTTTATACACTGCCAAAATCTTAAACTTCACACAATTTGGCAAACTATCAGAGTATTTAAGATAATATATACTACTAATGAGATTTCTTCTTTTTTCTTGCAATTTTCCAGGGTTATTTCATTTATCAATTTTTGATCTTTGCAACGATATGAATCTTATCATCATTATTTCTATTCCAGGAGAAGAATAGTTTTAATCGACAAAACAGTAAGTAAAGTCAGTCAGTACAGACGCAGTTAATTTATATGTAGATGAGAGACATATAATCAGCAATATAATTTTTGGTAGGCATATGTGATACCTACAGTGATCCAGTCTGAAATTCCATTGAAATTATTCGTTGATGAAATTGGCGCATGTCATTATGGATGATTAAGAAAAATGTTGGGTACATTGGCATTTACTGGCGATTTCCATTTTGCGTCTTGTTTTTCAGAGTTTAAGTTATGATTATATCCTTTCATTCTTGTACATATATTTTCTACACGTTTTCTTGTTTTATTTTATCAACACTTTATTTGAATTACATACCTTTGGGAAAATCCGAATATTACTTTTCAATAGTAATCTTTAATAGATAGCTGGTTTTGACATCTATATTTTTCTATGTTTTATGCAACATTTTGAGAGGTATGTTTGAAATATCTTATTTTGTTGATAGAAGCTACAACTCTTTTCATATCGTAGTGTTCTCTTTGCCTTTAATTGCATTTTCTGTTTAAGGATTTCCTTGACTGGTCGGATTTCGTTTACTACATTAATTCTGCATTTCCGCTGGATCTTCCGGCTTCTCTAAGTTAAATTTCTTGAAATTGCCTGGAGTATCAATAATTCCCATCTGATTTCCTCAATTTGCATATATTACTTTATTTACCTTGTAATGTTGTTCAATGGGTTGTCCGTTAACAATGTTTACAACAAAATTTCGTTTGCGAAATTTCGGCCTTTATGACATCATCGGTTTAAACTGATGTCTATTGTTAAATCAGTGTTTTCCTCGTGTTATAAAAAATCCTCACTAACTCTATGTTCTTATTAGGTTTCGCTTTTCCTAGCAGACATCCTATTATAACAAATGTGGTATACTTAATAACAAAAATGAAAAAATAGAAAACGCCCAACAAGTAACACATTCAAATTGTTTAAGACATATATGAAATAAATAGTTCCAACGTCCTCTGTGAACAAGTGTAGTTACTTCAAAGTAAAGATCAGTTTTATACATATATATATATATATATATATATATATATATATATATATATATATATATATATATATAATGAAAAACAAACCACTTTACGATAATTTTTTTCACCTAAATCCTTTTTTAAGGATTCAGGATCATCAGGTAAAACTTCCAACAACGAATTGAGAGGAAAATTCGTTGTTGGAAGTTTTACCTGATGATCCTGAATCCTTAAAAAATGATTTAGGTGAAATAAATTATCGTAATGGTACCTTAAAGTGGTTTGTTTTTCATTACATATTAGCTCTGTCCTCACATTGAGCTCTCAGGATTTCATCCTCTTTGGATTTACCAATTCGGTTTACCAAGTTCCTTATAACTTAAATATATATATATATATATATATATATATATATATATATATATATGGAGTATTGCTGCCATATATGGTCTGGTACCCCTTCTGTTTACCTCGGGGTTCTTGATAGGCTCCAGAGGCGGATATGCAATATAATTGGCTCTTTTTGGCATCTCGTCTACAGACACTTTCTCACAGACGCGTCGTCACCTCTCACTGTCTGTTCTACAAATATTTTCATGGAAATTGCTCCGAATAGCTGCATTCGCTAGTTCCCAGACTTCATGAGTTCAAGCGCCCTACGAGGCTGGCATCCCTTTCTCACCCCTTCACTGTCGAAACTCCTAAATGTAGCCGTCTCTTCTACTCCAATAGCTTCATGTCTCGCACCTCTCGCCTGTGGAACTCCCTTCCCTATTCCAGTTTCCCTGAGAGCTATAATCTCCAGCTATTCAATTGTAATGTCAATCGACATCTCCAGTTGCCTTGATCTATCCACTACCCTTCTCCTCATCCTTTCTTCTATCACACCTGTCTGATCTTGCTGTAAATTTTCTGAAACCCATTGCATGATTGTGGCTTCCCGTCTTGCTTTGGGTGAAATGCTTAATATATATATATATATATATATATATATATATATATATATAATTAAAAAATCAGAGAAATCAGAAAGTCATGGTAAAATTTGATTTCGCCTAGTCATAACCTACAGTTTCAAAATACTGAGTGCATTCAAAAATTCTTCCAGGAATCAAGCGAGAAACGAAATGAAAAAGAAAATTAGCGGAAGATGTGTTTTGAGATAATTACACAGACTAGATAGGGAAGGAGGGAGATATATGTCTCTAGGTGATATGATGGTTGTAGCGTTGACCTCTTATTCACCGGACAAGAGAAAAGAATAAAAAAAAAGAGGGAGAAGCAGGGAACAGAAGGGAGAAACAGAAGGTCGTACATAAATACCTATACCTACATACATACACATTTTTCTATATAAACATATAATTATACTTACACATATGTGCCTACATCCATGCACGCATTCACATCCATCTACACATATATGTTTTCACGTAAATGTGTCCAGCCATATATATATACACACACATATGCACACATACTCATCTATTTATCTATTTGTCTTCATAAATACTTATGCACATATTTGACAAGTACATTTCTAAATCAGTACTTAGATAACATGCAAGATGACCTCAAATATATTACTTATCGTCCAGCTATAAAGGGGCGCTTAAGTGCGTTTTTCATCAATTGAGCCTAGCTTAATCTCTGCACCTATTTATGAGACAATACAACATATAGCACACGAATACACATCTGTGTTTATTGACACAGGCGGGGGCACAGAACTTTGCATGTACAAAATCTATGTCGCAACACAGATACTAAAGGAAAAAAAAGTAGAATAATATACTTGTGCATACACGTATTTGATATATATATACAAAATATATGTGAGCGTTAGTTGCCCAGGTAAAAGGGTTTTTGTAGAGTGAGGTCACACGTGATGAAGGGGGGGGGGAGTTCCTTAAAGTAATATATATGGCGATTCTGCATACACACATACATACATACATACATAGACATACACACACACACACACACACACACATATATATATATATATATATATATATATATATACCCACATATATATATATATATATATATATATATATATATATATATATATATATATATATATATATATATATATGCATTTCCTCAGGCATGCATATACACATATACCTATCCACATACACATACATATCCACATGCACAAATACATGTAAATCATCCGAAACCCAAGTTTGTTTTAATCTTCTTTAAAATTGATGCTATTTTAGAAATTCGAAGAGGTACTTATGTCTGCATTTGAAGATAAGTTCGTTTCATCGATTAAGCAGTTCGTTGGTGTTTTCATATTTGATTATTAGGATTTTTTCCTTGATGCATAGAAAAAATATGTCGCTAAAATTTTGGGAGTTTAGGCCTTACATATATTACTCCATTTTAATTGGTGGGTGGTAAAGCCTGCATCAATGAGATCCCAATAGTTTTTGATAGGGCCGTCTGCTGTCTTTGAATTTCATTATTGAAGAAATGTCGGTGACTGTAAAAAACGTTGTTTCGAATTTCCTGCTGAATTTCGAGGTCAACATTTTTCTGGTTTTTGTAGCTTCATACACCACCTCATTTTCAGAAATGCAAATTACTCCCACTGGACAATCGACCCCAAACCCTACATCTACAGAGAGGTTTGTTTACCAGTGTCTCACTCTCGTGAAATTTTCTTAAGATATAATTGTTGTGGGAATTGATTATATTTTCTACGTTGCCAACACAGGAGTAAGTGATATTTAAGGTTTTTTTTTTTGAATATTTTTCATAAAGTGTCTGTCTATTAAGTTTTAAAATATTTGCCAATACCGATGTGCGATAACATGTAGAATGGTGGGTTAAACCATATTATCTTCCGTATTCCATTTTTACATTTGTTAGGTGTATCGTTTCTCAGATTTTGCTGCTTATTTAACTCTTGTGTAAAATTACATTTTCTAAGGTCCTTATTATATGTTGTTTTGTTTTCATGATTTTTTTTGTTACATGATAACTTATTGATTCTGGTATTGGCGACGTTTGTAATTTGTTTTAAAATTGATTTCGGATAGTTAGAATGGAAGTTTTTATATATATCGGCTTGATTTGGTTAATGAAAGGACTTGAAAGTGTCATTGGAACGATTGAAGGTAACGTCTAGAAAGTTAACTATTTTGAGGTGGGAAGATATACCGATTTTAAAATTTTATATATATATATATATATATATATATATATATATATATATATATATATATGTAAATTGTCGTCTTCCACCCTAAACAACCATAAACGATTAGTGCTCTCTTGCAGTGTTTGAACCTCAGTACCTCTTAATAATAAAATACACAAACTCATTATAAATTGACCTGTTTAGGATTCAGCTGCGAAAATAAAATCCTCAAATATGCTTACCCCTGTAATGCGGACAAGTGATGTACCATTCTAAATAACAAAATTTAACTTTATTTCATTGTAAGCTTGCTGTAACTGAGAGGGCAAATATCACCCTCGATGTCAACGGTCGTTTCCCTTATATGTGGACGAATTTCCCCTACCCTAAACCCCTACACTAAGACATATATTTACATGTAAATTCGCGATGTTTAAAAGAAAAAGGGACGTCTCTCCAAACCACACTCACACACAGACGCAAACACACGCGCACACATACTGTCATATATATATATATATATATATATATATATATATATATACACCCTTTGGGAAAGATATGAATCCTCTTCTTCTCAACCCAACTATGGGTAAATAGCAGAGGCTGGCTTCTGTAGCCTTGGATAGTAACTTGTCCAGGAGAAGGACAACTGAATTCAAAACCCGCGGAGGGTCGTTTGGGACCCTTATGGCACACGGTACACCAGATGTATTTGGCACTTCAAAAGGTGTGGTTCGTTCTACACAAAGCCTTTATCAAATGATTTGTGGGCGTGGTCTGCTAGTCGTTTTCTAGGAACTGAGATGCCTTATATATATATATATATATATATATATATATATATATATATATATATATATATATATATATATATATAACCGAACATAGATTTAGTTTTGCACTTTCGTGATAGCTATAGCAGTTCTTATACATGCAGATGTTTCAGCAATCTTTCTATTCACAATCTCTCCTTCAAACCGATTTTTTTTATAAGCAATTAAGCCAATTCAGCAGGAGTAAAAACTTTTCAAACATGAATGGAGAAGCCTTCAATGAATATATCATTTTTTTGAATGAAATTATTTTGGGCTTTATTGTGATTTATATCAAGATTGTTAAGGCAGGTGGGGGAATGTTTGTTTGAATCAGCAGTCATTTCTTTGAGTTTATTTCATCATATATTGTTTGAATACATCTTTAATGTCATGCTGACTACTTATTAATTACTTTGTTTATGCAATACGCAGTTTTCAACGAACAACCTTGAGCTTTCGAACAAGACATCGACATTGATAAATAGTAAATCGAAAACACTTGTACACTTGTTTGCAGAGATCTGATCCTGATTACCAATTTTACAATATTTGAAATTTTTTTAAATAAGGTTAAATTAAACACTATATTACGAGAATTGTTTTATTAATTTAAAGCAGACTACAATTCAAATAATTTAATTAAATCAGCCCATATAATAGCATAAAAAATTAAAATCACTGTCAAAGGAAACACAAATTTCAGTAGTCATTAACGTCCATCTTGGCAAGAGAACAGAAAAAAGTTAGACCGACATTAAAAAGAAAAAAGAAAACAAACGTTTCAATCATATGTAGAAGTATAATGAATTCACACAAATTTTATATTACTGAACAAAGAGGAATTCCAGAAAGTTCTGATATAAATATAATTTAGCCATTCTAAAGCTGTCTTCGTCTTTCACTTGCTTGTTTATATAGCTCGAAAATCTCGAAAGTACTATTAAAAGAGGCAGTGTCAAAAGGCACTTGCATATTAAAACTCACCTAATTAATGGGATGTAATGAAATTACGCTATTTTTCAATGATTACTGCAGCTAATTTCAATAATAATGAAAAATATGATCGCATATTTGTAAAATCCTAAGTCAGTGAATTGTAAGTCGGAAGATTTATGTATCTATCTATATCTCTGAAAAGGATTATTATGATTATTTATATTACTCGAATGTTCTCCTCATCTTAATTTCCATATTCACAACGTTTCGACCGTTGTACGCTCTTTTGTTATGTCAGAAATCAATACAATATGGGAACTAGTAATAAGGAGGGTAAGAGAAAAGCAATGAACAACAACACGAAAAAATTGCAATCTAAACACTGATAAAAAAAAATAGGAAAAATAATAACGGAAAAATTGCAACATGAGCACCGGTAAAAAACGGTTACTGAGAGATTAGGTTTATAAGTCCAATAAATTCATACCCAGCTGTCCTCAAGGACACATGGCCCAGTGGATAAAGACGTTGGTTAAATTCAGTAAACTAGAATGAAAGAGTTGTGAGTTCAATACAAAAAAAAAAAAAAAACTTGGAGAGTTGAGTTAAAGAAAATAACTGAGACATCCGGAAGAATGATGCTGGAACTAGAACAATCTACACTGGTGATTCAATTAAAGGGTTCAGTTCGAAAGGCCGGGGTGTACAACGGCCAAAACGTTACGAATGTGGCAATGAGGGTAACTGTCTGAATAACGGCTGTTTAAGCAATAACTTGAACATTTTTCAATGACGTCCATTGTTAAAAGCTAGGACAGGAGCCAAAGAAAAACCTTGATGTTTTATATAGAAGAAGAAGAATACAACATTAACATCATCGTGGTTACCACAGTTGAAAAAGAATTACGGAAGAAATCCCTGTAGAAAATATATGTTGAAATGATCAAATCGAAAGCAGTTGTAACAGTACTTGTGCAAAAATTTCTGTACATATATGTATGTATGTATGTGCTTGTCTCTGTATATATATATATGAGTGTGTGCGAGTATATATATATATATATATATATATATATATATATGTAGAAAAAGAGACTAGCGGCAAAATGTTTTGTTCTAACTACTAAAAAACGTTAAGTATTTTATCAAGCCGTAATAGTACTTTAGCAGTATACATTTATCAATAGCGACTCTGGACTTTATAGATTGAAAACTAACTCTTTGTTATTTGTAGGCGCTACGGAACAAAACGTAAACCACCTTAAGGTGAAATGAGTCCATATAAAAATATTGGGCCAATGAAACATCTGAGAAAATAAAATCATGAAAATATGCAAATGTTTAAAAGTATTCTTCCATAAACAAAATCTTTGACGATTTTTCTACATACATCATATCTGCTCACGAAAGATATTTTAAACAATGACAACAGTCTTTGCGTCCTGTCATTGGATTTAGCCAACGCCTTTATCCACTGGTGCCATGTGTCCTTGAGACCCGAAAGCAGTGGAGAATTTGGGGAGGGGAAGTAACAGGAGGATAACTGATAATTGACATCTATGGCACGTGGAACTAGAGCAGTCTAACTCAGTGAGCGAAATAAAGGGTTCAGTTCGACATTCCAACCACCTGAAGAAGGCCGGAGACTACAACGGCCGAGACGTTTAATAAATACAGCTTACAATGATGAGGGCAATAGTCCAAATGATGTAAATAGTGTACATAATACCTCATCTCAGAAATATAGATAGATCCCTTTTTAACATCTTCCATTGTAAGATCGATATATATCACCCCTATCTTCATAATATCTGTTCCCTACCATATTGTTGTCCATTCCTACTACCCAACATATTCATCATTACCATTTGAATTTATACCTTTAACTTGAATGGCTTTTATTAGGCGAAATTATATAAAATTTGTTCTTCCAGTTTCATTTGTTCTTTGTTTGTTTGTTTGTTTGTTTGTTTGTTTGGGTGTTACGGCATATCAACCACTGTGGGTTATTTAATGCCAAATCCAGTTTATATGAAATTTAAATGCCTATTTTGTATGGAATAAAAAACGTATAGCTGGCAACATTATAGTTTCAAAAACGTACAGCTGGAATAATTTTTTTTCCAAAAAACACATAGCTGGCAACATTATTGTTTCAAAAACGCATAGCTGGCAACATTATTATTTAAAAAACGCATAGCTGGCAACATTATTTTTCCAAAAACATTATCTGAGGCCTTGCTGTTGGATGTAGTTTATCGCCATACCCAGGACGCGGATGTAGTTTATCGCCATACCCAGGACGCGGATGTAGTTTATCGTCATACCCAGCACATTCAAAAACATATAGCTGGCAACATTATGGTTTCAAAAAAATATAGCTGGCAACATCACTGTTTCAAAAAAAAAAAAATGCAGCTGGCAACATTATTGTTTCAAAAACGCACAGCCGGCAACACTACCGCTTCAAAAACGCATAGCTGGCAACGTTATGGTTCCAAAAACGGATAGCTGGCAACATTATTTTCCCAAAAACACCATCTGAGGCCTTGCTGTTGGAAGTAGTTCATCGCCATACCCAGTACGCGGATGTAGTTTATCGTCATACCCAGGACGTTCAAAAACGTATAGCTGGCAACACTACGGTTTCAAAAACGCACAGCTGGCAACACTATCTTTCCGAAAACATTACCCGAGGCCTTGCTTTTGGATGTAGTTTATCGCCGTACCCAGGACGGGGATGTAGTTTACCGTCATACCCAGGACGTATTTGTTCTTATATCTGTTAAAATTATATATTTAAATTATACGTCATCATAGTACCCGTTAGTTTTCTGCGGATCATCTCGATGTATGAGTTAGATAATGACTTCCAGTGTGGTTAATCTTGCTCAGTCAGTCAGTTGTGTACCATGCGTGACAGGCGATCATGTATCTTTCGATACATGACTGACGAGGCAGATTTTTTCCTGCAGTAGGATATCATTACTTTCAGTAGGACACCAGTGAACGTCCAACGCTATAGAACCCGATCTATCCTACTATTACCCATAGCTGGCAGGAGAAGAAGAGGAGTCCTACCTTTCCCAATGGTATTAGCATGTAAGTGAATGTAATGGATTCGACTGGAATTCGAACCTCCGATTCCTCAATCGGAGCCGCTATGCATTACTCTACTCTATCTTGCTCATCATTCTATATTAGTTTATTTAAGGATCTATTTATTCCAAATACAGGCTTTTTTCACCTTTAATGTCTTTGCATTCTACGATATTTTCTGTGTATACCACAGGTTTCTAGTTTTTCAAGTACCACTTCTTTTCGTTCCGGGATAAATCGTTTTAATTTTAACGATCATTTCAAAGTGGGGGCATTAGTAAGTTAAATGACA
>OZ010581.1:22374570-22427070 GCA_963932145.1 Acanthosepion lycidas | reverse complement strand
CAAGTTTGAAACATGAGACCTCTTATGTAGCGTGTTGGAATCATATTTTTAAATAAATAATTATATATATATATATATATATATATATATATATATATATATACTAGGAGTAGAGCCCGCTGTTGACCGGGGGTGTAACAGTAAGAGATAGATCAAGTATCGACCATCATAAATACTGAAAAATAAAATTGACTAAGATTATTGCTTAAGGTTGACGGACACGCATATCTTAATTATTTTTTTTTTTTTTTTTTTTTACGAATTGGTCAAACCCAAACTCAAACAAAAACAATGTTATGAGTCTACCGATTGAATAGAATTTTATCATAAACAATTTTCTTGTAAAAAGAATTTTTAAAGCATTCTGAATGTAAAAAAAGTGTGCAAGACAATAAGAAACATTACCTACCAAAAAAAAAAAAAATTTGTTGAAATTGGTTGAAAAATGTAGGAAATCCAATCCCATATATAAACGAACACAAACACACAAACAAACACAAACAACGAACATGGGTTTTATAATAAGTATAACTCGAAGTGAGTTGTCCCTCTTTCATTAATGCCTCTTAATCGTGTTTTCAAATTGATTTTGTGCAAAAACAATTGTGTTTTTCCAAATGTTGGCGCTGTTAGAACGACCGCAAGGTAATTTTACGTAGTCCTGTGAAGTCTTGTTGAAATTGGTTGAAAAATGTAGGAAATCCGATCCAATATTTAAACGTTACACACACACATACACACAAACGCGCGCGCACACACACACACGCACACACACAAACACACACACAATCTGCGTTTATATTATATATATATATATATAAAAGAGCTACAAACATGAACTACTGCCGAAAAAAATCGCACAGATGCAGGTCTGAAGCCCAAAGAAAAAAAAACCGATAAGAGTAAACCACTAATTAACAAAAGAGCTCAGTACAACCGTAGAGCAGACCTAGATACACCTAGTGAGCCAGACAAACCTACCAAGTACTTTCGCTGAAGATCCGTTTAGTTAAAACCTAGGTAGGTTTGTCTGGCTCACTGGGTGTATCTATATTATTATATATATATATATATATATATATATATTATATATATATTATTATATATATATATACAGGTTGTTTCAAAAAGAATACGCCAAAATCATTACGCTGTTTTTTCAGGTCTATAGCATTGTAGTGGACTGAATCAGTTGTTATTTGATATAGTTATCAAAGTTTGATTGGGTGTCAGTTTCATCGCTGCCGTTAGTATAACTTCCGGTACAGCTGAATTATGGGAAGATCAATCAAAATGGCGACTCCTCAGCAGAAGGCGTTTTGCTTGCTTGAGTTCGCGAAAACAAACGCCATTGTCACGGTGCAGCGTGCTTTCAGAACAGAATTCGGCATTGATCCGCCCCATCGTGAGAGCATTCGACGGTGGGTTAGACAGATTAAAGAGAGTGGGTGCCTGTGCAAAGGAAAGAGTCCCGGAAGACCACGTGTTACAGAGGAGGAAGTGGAGAGGATTCATGATGCATTTGAGAGCAGCCCACGTAAGTCTGTACGTCGAGCAAGTCTTCAGCTTGCCATCCCTCATACCTCTGTCTGGCGTGTGTTAAAGAGACGATTACACATGAAATCATACAAACTAAGCCTCGTCCAAGTACTTACTAATGATGACAAGGTGATGCGGAGGACATTCTGTGAGTCAATGCTGGAGATTGAGGAAAGTGATGAAACTCTCTTTTCACGTTTAGTTTTTAGTGACGAAGCTAATTTCTATTTGAGAGGCACAGTCAATCGTCACAATGTGCGCATTTGAGGAACAGAGCACTCACATGAAACTGTTGAGCATGAAAGAGATTCTTCTAAAGTGAACGTCTTCTGTGCTGTGGTCTCAAGACAAGGTCTATGGTCCCTTTTTCTTTGAAGGAAACACCTTTACAGGACAAACCTATCTCGAAATGCTCCAAAACTGGCTATTCACTTTACTGCAAGCAGATTCGAATGACTTCATTTTTCAGCAAGATGGAGCACCACCCCATTGGCATCTCGAGGTTAGAGCTCATCTGAATGAAAACATGCCTCAGCGATGGATTGGGAGGAGAGGTGCTAAAGACCTTGCTCTCTGGGCTTGGCCTGCCAGATCCCCAGACCTCACTGTGTGTGACTTTTTCTTGTGGGGGTATGTTAAAGACCAAGTTATGTTCCAGCACTTCCAGTAAGTATCGATGACTTGAAAGATCGAATAACAGCAGAAATCAACACGGTGGATCGTGGCATGCTGAGGCGCGTTTGGAAGGAATTCTCATATCGGTTTGATGTTGTCCGCGCTGCCGGTGGTGGCCACATTGAGCACTTATAAAACATGAAATGAAACTTGTATGTATATACAACACATGTGTTCATGCTAGAGGTTTGTAATTTTTTTCGTTTTTGACACATCACGTGATGATTTTGGCGTATTCTTTTTGAAACACCCTATATATATATATATATATATATATATATATATATATATATATATATATATATTATATATATATTATATATATATATATATATATATATTATATATATATTATATATATGTATGTATGTATATGTATTTGTAGATGCGTGGGTGTAAATATATGCAATTTCGTTTACTTAAGGGTATACGGTGAATGTAAACTTAAAGATTCCTCTGATATTAAGGATAGCGAATAATGTATTTTTTTAGAAACGCTACATTAAGTGGTTAGGCGATTTTTAGGCGCAATATACTTACGGATAGTGTTAATGTTTCAGAATGTGTATGATAATAGGCTTCGTAATTTAAAATTTATGAAACATTTGGATTAAACTATGCAAGAAAGAGACCAGATTCCCCAGGTAGGAACCCAGGAGAAGTAACTCGAATTGAAACCGGAGGAAATAAAAATACACCAGAATATAGTAGTGAAACGTGAAAAGCCTTCATTTACTGGCTGATGCTTACAGTCGTATTTAAATAAGGACGGTCGGTATCATTGATTTGTCGATGGTTATGATGTTTTTGCAATGTCGAGGTGCAGTGTTCACTACGAAACATATTATATCTATCTATCTATCTATCTATCAATCTATCTATCTATCTATCTATCTTCCCTGACGACCCGCGTAGGTGAAACCTTGGTAGGTTTATCTGACTCTTTAGGTTTAATTAGGTTTTTTCTACTTGTGTACATTACTTAGTTATTTTACTTACTCGTATCGGTTTTTTTTCTTTGGACTCTTAACTTGGATGCTAGACGATTGTCTTCGGCTGACGTACATATTCGTTGTTCTTTCTTTTTTTCTACATTTTTTTTTCCTTTGTGTATTGGTCTGTTTATTTATATATCAAAGTGCCCAGGGTTTTCCGGACGAGTATAATTTCTTATATTTATAAGATTATTACTACTATCTATCTATCTATTTATCTATCTATCTATCTGACTATATATATATATATATATATATATATATATATATATATATATATATATATATATATATATATATATATATATATAGCATGTTCCGTCGTTAGCAGTGTAATATAAATACATAAATCAGCACACTAATTTATAAGTTAAATTATCAAGAAATTAATTTCATCTGGCATATAAATCGAGAATATCTTTGTAATTGAAGTGTACTAATAAAATATTTAAAAAATAGTGCTTCCGTCATTCAGGTGATCGCAGTAGCCTGAAACTTTAGCAGCGGTCTCAATTTTGTCTCATTTTTGGTAGTGGCACCGGGTATCGTATTTTAAAATAAGACTTAACATCCGAAAGAGCTTGTTGAGTTACCTGCGCAACATAACGAGGAAAGAAGACATGGAAAATCTAATACTCAGATAACAGATAAAGGGACAGCGAAAATCAACTCAAACATACTTAGTGAGATTGTGTAATTAAATGGTGGAACAGGGTTTAGTACAAATAACAGAAAGTCAAAGATTATAAAGAGCTACAAAGGACAGGAAGTTGTGGAGAGCCATATTTAACCGTAAGTTCTATGCAAACAGTATATACACTCGTACTTGTTTGTGAACACGACAGAAACACAAAGAGAGAGAAAGGAGATAGTTTTAGGTCTGGGGAGGCAAGAAGAATTAAATTCAAAAATTCACTGTTATGCGTATAGAATTTGACCGCCCCCACCAGATTATTTCAGATCAAACTTTGAATTCAATATTATCCAGAAAAGCCAAGTTCAAGGTTAAGCTGACTGGTGACCTCCAAGTCGAGGATGAAGATCCGCGTATTTTATGATGTCAAGCGCTGACCCCGACAGACGAACTCTTGATCAACACAACTGCCATCGTACATTATAATGAAAACATGAGACTTACTGTCTTGTTAGAGACGTTACTGTTTAATTAACCTCGGATTTCTTCACTCACTGCCCGCATGTGGATACGAACCATCAAGGAGCTCTCCTAATCCAGGCCTTAGATTTGCGTGTGGATAGAAGCGAGATTCGTTCTTCTGTCCAACCTGCAGTTCTTTAACACGGATGTTCATCCCAGGCCAAATTGGATCGATCACATTCTTCCCTTTCGGGGAATGATTGATTGATTTGTTTCTGATAGTTCATCAACACTTTGAAGAAAATTTAAAACCGAAACATATTCTGTGGATTGTATATATATATATATATATATATATATATATATATATATATATATATAAATATATACAGTGTAACCCGAATATAAGAGAGTTGTCGGGACCGGAGAAGAAGTCTCTTATAACCGGGTTTATCTTATATCCGGGTTTGGTCTATTTTGTTTAGGTAAGTATGGCTCAAATTTAGGACCAGAAAAATCTCTCTTATATCCCGGTTTCTTTTATATATGGGTCTCTTATATCCGTGTTACACTGTACATATATATATATATATATATATATATATATATATATATATATATATATATAGTTAAATTCCCAGAAGGGTCTATCTTTTTAAATTTGGATTTTTTAATATAACAAAAACATTTCGATTTCATTTTTGACTTGAAAATGTCGGAAGACGAGACGAAACGCATCGGCAACATCTATGATTTTATTTCCAATTGTCATCTTATACCTATATATATATATATATATATATATATATATATATATATATATATATATATATATATATATATTGCTAGTGACTATTTCATCAGTAATTTTCTATAGGGGATATAACAATGTTTTTCAGGGCAAAATTCTATTATTTAACAAGCATCTAGGGGTGAAGAGATGGATTCATAACTATTCAAAGCTATTTGCGTGTGTAAAATGTAACGAGTCAAATTCTGACTAGAGCAGATGCATACGACCCCCGAAATCTCAGATTGGAGCGGGCTCAAGATTGATCAGGAATCCCGGGCAGTGCTTTGTAACCCTCCTATCTTTTCTACATTTGCTTTTTACTACCGACACATTACAGATTGAACTAAGATGATGAAGTATTATGTGCACTATTTACATTATATGGACTATTGTCCTCATCTTTGTCGCCATATTTATTACAACGTTTAAGTATGTTGTACGCTCCGGCCTTCTTCAGGTGGTTGGAATGTCAAGGACACATGTCACAGTGGATAAAGGTGTTGGTTATATCCAGTGACAGGACCAAAAGAGTGTGAGTTCAATACCCGGTTAAGGCAGTGGAGAACTTTCAGAGGGAAATTAACAGATTACAAACATGGCACGTGGAACTAGAACAGTCTACCCCAGTGTCCGAAATAAAGGGTTCAGTTCGACATGCCAAACACCTGAAGACGGCCAAAGCGTTTAACGACCGAGACGTTGTAATAAATATTGCGACATAGATGAGGATAATGGTCAAAATAATGTAAATAGTTGTATGTCTTTGTAAGGATGAAACATTTTCTGTGTTTTATGTAATTCTCTCATTTTTTTTCTCAAATCGGTGAACTGTTTTTGATTATTTTGAATCTCTAAGAAAAGATTATATAAAATTCACTATTTTTTATCCATAGTGTTGAATGTGCTTAAATTCTTCCAATTTTAACAAGAAAATCTCACCTTGATGTTAAAAATTGCCCCGCAACATTCTCGGCGAATTTAAGATGGATTGATCTAGGATATTTCGGTAAATTTTATTTAGAAAATTGAGATGTAGCAGAGTCGGGACCCGTAACGTAGATTCGTGGGGTCTGAATAATAGATTCAATGGGGTCAACGAGACCGTTGGACCGACCGTGCTTCTAACATCCTATGAGACGCGTGACCTTTGGCTAGGTCACCGATCAGTTTAAAATTTTCACTTGGTTTATTAGAAGAATACGAAATGCGGATTCTATTCTGGTGAGACTCGTAATATACGTTTAAGACCTAAAAATGAAATTAATTCCTCCTGTTAACTTTTCTTTTTATTACTCCTGATATGTACTGGGATATGATATATTGACTCCTTTTTATTTATTGCTGCCAATTTTCAAGCGTCATGGGTAGGACGATATACTACATCGGCGTACTGGGTATGACGATAAACTACATCCGCGTCCTGGGCATGACGATAAACTACGTCCAAAAACAAGGCCTCAGATAATATTTTCGGAAAAATAATGTTGCCAGCTATATGTTTTTTTGGAAAAATAATTATTGCCAGCTATACATTTTTTAAACAATGTTGCCAGTTATACGTTTTTTGGAAAAAATAATGTTGCCAGCTATGCGTTTTTGAAACAGTAATGTTTCCAGTTATGGGATTTTGAAAAAAACAATGTTGCCAGCTATATGTTTTTGAAACCATAATGTTGCCAGCTATGCGTTTTTGGAAAGATAATGTTGTCAGCTATATGTTTAATAGTACTGTATATTTAATATATATATATATATATATATATATATATATATATATATATATACCTTAATTTGGCATTAAATGACCCACAGTGGTTGATATGCCATAAAACCCAACCAACAAACCAACCAATTTTCAAAAAGCTGTCAATTCAATTACACTTTAGTTCTTGCTTCTCCTGTCGTCATAATAGCCTGTGTGAAAATTGTCATGGTTTATTTTTTGTCAATGTTTTAATTTTCACCACACATCACATTCAAAAAGACTTAAGTAAGAATCGCACTCGCTTCATTAGTCGAATTATCCAAGTCACAAATATATTAATTATCATATTCATGACATCTTGACAATTTTTGGTTTATATTTCTGCAGGTTAGAATACCTTACCACAATAGAAGCTTTTCTTTGCGAAAAGACAAGGGTAGCTGACACGGAAAACAGTCGCCTTCCATGAAATAGCGATATCCATTGTGTCATTTCAGAAATAGCTGATTCTGGTTTCATTTTGCTGTAGATCATATGTTATTTGTCCTGTAGTTTCAAAATGTCCTCTGCTCCACATTTATTGATGTTCTGAGATCTTCATTAGCGTTCTTTGTTTTAAGATAAAAATCACATTTCTTAAGATACAGGTATCCGAACAATCCCGATATTCAACTGTTAATCTTTCAAGTGAAATGTAAATAAGTGCAGATTGTTCATGCAAAACTCTATCTACTGTTCCATTAGATTATTACTCAGTTACTAAAATCCAATAAACATTTAATTTCATGTTAATATAATTTTACGTACTATGTAAGTGTCAAAACTACTTCTAAACGATCAATAACACAAGTATACATACATATATATATATATATATATATATATATATATATATATATATATATATATATATATATATAAATAATCTAGTGAGCCACAAATTACCTGGCAAAGTTAAACCTAACGGATCTTCATTCAGTGCGAACTGAAAATCCTTTAGTCGAAAACGTTGGTAAGTAGTTTCTAGATTACTAGGATTTTTTATACTCCGCTCTACTTGAACACTTTACATTGTTTTTGTTATTTTTTATTTTTTTTTTAACTCGATCTGGTTTTTTATTTATTTATTTTTGGTTAGGCATTACGGTATTGGGTGATTTTTTTCGACCAACTCGGATGTTTTAGTGTTTTTCTTTTTCCAAATCTTTTCTCCAGATACCAGTTTTCCCCCTGTCGGCTGTGGCTGTAGAATACGCCGACTGCACCTCTGGAAATGGGTAAGAAGGCTCATTAATTAAATGATCCACTGACGTTGATATGCCATAAAAAAAACAAAAAAACAACCAAAACAGCAAGATATCAGTTTCTTTAAATATATTTTTATTTTTAAATTTTACTGTACGTCTCTTATACGAATCGAGTATATATTGCAACATATATATGGCAAAGGTAGCAAATGCATTGGTATATAATCCAAGTGGATCATTGTATTATAAAATATTAAACTTATCATGAAATAGAAATTTGTCTGTGAAAGTTAAAAAAATAAAAATTTTAAAAATCTAAAAACTGATAGAGAATTTATTCTTTTCAATGTTTCAGTCAGACGAAAGGCAAAAGTCACGGGTCAGGGGAGGGTAGGAGTTATTTGTCTTAAAGTGAAGAAGTTTTATAAAATTAAACCCGAATATTAAATTAATTTAATTTAAAATTAAAAGAGGAATAAAAAGGGATTGGAAAAAACTTCAAAATAAAAGGATGTATGGGATTAATGAAAATACGTGTTGGGAAGATCTTAGTGAAGGGAAAAGTTTATAAATTATAATTAACAGTGTATAGACGTTAGAGAAATGAGGAATTATAGAAATTAGAATAAGTTATACATTCAACATTTGACGAGTTAGTGGGGAATGAATATTATTGAAATATAGTAGCTGAAATAGACTGTCAAGTCTAAGTATTGACTTCACTGCTCAATTTTATATTGACAAACACTGTATCTCTGATATTGAGCACATTTCCCATATATATATAGCACACCTTATGAGTATAATTCTTCATATATATATATATATATATATATATATATATATATATATATATATATATATATTGGTGGGTATGTGTCTGTGTTTGTGGGTATGTGTATTGGCCGATCTGAAAAGTGATCGACTCGATCTAGAAATCAGATTTCTTTAAGAACGTTCTTGGTCATCTCTTCGCATCTTGACGACAATGCTGATAAGGAAGATCTCGTTAGAAACATGCTATTCTGTCTTTTTTTCAAATGGTGAAGTTACGATCATCTTTAAAATCAGCATACGAATTTCTCATCTCTTCTTGCCTCAGCTCGAACACCGATAGGAATTTCTCAATATCGTTTCCGTCAAATAAGTCCGGATTGTTTTGAGTTTTTGTTTTGTTTTGTCTTTTTGTTTTTTGTTTTCTCTTGGCGCCCGCGCGTGATAGGAATAATATTATTTTGATTTAAACATTAGATATTTATTACCTTACATTAGATATTTATTAATTCAGTTTTATTATCTTAAAGTTTTGTGAAAATTTATCAGCTTAACTGTAACTCTTAAATCCTTAATTTAATTCTAAATTCTTTGCTTTAAATTAATATGGACTACAATGGGCGTATATGTTACCCTGGTTACAATTCCATTTAATCTTTTCTGTAATTTCTCCAAATAGGGAAACACACGGATTTAATAATATAGCGTTTGTTTTTTTTTTCTCTCGTTATTATCAGTTCTTTATGCCTTTCACCAGTTCATGCTTCGTCAATTCCCAAGTATCTGCGTTTGTTCTGTTTGAATTCTATATAACATATGTAGAATATTGTATTAGGTTTGATTATTGGCCGCTTGTCAGAATGTTTCAATAAAATATTGGCCTTTTCGTTTCATGTAAAATTATCGTCCCACAATGCAAATCATTTCACAAACCTGAATCCCTCATTACATTTATTTCAATACCAGAATTCATCAATTACAGTTGGTCTTTATGTCTGCATTTATTATACCGGAAATTGGCCTTTGCATTAATTTAGATATTTTCAATAAAATCCAAAGAAGGATATGCAATGTTTTCGGTGCTGGCATGGCCTCTCGCCTTCAGCGATATTTTTCATCGTTGTAACTGTTTCTTTTTTCCTTTTCTTTAATTTTTCTGAAGGACTTTACTATTGCTACCAAGATATTACGAGTTTAAACGCAATACTACATTGCCAGATAGGTCTCACAATTTTATCGTTAAAATTGATAAATGTAACCGCAAGTTCTATGCAAATAGTTTTTTCTCTCATACTTGTGAAATCTCTTCCGACCTCTTGCTTCCCAATAAAATTTGATCTTCAAATATTTAAATGTAATGCCAGTCGTTATCTACTGATATTTCTCTTCTTTTACTGGTCTATCTTTCTTAAATAATGTTTATATTTTCTCATATATGTTCCTTGCATTGCCTTACTTTTATGAAATGAATCAGATGACATCCAAACGAGTTCCTAAATAAATTATCTGCAGTGATGAAATCAAGGAAGCAATTAAACCTCTGAAGAATAACCAACCCAATAGAATAGATGGAATTCCAACAAAAGTCAACAAATATGGACGCAATCGTATTCAAAACCAACGGCATCAACACGTCTTGAAAATCTGGAAAAATGAAGCCGTCTCACAAGATTTAAAATACTCAACAATAATTACCATATATATGAAGAAAGGTGTCCGATGTCTCTGCGGAAATTATAGAGGAATCTATCTACACTCAACAGCTGGAAAAATTATCGCAACGTCATGAATAACTGACTCAAACCGCCAGCCGAGAGGGTCACTCCAGATAAAAAAAACGGTCTCATACCATCTCGTAGAATAAGAGATAGAATCTTTACATTACGCCAACTACAAAAGAAATGTCTTGAAAATCTTCAAATTGTACATGGCATTCATTGACCTTAATAAAGCATTTGACTGTGTGAAGACAGTGCATTGTCTCTCTCTCTATATATGGTTAATCATCAAAATACTTTCTGAAACTCTATCATGATGCAATGTGAGCCATTCCAAGGAGAATCTGAAGTGAAACAAAGATGTGTCATTAACTCAGATGTGTTCAACATCGTTATTGCAACAGTGACTGACATCATAAAAGATGATCTGTCTCCACTTAATGAGAGTGTTTACAGGACAAATGCTAGATTATTCAGCCTTGCCCTCTTCGTCCCATTAAGTTCATGGGTTGAGTTTCAATACGCAGACGACAACAGTTTTTCTGAATCGCACCTACAAAAACTACTGGAATCCTTCTGCAATGCATCGACAAAATTGGACTCAAAATAAATGCAATTAAGACAATCAACACCAACCGAAACAGTCCGGACAGAAACAAATATCAAACTTGGTGAAACACTTTACAAGAATGTTTATCATTTTTCTTATCTTAGTAGCCATCTTCCATCTAGCATCAAAATTCATGGTGAGATACAACACTGTCTGAATTTGACGGATCAGCATTTGGTCGCCATCGAAATATACTTTTCCAGGGTCGTAACATCAGAACAGACACAAAATCCAGTAGAGATCCTTATCTCCTGTATGCCTCTGAGACGATGACAACTTATCAACGACATCTGAAATCCCTTGAAAAACCTTCTTTGAAGCAACTTGACCCTCAGTTGAAAAGACATAAGAACATATATCCGCGTACTGGAACAAGCTATTATGATCGGATTTAAAGCTGTGGTCATAAAAAAAAAAAACAACAAAAAAAAAAACATGGAGTGGACATCTGGTGCGGATGGATAACAACCGGTTACCAGCGTAAATCATTTCCTTCCAATTCAAAGAAGGTAAAAGAGATTAAAAGACATTCTAAAATAAAACATGATGAAATGTACATGAACATCAAGGAATTCTTCGACATGAACATCAAGGAATCCTTGGTCAGGAGTTTCTGGATGTCCATTTTCAGAGACGGAACAAAAGTATTTGAATCTAAACCACCAGGCGAACTAGAAGTCAATAAAGAAAACGTATAAAGGAAATACAATAACATTCAAAGCATTATTCACGTAGGACCTTTCAAGCAAAAATCGGTTAAATTAGGCATCTCATAGTCCGCAAACTCAACTGAATGAGACAAAAAAATCAAGCATAATTCCCGACCTCACGGGAAAGCCCGTACGACATGTTTTGAGGGCAGTTTCAGGAGATGTGTATTTTGAGAGTTGGTGGACAGATTGTTTTATCTTTCAGATTGTCTGTTTTATGGGGTGATTTTTTTTTCTATTTTATTAATGGAGCCATAATATTTGGATTTTAAATTGGTTCTTCCAATTTGTTTATTAATTCTGTCAGGCAGCTCTCAGCCCTGCATGTTCATTTTTGAAGAAAAAAAACAGTTTGCGGTACCTCTCTTCTTTTTAATATACACGCTTTTCTCTCGTTGGAAGCACTATAACCTCTTTCTTATATATATATATATATATATATATATATATATATATATATATATATATATATATATATCACTTGAGGTGTTTCAACTGTATAGGCACTACTGTTAGGGCCGCTGAAGACTCCCGTTCTCCGGTTAAGCTGAAGGTCTGGTCAAATTAGCTCTAGCTCTCAAGAATGTTGAATTTTTCTCTAGAGCGTTTAGCATCGTGATTACAATACGCGTCCATATGATCTGGATCTGTTTTGACCACACCTTCGACATAACCGGTGAACGGGAGTCTTCAGCAGCTCTAATAGTAGTGCCTATACAGTTGAAACACCTCAAGTAACTGGAGATCTACTGTTCAACCCTCTCGATCGTAAATAAAATTTTTATTTCTTTTGGTATAGGATTTCTTAAAAGTTAAAATATATGTGTGAGTTTGGATTTGTGTTTGCATTCTTTTACTCTTGTGTAATTATGGACAACTCACTGTTTCTATTAACTTCCTTTGAGGTGTTAAGTCTTTCGTTTGTGTAAACTTTACAATCTAAATATTGGAAAGATTTCATTTTAAGTATGTTATCAAGGTGATTCATTTTATTCATGGTTGCAAGTAGATTGTCACTTCTCATTTATTTTATTCTTTGACGATTTGCCCTGCAGGTAATTATGTTCTGTTTTGAAGGGAGGCAGACCTACCAGAGGGATTTCCTCTAGAGTTTTAATTTTGATAAATCTAAGGAATTCACTCCAGGCTTCAATTTATGTATCAGAATCAGAGGAATTCCGTTTAAGATTTTGTTTGAGTTATTTTGCCATTGGATCGGTGCTATATCACCGACCGCCGAGTCAAATTTCTATTGGGAATTTACAAAGTGTAGTGGGTAAACCCATTCGCCTTGATTAAGATGGGGATAGATTTTATAATTAGAGTCTGCCCAGCCTTCTGAAATTTCTTAGGAGGAGGAGAAAGAGAAGAAGAGCTCCCTAAGTAAGTTAAACGAGAAGGGAGCCCCTTTATACAATGTTCTTGGTGAAGATAGGCTGAGGAAGTTCAAACCTCTCTAAGCCTTATTAGCATGTAAGTGAATGTAATGGATCCGACTGGAATTCGAACTCGGCTCACCGATTCCTCAATTCAAGCCGTTAATAACTGCTCCTCCTTAGACCAGCATACCCGACACGTATACTCGCGTCGTGAAATGTCTTTGCGACCCTGCTACTTTTGTGTTTCAGCACAAAAAGAATACTTATGCCATGAGAGGAAACTGGTCAAAGATTGTTTTTCTTCTTGACTCTAGTGAACCTCTGTCACCGCCTGAGTTGAGTGTAAGATCGCCATGTGATCAGTTTGAAAGATATTGTCGAGCTTAATTATATAAGTGCTAGGGCTTGACATGAGCAGCCGTTTGAGTATTGCTTGTCACCCTTATACAGCTTTGTCATGAACTGCCAGGCTTATATATCATGGATTGATCAGCCACCAGATTTCCAGATTTAGACTTTACTGATCGACAACCACGTCGCCTCATTTGGCGTGGTCTTACCGCTCTGCAGTGATGCAGTCACCATTGATTGCTTAGGATTCCATCTGATCCGAAACTTAGGACGATAAAACCAGGTTAGTGAGCTGATACTCCATATATTAGTTTCCTACTTTATTATCATTAGAAATATTTGTAGAATATAAGGTCAAAACTTCACAACCCAAGGCATTTCTGCTGTAGTTTCTGTAGCAAGCATAGAATTAAGAATTCTAATTCTCCTATACTGGTTAGCAAGTATGCACTGATATATAACCCATACCTGAGCATCGAAAAGTTTTATCCATAATTTTCAATAAAAGTATTTATGGGAAATTGAAAGCAACGAAGTTGATCTGAATTGGAACTTACCAGACTTATCTCCCTTTCAACGCCGATAATCTCTAGGCTATTAACACAGTCACAGTCGCAAAAGGATTTGGTTTTAAACCCTAAAACCATGACATAAATATTATCTCTGACATTTATTTCAATATCGATGAACTGGTAAGAATATATAAAATTAATAAATATGAACAATTCTTAATATGCGTAGAAGGAAGTATATAAGATTTAAAAATCTAGAATAATTTACATCCCCAGGGATCTTTCCTTGTCAGACCGTCTCATTTAGAATGACATTACAGTTGATATATAGCGTTTGAAGTGTCTCCTTAAATAAACTGCAGAGAGGGCCTGAGGATTTCTCCTATTCTAATGCACTCCAAAAATACATATGTAGAAAACGTTTCACTAGCATTTACCGTATAGCCTCGAGTATGGGTCTAGTTTTGATTATCAGTTATTTATGGAAAAATAAGGGGTGACACTATACAGTGTTAATTTTTTGAAGAGATCAAAAATCTTGCATTTTCAGTATATATATATATATATATATATATATATATATATATATATATATGATGAAATATAGTCTTAATGTGTGCTATATTTATGAGATAAAGTGTTCAATATCAGAGATAGAGCGACAGCCTGTCGCCTCTAAGTGTTGACTTCAATATTCACTTTCATATATATATATATATATATATATATATATATATATATATATGTGTGTGTGTGTGTGTGTGTGTGTGTGTGTGTGTATTTACTTAGAATGGCTTGAATTATCATAACCCGAATATGTAGCAAAACACATCGAACACTCGGCATTATGTCTGCTAGCCGGGATGCGATGTAATCACTTGCGAAACGGGGATGACTGTAAATTTAAGATAGGAAATATATATGTTCTTAGGTTGGATTAGGTTGTATTTTCATGAAGTGACAAAATTTAGCCTCCGTAGGGGCTACAGCAAGAGTAATAGATCTACCCTAGTCAGGTATGAAAAAAAAATCAATAGTACGGTATGTAAATCTTCTTGTCAGATATTTTTACGGTGAGTGTGGTTCTGAAAATTTTGAGGTTGCTTTGTACAATAAAAAAATGAAGACCATTTATTTGTTATAAAATATGTTCAGAATGATGTCCAGTACTGAAATATTTGACAATGGTAGGCATACAATATTACGCAGATGCTGGAATCGCATTATAACAAGCTACATAATAAAAATCAGGATTTTCACAAAAACATTCAGGAGTCGACCTATGGATGATGTTGGTTTATACACAAGTATACACGGTCTATGAAATTGAAAGTACCGCGCTTTGAATGCAAATTACATGACGCATAAATCTGAAATTGATTAAAAATAAAGGTGCATTTTTAGTTTTTGTTAAACAGTACTAATTGAGCTGTACAAATTACTGACCTCTTATAAAATATCTATATATATATATATATGTTTTATCTTTAACATCACATGATATGGATTTACCTTTGACCTTATTCGAAAATAGAGCTTTTATTACTAAGGAGAAACAACTTCTACCAGCGTGCGTTTAAGATATTTTCTTATAAGTGTTGTATTTATGTTTTGTCCTGTGACGTCGTCCCCTTGTCGTAGCGCCAACCGTGACGTTCTATCCTAGTCTACCACGGCACCAACTGTGACGTCCCTAAACAGCACCAATTGTGACGTCCTCGCCGCGGCACCAGCCGTTCGCTCTTCGCTGCTCCGTTCGGGTGTCGCTGCTCCAAATGTGACGTTCTAACCTTTTGGTGATTCGGGTGGGAATTCGGTTACATTTGATATCAGCCTCGTCGTTCCCAACTCGCTTTCAACGCCTGGTTACCAAGGTAACTGCACTGATCCCCCAGTCTGCCTACCCACGTTGTGAATTGATCTTAGGCAGACGAGATCAAACAGTGGTTGGGGCATACTGCAAACCGAGTTCAACGGGGGTGATACCACACAAATATGCATAAAAGACAATAAAATGAAAACTCAAAAGTTCAAAGTATCAAAGAAAAAGGTAACAAACTTTATGTCGATACATAGGACTGCATCTATCTCCCGACCCGTTCTATGGATTGTGACACGTCGTTTTCCGCTAGGCAAGTTTTAACACTTCAAGTTGTCTGCTCTCTAAGAAATTGGTGTTTCGGTGGGTCTTTGGACGAAAGTCAAAAAAAAAAAACTTATTTCAGTGATCTGGATCTAAGTCGCTCTTCAAAATAATTGTTCATGTTGAAGAGGGGTCCGGAATGTGCGTGAATCTTGGTCAGCTATCTGCGAGGCTTGCTTCAACTGAACGGGACAATATGCCAATGGCGGTCATAACTCTTGTTCTACACGTGGTTTACGTCAGGTATTTTATCGCTAATTATCAGAATGGGTGGTCTTCTTTACACGGTCTCGAAAAGAAACATCTCCAAAGTTTCAGTCAGTCTGTCGCCTCGAAGAAAGAAAAAAAAAACATTTCTAGGTTCCCATTCATTTTCCTTCGGTACATATTTCTGATAACATAATTTTATTATCGCAGGCCAAGGATGTTCCGTCGAAGGAAAATCGGTCAACGGACACTAGTAGGTGGTCCTTAATTTTTCATATCTGTCCAAATTCCCTTTAGTTGCCTGTTTTTCGTCACTTATCGAAATAACATTTTCATTTGAATTTTTTTTCTTTGGCCAGCCGGTCTGTAGTTGATGATAAGATGTCTTCCCGTACCAATATTTTGTTTTCATATCCTTAGATAACACAGCTGATGCCAAAACGTATCTGATTCTTTCTTTCTTTTTACTCAGAATTTCCCTGTCATTTTAATGACACACTTTCGCCATTTGTTACTTATCAAAATATCCTTTTATCCATTAGCCGTGTGTGTGTTCTTGCTTATCAAATACCTGTTCTTTTCCTCTTTTCTTTCTTTTCCCTTTCTCCCTCGTTAAATGGTGCCACAGTCGTTTCTTAGGTGAGAAACTGGACAACATTGTGAACTTATTCAACTAAAATATTAAAATAATTTTATTCTAAGACAAATGAGGCATTGACTTTGGATTTAGTTTATCGTTATACCCAAGACGTCAGATATTCGAAAAAACTCAGTGAATATTCTGATAGATTAAAAATTATGCGAGGGAAAAGTAAAATCAGCCAATAGAATTCTAGTAGCGTCCTGGTCTGCTGAGTTCATTTTCTCATCCGTATCTTCTCCATACCACTAACCTTTAAATGGAAACATACAGTTAGTGACCATGAGTAGCAGGCTTTCTGAAAGTAGATCTGCACTTAAGTACAAAGCGTAGAAAAGGCAACGAGAAACAACTGCGTTTTCTATAGCTCCATGTTGGCCTAATACCTGAAAGAGAATTTCACAAAGAAAATCTACCAATAAATAAACGCACGAAAATGCATTAAATTCAGAATGGACCAAAGACAGAGCTTCAAGTCTCTCCTGATATTTAAACCCTAGCTGGTGGGAGATGGAGTGTGGCCAATTCTAACTGTAATTGTGTTATGTGAATGAGATATTTTTACTCGGTATTTGAACTCAAACATTGTTTACATATTCAGCGGTTATAACCATTACATTATTCGCATATCCGACAAATGATAGATGCTTTTGATGGCAACAAAACAATAACAAACATAAAACATTTGAAATATTTAAGATTAAGAGCGTAATTTTCCGTAAGCATAACGCGATTCGGATGTCCTTGATAACCAGGGAAAATATTAGAAAAAAACTTTTTCCAGGAAGGTATTACCTATCAATTATCAACCATATTTAGTAGTTATTAAACCATCGTATAATTAAATTCATTCCATGCTACTTCTGGAGGTTGCTTCAAGCATTTGAACTGTATTATATATATATATATATATATATATATATATATATATATATATATATATATATATATATATATTTAGTTTATGAAAAACTAGGTAATCAGTACGGGTAAAACTAAGGAGGATAAAATCCAGAGAGCTCAATGTAAATGAAGAGAAAATAATATATATATATATATATATATATATATATATATATATATATATATATATATATATATATATATACGACCGTCTGTTTCATGCTATATGCAATCGTCAGGCCTGACGATTGCATATATCATGAAACAGACTGTCGCCTCTAAGTGTTGACTTCTATGTTCACTTTTATATATATATATATATATATATATATATATATATATAATTGTCTGCATGCACAAATACATACACACAGACAAATACACACACACACACACACACACACACACACATATATATATATATATATATATATATATATATATATGTGTGTGTATATATATGTATCGAAAATTATGGTAATCTGTATGGATAATACCAACGAGGATCAAATCCTGAGAGCTCAATGTTAAGTCAGAGCGAATAATTTAGTTTAAAGAAAAACAGATCATTTTAAGGCTTTATTTCACCAGAGAATTTTTATTTTTCTCTGGATCTTAAGACTTAATTTTCAAAACGGGAAACGAAAAATGTATTTCAAATTAAAAGTGATGATGTTCAAGATCATCACTTGATAAGACAACAGAGGTGTTGAAACAAAATGGATATTTTTGTAGTGACTTTATAACATATTCATGTTATAATTTTTAAATAAATAATATATATATATATATATATATATATATATATATATATATATATATATATATATATATATATATATGATACACGGGGTGTATTTTAAATACTTTTACAACTTTTGGGGTCGAGTTCTTCACGCCAACACAAGAACAAAATTATTTTTTAATATATTTCCGCAGATTCTTCGTGTGGTCCTGTCCAGTACTAACAAATGCTGCGCCGTCATCAGAATCAACGGACGGATATCTCTTTTGGTTCTGATCCAGGCTCGAAACCAACAGTTCCAACTTACCAGTTATATATATATATATATATATATATATATATATATATATATATATATATATATATATATATATATGTCTACAAGCAGGAAATTAAAATTAATACGGTCGTCCCGTTGCAAACTAAGGATCCCTTTTAGGAACTTGTACTATAGATTCTAGTGACATAAATATTTTGTTTTTTTTATAGTCAATTCTAGTAAGATTTAGTTATTTTTGTTGAATTTCACCTGGTTTGTGTTCCCTGTCATCTACACTAAATTTTACGCACTGTGTTTATTTATATGTTCTTAGAAAATGAAAGCGTCTTCGCGAATTAGAGAACATTGATTATTTTCATTGGTCAATAAATTGCAGAGCATTGAGTAGTTTTATTCGTCAATAAATTAGGTGTTACAACACATCTGTTTACCCCCCCCCCCTTTAACATAAAACCAGCAAATGATCATGCACTAAATTTAAATATAAGCATTGCTGAATGGATGCATTTGGCAGAGGGATAATATTAGGTTATGGAAAGAAACGGAAATATTTTCATCATTAATGCCTCCATTTTACAAATATGTATTTAGATTATACATTAATAATTCTGGTAACATACCCGAGCATGATCTATAAAAAGCCCAAGAACGGGCCATCTATAATTTGTAGTATGTTCTCTAATCATTCAATGCCGCTCAAGTGGGTGTAACGGAGAACGTACGAAAGAAATATTTATTTTCCCTAATACGTTTCTCTCGTTATTGGCATTGCTTTATCCGTTAGACAATAACACCGATATTTAACGGGCAGAAAGCAATAGCTGAATCGTAAAAGAATAACACACATGCCTAGTTCACATAGAGGTTTACGTTGTACACAAAATTATATATATATATATATATATATATATATATATATATATATGTGTGTGTGTGTGTGTGTATCATGCAAAGAAAATACAAATTAAAAAAAATGGTGTGTAAGAAAGATGTGCCTTACTTATTATATTTCTCGTAGGGAAAACTAGGGTTCCAGCAGCTTCTCTATGAACTGCGTTAGATCATATGATTTTTTTTCCCTAGAAGACCTCCCGCTGTGGCCTAAAGACGTACTTCATAATGACAACTGCTCTCGTCAATGTCCCTCCTGACGTTATTATCCGGCCGTCACGTGATCCTATTAAATATCTGAATGAGAGGAAAAGGATCACTATTTGGAACACAACATGGGCATTTCACCCCAGACAATATTGACTCTATGTACTAATGTCTCCTTTTTTGTAATAATTGAATATCATCTAAAGTGACAACAAAAATGTTCGTATTCATATAAACGTTACCATTTGCAAGACTGACTTTAATAGCTGAAAACCAAGTCCTATCATCGAAGAATTGGCATAACAGGATATTACTTACGATAAACTGCAATAATTCGATATTATGAGAAAACAAAATAATTTTATGAGATTTTCATATAAGCACTAGTGATTTAGAGCCAATTTCATTTTAACCAGCAAATATACCCTTGTACGAGCACAATGGTCATCTGTCTTCACAGATTTGGTTTGTTGCTGCAGACACACCTTAGACTACACATATCAAGACAGTATGTATTATCGGATTTCAAAGGCGACATGATACCTGGCACGGGATGTTTAGGATAATTCCTTTTTGAAATTCTAGGACAATTACCAATTATGGTGTCATATATATACTGGCCGTTGGATGTCCTTTCCTCCTATCTTGAGTAGATTCTTTATCTATGAGTAGATTTATCTAAAATGTTTACAGTGACAGACTAGCGCCACTGGAGTAAAATACGCCTATATTCAATACAAGTGTTACCCAGTTTATATCTCTCTAGTCACTTCAGTGGCATAGATGTCACCCCAGAACAAAATTCTACATCGGGGTACCTCATGTACCTGATTCGATCCTGGGCGATTGATGAAGTCTCCTATCCAAAATTGTCTCATCCAATGAACCATGATCCCCTTTTTTATTTTCAGGCTGATATTTGGTTCCGTGTAAAGCACAGTTGGCAACAAGGTACCATGAAGGCTGAGAATGTTTGCATAATGTTCTGGTGCTTATTGACATACCATTGATTGGTACGCCTAAAGAGATTAGTAATCTATAAGAGTTACGTTTGACGGCATCAGACCGACTTGCCACCATGCAAGGATTCTAATTACCCTAATTCATATTACTTATTCTAGCAGAATGGATATATCTAACGAACTGTGTGAACACTACAATCTCCTCTGGTTTACCCTTTATAATACACGATAGATAGGTCTATTCGCACGCACCATCACGTGCATAGAAATATGACCTGACTCTATATTGATTAATGACTTTATGACTTACTATATCTCCAAACATATTCTGGACATTAGGAGAATCAATACAACGTCGAGTTGCTACAGTTAACTGAGATAAAGTAGATCCTATACTAGAAACTAACCACTGATGTTTGCCACTTCATTGAGTATATGAAAATTTGTTTGAAAAAAAGGACATATTAAAGTAGTCATTTAAATATGATTCTCTTCTGGGCGATTTTCCTAAAATTCTGAAATATTTTCTCAACAGGAAACGATTCGTTTTGAAAGTAAAATACCTCCAAAATATAACAATGAAAATTATAAACAAAACGCAGAAAAGAAGTTTCTCAATTGGATTAAAAACTTATGGTACATTCTTTATATTTCTATTCATACTTAAATATCCAGTAATGCATCTTATAAATCACTTTAATTTCAAAGAACCACTTCAGAATAATAAATTCCAGGATTTCTATCGCCTCTTAGACTTAAGGGAATCTAGTAAGCATCGTCATACCATTGTGATTATTTAATCGGATATATCAATTTAGATTTTTAGTTTTTACATCATGCGGGTAAGCTAATTCTTTTTAATGATGTTTATAAGAATACGTTTGTCTAGAAAATAGTTGAACCGGCATTTCTAAAACTGTTTTCATTTGAAGTTACACTGCGAGTTCCTCGGCTATTAGCTAAGTGATGATAGATAACACTGGCCAAAATATATACAAAGATTTGCTTTCGAATAAATCGAGTATCCTGTGTTAGGTTATTTTGCTATTCACATACATAAAATTCCACAGGTCTATAAATTTTGATTTGCCTAAGCCCAGTATGCGGATACCGAATACGTAGTCGAACTTGTACAGCCTCGTTAGGTTATTTCGTTATTCGCAAAATTGGGAAATTCAGTACATTCAGTACAATTCAGTATGACGAAAGTTAGGTACCTCCACTTTTTCGGCATAAATTATCGATACCTAAGTTTAAAATGCATTTTTTAAAATGAAAAAATATGCTTGAATATTTCATTTTAGTTTTACTTGAAAGTTGAATCATTAAATTTATTATTTCCATTAAATAAACAATTCTGGTATATTTCAGATAGAAACTATATACATTGGAATGTCAAATTTAATTTTAAATTTTTAAATTTTCAAAAAAACCGCCATTTTCTTAATTTTAAGAAATTTGTAAACAAACACAAATTTATCGATTTTAAAAATATTTAAAAAAATTTCTGACACGTCATTTTAGTAAAATTAGAAAATTTAATGTTAAATTAATCTGATTTTAAAAAAAATATTACTTAATTATAGCATAAAAAAGAAATATACAACGAATTATTAACGATTGGTACCGTAATTTTGATCCGATACTTGATCCATGTGTTGATTGACAAGTGATGACAGCTACTACGGATGACCATAAATGAAAATTACTAGAAATCTGAGTGAACCCTTTTATTTTTAGTTTTACTGTTATGTCTATTTATTAGAATAAAGGGACAAAACTCTTTTTATAATAATGGCAATTTCAGTCTACTGTACATGGAAATAAGGAATGTATTAAGTAGAAAAATACAACATAAAAAATTATTTGAAAAAAAAGTGGAATCACTAAATTTATTAAACTTGGCAATTTTGAACTCGTAAATTTTGTTTCTACTTAAGTACTAATTATCAAAAGGAAATAAGCTAATACAGAGTTTTGCACGATTTTTAAACTATTATAAATTATTATAATCAAAATGTAAAACAAATAAAAAATTCTTGTAAAATTTAATTATTCATCAGAAAAAATTTATTTCTTCAGGCAATAATGACCTTAATATTACTTATTTACAAAAGCAATTAAAAGCTTTTCTAATTAAGTAATATCATAGTTTTATTGGATTCATTATTTTTCTATTCAAAGCTCATTTTACAAAAGTTGGAACAAATTAGAAAAGAAAAAGTAGGTGATTTACCATCTCCAATGACTCTTACTTTAAACAAAAAAAAATTGTAAGGAAATAAAAAGAATTGAAAAAAATTTCGGGAAAATAAGTAAGTGGGGTGTAACATATTAAAAAAAAAAATATCTTTTACTAAAATTTACTAAAAAGAAATATTTCTAAAATAATTTCATTCATTGGTGAATAAGTCCTGAAAATTTCATTAAAATCGGACAATTACTTTAATTTTACAAGAATTTCCAAATCAATGGGTTTTCAACGGGAAAAAAGCGCAAAAAAAAACAATGTTATTTTTACAGCACCGCGATGACGTAATAAAAAGAAAACTTTAACCAAAATTTCGAACGTGTTAAAAAATATTAAAAAATATCAAAAAATAATTAAAATACACTTTGGTCTTTCATCTTAATAATAACATAAGCGTTTTGACGATAAAAATTTATTTTCGGTAAGTTTGTGGCATTTGTTTATTACGCTATGCTGTTTTCCCGCGAAAAAGTGGAGGTACCTACGAAAGTTCTAATAAAAATTCTGTGTCCTTTTAAAATATATTAGAAAATATACACACTGTAAATCCGAAGACATCATAAAAATAACTAGGGGTACACATTTCAACTTACTGCTTTTTCCTTTTATACAAAATTAGAGACAACTAATTTGTAAAGTTTAAAAAAATAAGCACTTATACTCACTTGCATTATTTACATTATTTGAACTGTTATCCTCATCTTCATTGACATATTCACAAAGTTTCGGTCGTTGTACGCTCCCACCTTCGTCAGAGGATTGGAATTTCGAACCGAACCTTTTCTTTCGACCACTGTGGTAGATTGTACTAGTTCCACGTGGCAAGCCTCTTGCGAATATCTCAGTTATTTCCCTTTAACTCAATCCTCCAAGCTTTTGTTTTCGTTCACCACTGCTGTGGCCTGATATTAACTCACAATACCTTGGGTCTAGTGACCGGATCTGACCGACTTGTTTATCAACTTGGCCATGTGTTCTCAAGCAGTGGTGAATCAAATATTGGGGAGTTAACTAGTAAGAAAAAGCCAATGAAAATAAAGAAACTAATAATTTAAAAACATCTAAACCCATGGAATAGTAACTATTCTATGCAAAATTACAAATAGTTTGATCTGCGATTCAGTATTTTGTAAGAAAAATATTAAAAATACCTGCCTACATGTACACAGAGACACCTCTATTAGTGGCAAGTCATGTTATATTTTTTTCTTTGTTATTAATTTAACACCTGCATTAAGACGTACCATTAATAGGATAAACAATGTACCATGTCGTTTTGATTGTAAGGAAAAAATATATAGAAGAGGAACTGTTTGATTTTAGAGCGAAAAGAAAGTGTATATGATAATAATGAATAAATAGTAGGTGATACTATTCTCATGGGCTTAATGTTTGCTTCTACGATAGAAAACAAACCTTGTTAATTTTGAATCATTTTATTTAATCCTCTTACCTCTTTAAATAATGACCTGTATCAAATGTATTCAAATGCATTGAACAGTAGTTTAAGAAACTGATATCCATACATACATGCATACACACATACATATGTGTGTGTGTAAATGCATCACTTACATGTTATACGTGAACGCACACACAATCATGTATTTGGCTTATGTAGATTTTTTATCTGTATGTTCAAATACACGTCAACTATAAGCAAGATGAATCTTCACTTAGAAATAACGTAAAGAAATCTCAGTCGAACTAGAAAATTAAATTATCTATTACAAAAAACGTAAAATGACTAACCTCGTCATCAAATATAACAACACACCTGCAAAATCAAAACTAGAAAGAACCAATATTATTCACGTGTTCAAATGCAACTTAAAGAACTGTGTTCCTGATCAAACCATATGGAATATTTCCAAGCAACGACGAAATTTGCAGAAATATTCTTAAATGCCTATAATTGATAACAGAAGCCATCGGTTTATACCAACAGCTTCCCATTCTTAATACTTTCGTTTTCACTCTTGCATGGTCAGGTATGATGTCATGAGCTGCGGTGCAATTTTCGCTTCCAGAGTCTCGTATGCACGAGTTTGTCGTTGCTTGGAAATCTTCCATGCAAACAAAAACAAATTATCATTATTGTTTTATCCGTCTATTGGTTAATATATTGTAATGTAATTGTCATCTTTGATATTGGCTTATGTAAGCCAAAAGCTTAGATAGGATTAAAAAGCATGTATCAATATGGTGATTTTCTTTCATATTTTAATGATAATGTTATTAAGCTTATCAAACGATATGAAAGGAATTTACATAAAATAAATAGGCAAAACACGTATATATTATTTAATGACACATGCATCAATGAAAAAATGCTGCCTAAATAAACACAGTATATATGTATGTGTGTGCATATATATATATATATATATATATATATATATATATATATATATATATAGATAGATAGATAGATAGATAGATAGATATGTTGGTGTGTGTGAGTGTTTTTGTTTTATACGCATAAAGTATAATTGCTTCCAAATGTTAGACGATCAATGTATACTTTTCATAATTCTTACGAGTATGTCCCCGCTTGATTGGGTTATAATTAGGAAACTATACGAATGGGAAATTTCCTTTTGCTAAAGGCAATAATAGACGAACATTTGAATAAGCGCATTTCAGTTTAATCATACAAGACATTTTAATTCACATCAAAGTTATGAATAGAAGAAAAAATTGAAATAATGTAAAACGAAAACGAAGGCACGTGGCGGAACAGATCGTTCAGGGGGAAATAATGAACAAGTATTTATTGATCTTCAGCATCTAAGCTCCTTGAAGAAATCGAGTCAATATTCATTTTACGTTAAGAAATGTTTGCAACAATTATTCGCGAAATGTAAACAAAAAATCGACAACCAAAATTAATCACAATTGACATATTTATATTTAATAATAAGGTAAGTTTTGGATGAGAATTCGTTAGAAAGAAATATACTTTTATGACAATATGGAGAAAATTCTGTTTAGATTAAGTTTCACCAATAAATGGTTTGTCATCAGAAAAAAAATATTTTAATTATTTTTTTGAGTATTGATTTCCATACTTAAATTGTTATCTATGTTTTTCTTCGACACCGACATAATTTTAGTCATAATTTTACCTGCCTATTAAAAATAGCATTCCAAACGGTAGAATTTTTCGCCAATTCCTTTCTGTAGCAAGATCGTTGTGCCAAACTGTGAGAGAATAGTGATTCACCTGAAAGATTCCAATTCCGCTTAAAAAAAAGATTTCCAATCAGAATAAGAAGTTGATACCCTATACCTTGATTTTAATTGTATATTGTTTTAGTTTAAATCATCCTAAAGTTCCTCTTCTTCTTCTTCTTCTTCTTCTTCTTCTTCTTCTTCTTCTTCTTCTTCTTCTTCATCTTCTTCTTCTTCTTCTTCCTTGGTGATTATGGCTCTCAACAATTTCAAGTCCTTTGTCGCTCTTAATAAATTTAATCATTTTATTAATTCTACTAAAGCCTGCTTTGACATCCACTTACTCAAGCTCTCTAGCTACGTTGAGCGTTGTTTTTCTCTGTTCCTCTTGACTTCAGTCTGACATGTGTGTATCAAATTTTCCAAGACGTAATTCCTTATTGTGTGCCATAGAAATTCCAATTGCCTTTTTCTGATGATAAGTAATTTATTTGCATTTTCTCTAAAACATAATCGTTGCTCTCATGTTCAGTCCATAGTATACTCGGCATCATTTTGTAGAAAAAAAACTTTTCTGCTGCTTTAAGTTTCTTCTTGATCTGAGAAAAAACACGTCCAACATTCACTGCTATTTAGGGGGATTGATATTACGTAGGGTTTACTCTTTTCATTGTTTCTAAAAACATTTTGCTGTTTCTTAACACTTTGCTTAACTTCTGGTAGTCATTATTTGCTATCCCAAAGGGTATTCGTATTTCAATGTCACATTTTAGGTCCTTTCTTAATACATCACACCCGAGATATTTAATGTGTTGCACTTGTTTGATTTTCGATATCAGTCGATATCTCTGAGATGAGGTAATATGAGTACTTACATTATTTGCATTATTCGGACTGTTGACATATTCAAAACGTGTCGGTCGTTATAAGCCCCGGCCTTCTTCAGGTGAATGGAATCTCAAACCAAACCCTTTATTTCGTCCTCAAAACACATGCCCCAGTGGATAAAGACGTTGGTTAAATCCAGTGACTAGACACAAAGACTTTCGAGTCAATACCAGGCCACAGCAGTGGTGAACCAAACATTGAGACTTAAGTTAAAGGGAAATAACTAAGACACCCGGAAGAGGCATGACACGTGGAAGTATAACAATATATTTCGTTGGACGAAATAAATCGTTCGAAATTCCAATCACCTGAAGAATGTTGGAGCGTACAACGGCAGAAACGTTGTGAATATTGCAATGAAGGTGAGGATAACACTTCAAATAATGTAAATATTATAAGTTGTTTGATTTTGGTATCTCCAATTCATATGTTAGCCGGTTTTGACACCAAGCGCTTCATATGTCATATATATATATATATATATATATATATATATATATATATATATATATATATATATATATATATATTTCTATAGTTCACTGCTAGCAGCAAGCAGAAATATTTCTCCTCCCGATGATGGCCATTTCGGCCGAAACTAGTCGAGGAATCTAAATGAAATAATAATAAAAAAAATAAAGAATATAAATCTACAAACCAATGTGTCTGAAGATTTTAATTTTTTAATATTTTTTATTGTTCAATATATATATATATATATATATATATATATATATATATATATAAGAGGATTTTTGTGTGCCTTTGTGTCTGTGTGTTTGATACCTTTTCACTCGAGATCCATCCAAGCGATTTTGACCAGAGTTGGCAAATACAATGTACAACGGGCGGTTCTTAGCGTAAAACATCGATATTTTTTTAAACAACCAATGGTCGACAATTGATTAATTCAATTTTTTCCACCGATTTAGTTTATACCCGCTATGTAGGTTACTTACAACATGAAAATCTCAACGATAACTTATATTTTTATTTCTACACCACTGTGTTTAGCGAAAAACGAAAAATCCATTTCAACACAAATTTTAAACTAAAATCTCCATCAATTATCAAGCAATCTAATAAAAACTTCAGTCAATTGTAGCCAACAATAATTTGATGATTTAACAGTCATTTAACTTGATAATTGAGTGCACCCATATAGCGAAAACCCCGCCTAAATAGCGAAAAATGACGATTTTTAGTGGTTTCTTTTTTTTATTTTTCTTTGATCTTTTAACCAATTTTCATCAAACTTAACAATTGCTTTATAAATGTATCCTCTTTTACATCCCAAGCTAGCACAGTGACAAAATGAATTTCAGAAACTCTGAAGTAATTATGGTCTTACTCGTCTTCATGTTTCCTGTTTTAACCCTTCATGTCCTAGTTTAACTTCGATTGAATAAATATAGACTACTTCTGTTATATCAGTAACTGCATTAATTCAAAATGTTTTTTAATGAAAGTACTTTAAATTAATTGAAGAAGATAGACTCTTTTACATCTAAACATGATGCTGTTTTTGCTCTATTTTAATTGAACGCATTTTCTGATCGACCAGCTGAGTATGGCTGCTAGTTTGAAATGATATAAGTGAAAAAGAGTTGAATTTATTTATTTTCAAATCTCTATAAACTAAACTTTCAAAAGTTTATGATATGTTTCTGATAATGTCGTTTTATTGCCCAAACAAGCAAAAAACATGTTTTCCGTATCTTCTGATATATTTAATGTTTAGTAATCATTTAAATAGAATAAAATAATACATGCGTTTTCAGTTTCTGTGTCAAACACGTGTAGCATGAATCAAAATTGATTTTCATACATACTCAGTTAAAGATGAAAATCTAATTAATTTCGTACACGCAAAACGTAATCAAAATATTTAAATAATTTAAAATTGAAACACGGATATCTTTTACACAATATCAAATTTTCTTATGAATGTCATTGTTTTCGCAATAAGATTAGTATTAAACAAATAACATTGCTCATATTATGTTTTAAATATATAATGGGAATGTGAATAAGATTTAACCCGATAATTTCTTTTACAGTTCGAAATCTTATTATAACATTTTAGCGTTTGTCATTATATTCTGAATAAATATAAATATGTAAAATTTGGGATATTTAACATTCTTTGAATATATATATATATATATATATATATATATATATATATATATATATATATATATATATATATATATATATATATTTAAGTATTGCCGGAGTTAATAAGATATATGTAACCTCAAAAGAGAATTGATACGGTATACTTATAGAGTGAGAGTAAGAATAAAACAAATTATTGAGAAAGTTAAAATAGGATTGCAGAATATTGAAACGGCAGATTAAAGAGTAAGGTAAGAAAACAACTAGAAAACATATTGTCTTTACGAATGTGACAAAATATTAAAACGGTAATATGAAAGAAATATGAAATTCCAACCAGACCATATGCTACAAATATATTAAATAAAGGTAATGAATGTAGATTATTGGAAAAAAAAACACCGTGAAATCTACTAAATATACATTTTATTATGGCGAACGCTCCGTATTCCAGTTCGATCATCTGTGCTGATCGTAGAGTTGATCGTTTCAGCCGATGTCCTGTCTCGCCCCACGTTGTGATTTATTGATCGCAAGACTGACTTGGTCGGAATGGTCGATTGGAAGCGATACCTTGGTTTGTTCCGGTCAGCGAAAGAAAAAATAAATTGGATAGAAGAAAAAAATACAAAGTTGATGGTACAGTTTTTGATGGTCTATGCAGGACTATATTCTCCATGAAATAAGTATTGACCCTTCCTGGTTATCGAGACATACTGTTTTTTTTTTGTTTTTTTTTTTTTTGAACCGAAACTTCTTTTTTCTTCAGGTCGGCAAATCACATGAGATCAGGCGAAGCGGTGTTACTCTGCTATCTCTGCAGTCTCTCTGCTCTATTCTGTCCGTGTGTCTACGCTGTCCCAGTCTCTCACTGCCCTAGTGTCTCGGCGTTCTCTTTTTATGGGGTGGGGCATGATGGGCTCTGGGAATGCTAGCGTTCACCAATCAACCAATCAGGGATCTCCCTGCAACTGTCTAAAAATGGAGGACTCCCTACTCACTCCTTGGAATTCTACCTGGGACTTCTCCATCTTCTCTTCAGCTGATCAAACTCGTTTCCTTCTGGCTCTGTGTGAGTGCCTCTCATTATCACTGCCCGAGAGACGTGGAAAGTCCTCCGCTATCCTGAAATTACATATTTTACTCTTCTCCTTGGTCAACTGACCAAACCCGTTCCCTAAGGGCTAGGCGTGGTCTAGCCCTTTGGCTAAATTTTAATTATCGATCAAAATTCTATCTCATCGTGGTTTTGTGTGTTGTCGTTTTCGCATTCTGGAAGTTATCTTTTTATCCTCCTGTCAACCTTTTGGTCCACAAGTGGCAAAAAGTAACAATCCCTTGATTTTGGGAAGTTTTATCGCGTTTCAGCTGACGAAAAATTTATTTGCCATTCTTTTAAATATGTTTCTCCGGGAACCCATCTGCTTTTATAAGTTAACCTTTATCAATCGACCGAACTTAAAGCCAGTGGCCCTTCCTTCTCTCCTTCGCTCAGAATGGTCGTAAAAATCTTACCTATTTCTTTCCGCTGGGATGGGAGTTCATGGACCTCCAGAATAGCTCGTCATGTAGTCTCAGTTCTAATCAAAACCAGATGGTCTCTTTGTTTTACCTTTCCAGCGAAGAAGAAATTTAATTTCCTTTGTCTTTTCTTTTTTTTTTCTATTTTCCATCTTCCGGTCATCAATATATTATTAGTCTATCTGCATTTAGTGTTTTTTCGGTCTTCTACCTTTTTCTCAGATAAGAACAAATATCCCTTCCTTTCCTGTTCCTTCCTCTGGTCATCGGTATATCTTCAGTCAATTGTAATTTAGTCTTTTTTCAATTTACTACCACCTTTCCAATAGTGTCACATATGTACATATCAGAAATCTATTCCCAAAAGTTTATCAAAGAAATATTAAGAATGAGAGATCGATGAGAAAATGTTGAGTAATATGAAGATTTTGAATAATTATTTAAAGTATTGCCTCATTAACATTATGTACATTATTCGGGCTGTTATCCTCATCTTCATTGCCATATTCACAACGTTCCGACCGTTGTACGCTCCGAACTTCGGGTTATTGGAATTTTGAACCGAACTTTTTATTTCGTCCACCGGGGTAGATTGTTCTAGTTTCATGTGTCATACGTCTTCCGAGTGTCTCAGTTATTTCCACTTACCTTAACTCTCCAATTTTTTGGTTCACCACTGCTGTAGCCTGGTATTGAACTCACAACTCTTTGGTTCTAGTCACTGGATCTCACCAATGTTTTTATCCTCATAGAGATATAGACAGTTGCCTCTTTATGTTGTTCCGTAATGTTAGTATGAGTATCAATGTGTCTCTCTAAATATAAGAATATTATTCATAATATAATTTCAAAATGTTCCCGTATTTTCTTTCCAACTAAAGGAAACATTAGAAATGTTTTACTCTGTGGGTTTAAGGAAGATCCCAACACAAACGCCCCGGGAAATGCAATCTAGCGGGATCTGGTATACCTGGTTACATCAAATAAAGTTAGAACATTATTTACATTATTCGGACTATTTGTACGCTCCGGCCTTCTTTAGGTGGTTGGATATTCCAACCACCTGAAGAAGGCCGGAGCTTACAACGGCCAAAAACGTTGTAATAAATATGGCGACAAAGATGAGGACAATAGTCCGAATAATGTAAATAATGTACATAATACCTCATCTCAGAAATATAAACAGATACTGAAGGAATTTTAACACTATTTACGTTACTCGGACTATTGTCCTCATCTTTGTCGCCATGTTTATTACAACGACAAAGATGAGGACAATGGTCCGAATAATGTAAATAATGTACATAATACCTCAGCTCAGAAATATACACAAATAAAATTAGTGTCAATATTTTTTCAATGATTATAGATATCATTAACCTCAGCGGTATTTTGAACATAGATCTACAAAATATTTACAATATAAAGTAGTTATTCGATTTTAATAGAGTAATTAATTTCCTCTGTTGTCATTATTCTAGCTCACAAAGTGACATTACTGCTTAGCTGCATCTTTACATGAAGGTTGAAAAATTCTCTTTCTTTTATAGACTCACCACTAAATGCCAACTTGTGACATTGCAAATATGTTACCATGTAAATTTTCATTAATGGAAAATAGAAAATACACCCCAGAAAGATCATCAACCTTATGTTCAGACAGTTATGCGCCATGCGTATTTTTCGATACATAAATGGCGAGGCAATTTTTTTCACGCAGTAGGTTGCGGTAGACCAGTTGCCATCCAAGGCTATAAAACCCGGTCTGTCTTGCTGTTTTCCCATACCTGGGTGGTGGGGAGAAGACGAGAATTATTATTTAAGGGTATTAGCTCGTAAATGAATGTAATGGATTCGAGTGGAATTCGAACTCGGCTCTCCGCTTCCTCAATCCGAGACGCTATCCATTACCATATCCAAATGACCCTTGTTCTGGAACCAATTCAAAATATCACTTGAAGTATGTTACTCGCTGTTACCAAATATTTCTCTAACGTCACTATTTCCCGTGAGTGTTATGTTTTCCAGGCGTTTTTCTCATTATATGCCCGTGGAATATCAACTCTTTTACTTACAGATATTTATCATATATATATAAAATTACTTGTGGTTCCAGTTTTACACTAAATGTCCTCATTTCTTGAAGCTCGGACCAGGTAACTCTCTTCACTTGTCGGTACAACAAATATATTTCATCTTCCACTGCTATATCCTAGATTATTAAACTGTATTTATAAACTTTTTCCTGATTTCTAATCACATTTTCCTATAAGCATTAATAGTTGCTTAGTTTCTGGATTTTTTTTTTTACAGCTTATTGACCTTCTGTAAGCTATTTAAATCAGAAACATATTTTTAGAGTGTAAGAAGTTTTTGACGATGGAATATTGTATTAACAATTGTTTGGTAATTAATACTGATCTTCAGCTACAAGTCCAATTATTTAATCAATAGGTAGAAGAAAATATTCATATATTTGCCAGGTTTTTTTTTTCGCGTATATTTTTTTTATAAATTTCAACAGATATTAACGATTACGGTCCTCTCAATGAATACCAAATGTTTCCTGCATAGAATGGTTAAGGTCTCCGTTAGCATTGCATTTAAAACGTGCTTGGAGTACAGGAGGAAATCGAACATACTATTATAGTAAGCTACGTCAGAGGTGGGTAGTTTCGCTCTACACAGCAAATTGCTATAAAACCAAAAACATCAACCTCCGTGCCCGCCAAAAATCATTTCCATTGACAACATTATTTTAACTATCTTCACTCCATGTCAATGTTACTTTTTTTTACGTGTTTATTCAAAGTTTTTTTTTTCTCTTTTTTACGGCATATCAACCTCAATGGTTTATTTAATGCCGACAAGATTTTTATTGATGGCAATATATTTTATTAAAAATGCATTGTTGGTAATATTTTTTTTCCTTCAAAAATTCATTGCTAGTAATAATTTTCCAAAAAGAAATATCACTGGTATTAAAACATATATTCACACTTTAACACTGTTTAAACCACAGTTTGGTGGTTAACTCTTTTCGCATAGCTGTGACCCTGACAAATACTACCACGCCTGGTCAGAGTGGACCTGCGAACACGAGCAATTAAGAGGTGGTACCACGCTCCTCAAAGCCTCCTGATCAGAAGCCCTGGCTGTTGGATGTCCAGGGGGGCGAGACTATTTTTCAAACACTTCAAGTTTTTGGTAGCACAGGCAGTCTGTACTGTTTTAGTGTAATGGCAATAACATTTAAAAAACTGTTTCAATACTACAAATGGAAAAGTAGAATTCAAATTAGAAGTATTTTTATTTTTTTACAAATTTTCACATTACACATGCTACAGTATTTTTCGGACATTGCAGAAACAATGCTAATAGTTTATGGAAGCACCCTTTTTTCCAATGACTTCTATCAATCTATCTTCATAATGTTCGTACATATTGATAATAACGTCTCTTCGTGTTTCTAGCAATCTACTTTTAGTATCTTGTATGCGCTGCCACAGTTCAACCTCTCTGGTTATTTCTGGCCCATCGTAAACAAACTCTGCAAGCATTTCCCATATGTTTTCAATTAAATTTAAGTCTGGACCTATTCCTGATCATTCCAGAGTAGTTATATTTGCTTCACACATCCAATTTTTCATTGATCTGGCCACATTCATGCTGCAGTTATCTTGCTTCAAAATAAAATTACTTCCCATTTCATTTTCTATGAGTGATAGGGCTCTCTTTTCCAAATGTTCTCTGTAGCTCAAGCTATTTTGACGTCCTTTTAACCACTCGAGCCACAAGTTTCCATTCGGAAATACCATACCCCAAACCATGACTCGTCCTCCTCCCATCTGTCTCCTGTTGAGAATAGTAGGTTCACCTTTTCTCGACCATGTACACCACCCGTCAGGTCCATCGAACTTAAAACGTTTTTCATCAGTAAATATCACATTCTTGAAGTCGACATGGTTTGTTATCCATCTTTTGGCGCTTCCCAGCCTTGCCTCCTTGTGTTTTCTCGTTAGTGTAATTCTTTTCTTGATTTTAGCATACTTAAGTCCGATTTCGTGGAGCTTTCTTTGTACAGTTCGAACACTGACGTCAAATTCACACTTCTCCTTTACTTTCTTCGCTGTCACCTTTTCTCCAGATGATAACAACCTCGTAACAATCCTATTCATTCTTCTTTCTGTTCTCTTGGAAATTGATTTTTCCTCCTCTCTTCTTCTTCTTCTTCTTCTTCTTCTTCTTCTTCTTCTTCTTCTTCTTCTTCTTCTTCTTCTTCTTCTTCTTCTTCAGCGCATAGTCTGTACTTAGCATGTATTCAACTGTTGAATTCGGTAGCTTCATTCAGCGGCGATCTTTCAGATGCTCAGCCCGTTTTCTCTCTTCTTTTGGACCAAACTGATGACTTTTGAATGCATTCTTCTTCAGGATTTTAATACGTTTTCGCAGTAGATGATAAAGACATTCAAATATAATGGTCAGGGTACGATTTACCTGCAGAAAATTTGCATATTGTAGACGTTCGACGACTAAATCATTAAAAAACCCGGAATTTGTGTCATGTTGGAAAAATTGTGTCGCCTAAGTTGAAGTAAAAATAAAGAAAACATGAAACCAAAGACAAACCCTTCAATCAATGTTCATACCATTAATGGACAGTTACTGCTGAACTACCTACTCATCAACACAAAAGCTCTCGGCAGCAAAAAACACATTTAAGCAAACTTTTCAAAGTATCCCAAAAATAGTGTCGGCCTCCTGTAGTTTATCATCATACCCAGGACGAATTCAAATTGTAATAAAACCTAATCATATGAAAATGAATTTATACATTTTTCTTATTTTGGAAAATTGGCAAGAAGAACAAAAAACAGTATGTATTTATAATATTATAGAGGCATGGTGAAGTAATGGATAACAGCTCGGATTGAGGAATCTGAGAGCCTAGTTGGAATTCCAGTCGGATCCGTTACATTTACTTAAGTGCTAATAAGGTATGAAAATTATGAATGCTCTTCTCCTCCCACACCCGGATATAGGTAATAGCAGGGCAGACTGAGTTCTATAGCCTTGGATGGCAACCGGTCTATGAGAAAAAACTCTGACTTCAAAATCAGCTTGGAGTAGGATTTTTCTCCGTCAGGCTATCTTGCCCAAGAAACACAACTTCTTCTGCGGTTGCAGTACATGTGCTGTCCCTACGATCCTGGTGGGTCATAGGATTCGCGAGCTCAGTTTATTATAATGTTCATTGGAATTGCTAGAACCATTGGCAAATTGCCAGTTGATTCGAGTTTTACAAATAAAAAATAATAAGTATTTCCTTATAGTTGGTTCGCATAATGTAATAATTTCGTAAATGTTTATAGGTTTATAAATAAAACATTTTTTTCATATTTATTTCTTTATAATTTGGAAAGTGATAAATATTTTTTGCATTAGGTTAACTTTATTAGATTTAGAATATTGTATATATAAAATTATTATTTTAAATTTACAACCTGCTGAATAAATAGTATACTATTTACATTTTTCGAAATATTTTCCTCGTCTTTGTCGCCATATTTATTACAACGTTTCGGCCGTTGTACGCTCCGGCCTTCTTCAGGTGGTTGGTATGTCGAACTGACCCCTTTTTTTCGCTCAATGGGATAGACTGTTCTAGTTCCACGTGCCATGACTAATCAGTTGTTAATTCCCCTCTCCAAGTTTTCCACCGCCTTAACCAGGTAATTAACTCAAACACTTTGGGTCCTGTCAGTGGATCTAAACAACATCTTTATCCACTGTGCCATGTGTCCTTGAGGACATCTGTGGATGTATCTCTGGGTATTATAAACATAATGCCATCCATTAAACATGCACATATATGATATCTCAGAAATATAGACAGATATTGTATAAATAGTGTTGAATATTTTTGTTCGAAATTCTCAAGAATATATATATATATATATATATATATATATATATATATATATATATATATATATAACATAGACGTTGACATTTCATTCATATTAAAACAACATAATTGCATTTAAAGATTTTTGTTTGTTTTTTTTTTGTTTTTTTTTTCCAAATATTTTTCTCCATTCTGTCGGATTTATATCCATATATTTATATTTGTTTACACACACACACATACATATATATATATATATATATATATATATATATATATATATATATATATATATATATATATATGTGTGTGTGTGTGTGTGTAAGCAAATATAAATGGATATAAATCAGACAGAATGGAGAAAAATATTTGGAAAAAACAAACAAAAATCCTTAAATGCAATTATGTTGTTTTAATATGAATGAAATGTCAACGTCTGACGTTTCCGTTTAATAAACCTTCTTCAGGACAATATTCATTAAAATACAATTAACATAATCAATTCAACATGACAAAGACGATGGACATAAAAAACAAGACTTATCCAAAACAGATAACTGAAAATTTTAAATGATCAGCTTTCCGTTTAAGCGTGGTCACGTTGTCGTCAAATGGGCGACGCTTTCAAAATGTATTCCTAAAATTTAAGTATTTTGAATGAAAACGAAAAAATGAAAAGAATTCTATTATGATGGAAAATTGTATGTACGCTTGTCGATCATTAATCTCGCTAAAAAAGGGGAAATACTAAAGAAACCAGGTCTAGTAGTCACCGTGCGTGAAATGGATAATATACCAGCTTCATAAATCCTCCTAAGATTTTTATTATGAAAATATTTTAAAATCTTCACGGAATCAAAATCGAAATTTTGATCTGCTTTAGTTATGTGAACAACTAAAGCATTGTTCAAATTTCCGAGGCGAATATCTCGTTTATGTTCGAAAACACGAGATTTTACGGACCTACATGTTTCACCCACATATTTTAGGTCACAGTTTTTGCATGAGATTTGGTAGATGCAAGCATCGGATGCAATGTTGTTTGCTGATGCTATTTAATAAATTACGGATAGTTCTAGTAGGTAATATCGTAGTTTTAATTTTTAACGCATTTAAATTATTGGAAATACGTTCGGTCAAATGGTTATTTGGAAGAAAGATGCGATCAAAAGAATTTTTATCAGAGGCAGCTGAAAGTGTACCTTTCATTGATGTAGTTGTAGTGGCTTTCGAGGGATCATTTTTCGCTGATGAGTAAATTTTCACTACAACTACATCAATGAAAGGTACACTTTCAGCTGCCTCTGATAAAAATTCTTTTGATCGCATCTTTCTTCCAAATAACCATTTGACCGAACGTATTTCCAATAATTTAAATGCGTTAAAAATTAAAACTACGGTATTACCTACTAGAACTATCCGTAATTTATTAAATAGCATCAGCAAACAACATATTACATCCGATGCTTGCATCTACCAAATCTCATGCAAAAACTGTGACTTAAAATATGTGGGTGAAACATGTAGGTCCGTAAAATCTCGTGTTTTCGAACATAAACAAGATATTCGCCTCGGAAATTTAAACAATGCTTTAGTTGTTCACATAACTAAAGCAGATCATAATTTCGATTTTGATTCCGTGAAGATTTTAAAATATTTTCATAATAAAAATCTTAGGAGGATTTATGAAGCAGGTATAATATCCATCTCACGCACGGTGAATACTAGACCTGGTTTCTTTAGTATTTCCCCATTTTAGCGGGATTAATGATCGACAAGCGTACATACAATTTTTCATCATAATAGAATTCTTTTCATTTTTTCGTTTTCATTCAAAATACTTAAATTTTAGGAATACGTTTTGAAAGCGTCGCCCATTTGACGACAACGTGACCATGCTTAAACGGAAAGCTGATCATTTAAAATTTTCAGTTATCTGTTTTGCATAAGTCTTGTTTTTTATTTCCATCGTCTTTGTCATGTTGAACCGATTATGTTAATTGTATTTTAATGAATATTGTCCTGAAGAAGGTTTATTAAACCGAAACGTCAGACGTTGACATTTCATTCATATTAAAACAACATAATTGCATTTAAGGATTTTTGTTTGTTTTTTCCATATATATATATATATAAAGTAGCTTTCATCATATGTTTAGGTTTTATTACAGTTGAAGTGATTGCTTATTAAAAAAAAAATTGTCCAGGTTGGAAGCTACTTAAATTAATAACAGTGTCAATTGATTTATTTATATAATTTTATTTATTTCTATGGCATATCAAGTTTTCAGGTTATTTAAAGCAAGACATTACTTTTAGTTTGTAATAATTTGTTTTAGATTATAATTTTAAAAACACAATTGAAAGAAATATATTTATTGAATGATTTGTTTTTTTACTGATCACCATCCTTTTGCAAATTATTAAAACCAGAAAATATTTTTCAATTTTAAGTATCTTTGGAGATAATAATACAGTTTTAGTGATACACGTTCTACTGATTAACCCATAGCTGGGATTATTAGAGGTGGACTCATACCTTTCCTAAGGGTATTGGTGCGTAAGTGAATATGACGAACCGAACTGGAATTGGGCCTTGGCCAACCGATTACGAATTCCCAGATGTTATCCATTACACCACAAATACATCAAAGCTTACAACACACGATATTCCTGTGCAGTCACCCATCTAGTTATTACCAGGAGCGACTCTGATTAATTTCGGTCACCGTGCAAAAACCGGTGTTTCAATATGATATGGTCGTAATCCTCAAACTAAAACGCAAAAGAACATTTTTTATGTGTTTGGTGTTATTTAAACTGTTCGGTCTATGAAAGCCATAATATTTTCTATATAGAAACAGCTATTTTAGCCTTTATCATTACGATGAAAAACTTCGTCGCAACACGAGTTGAGACGTCGTAAAATCACCTATGTAACTTTTTCTCATGTCGCTGAAAACCTATATTTATATTTTATTATACCATTAACTCTGTCATTTATATTTTCTCCGATTACTTTTCTCATGTGGTTAATGATCTTAATTTAGATCTCCTTCTTCGTTTCCTTTTTCTTTTGTACCGTTCTATAGTCATTCTCGTTCATCTGCTTATTGTGATATTCTGCATTCAATATCTTTAGATCATTACTAACAGTCGAAGGTGCATTGTTTTCGATCGCTTCTTTTTCTCTCTTTTTGGGTTTCTTCCTCCGTCGAGGCCATTCTTTCATGTTTACTCCTGTCTGCTCCTTTTGAAATGCTGCCTTAAGTTTCGACTTTGCATTCAGTCTGAACAAAGACATTCGTGCTTCCATGAAGCCAGATTTACTGTGCGTGCGTCAGTTCCAGCTGGAGGCTGTTTGATGACGACGTTTAGAACGATTTGAAAAGATACATAGTGAGACAAGAAACACCAATTGTTTTCAACCTGTAAACAAAGAATATTTTTTATTTCAGTTTGTTTTCTTTTCGTTATTTAGCTGAAAAGGAAGGATTTGCAAATTAATAAGCAAGCATTCGTTTCTTTTTATACATGAATTTTTCTGCATTTTGGAACTAGCTTTTCTGTATTTTGAGGCAAAAGAAAAATTATTCATTTCACTGTAAAAATGATTAAATAGCCGCCATGCTATATACAGACAGCAGGATGACTTATGATACCTCACATTCTATCTCTATCAAGCGGTCATAATACCTATCTCTCTATCTATGGATATATATATATATATATATATATATATATATATATATATATATATATAGAGAGAGAGAGAGAGAGAGAGAATGAGAGAGAGAGAGAAACAGAGACAGAGAAAGTTTGTAACAGCAAAATTGTCCAAATGATAAATTATACTGTGAAACATTATAACTTAGAAATAATTAAAGATGTCTTACTGGAATTCTAGGTGTTTTTTTTTTTTTGTTTTTTTTCTAAGACCATTAGACGCCACTACTTTGAGCAATACGAATGTATTTAGCTCGAAGTCGAAATGATGAACCCTCTTGCTGTTTTGGCCTCTTGATCCAGTTTTCCTCTCGTCCATTTCCTATTTTTTAAACTTATTAACCGTATTCTTGGTGCTTCTTGAATGATCTTTGAAGATTGAAGCCAGAGTATTAATGTTGGTAACATTACCGAAGACCTGAATGAACATTTTTCCTCCCAGCTTTGCTCACTGGTGAAGACATAGTTGGGCTGGCAAAAAAACATTTTAAACTGTTCTCTTTCTCGCTGAAAAACTGCTAGACGCAAACTTGGCCTAACGATTGCGCCTAGCATGAAACAGCCTGTCGCCTATAAGAGTTGACTTTTATATTTACATACGCTCTATCTCTAAAACTAGATTACAATTTTAATAGACTTTTGTTTTGTTTCTGTCACCCACCTTTCGCTGAAGACTGTCGAATGCAAGCGTTTCCTATCAGTTCTGATCTTCATCTTGAGCTGATGCTCAAAAAATCGGAACAGATCCTGATGAGAAATACGGATACCCCGCAAGACTTCCTCCTGTCGCGTCGTCCATATCACCATTCGCCGACATGGTCCCATAAGAGGCGGACCCGGGGGCAATGGTAGATGGCGTGCGAAGCCGTTTCTTCTAAACCAAGGTCACACCGTTCACAGTCTGGAAAATCCGCCAAGCCCTATATGAAGGCCTTGTCATTGAGAGGCAGCCGATTCAGAGCCAGTCGTCAGGTAAGCGAAAACTCAGGGTTACTGAGGTAATACGCCGCTGGCGCCCAAGACCAGTAAGATCGAAACTCGTCCTCCGACAAGCCGAGATCCTCGCGCAGGGAATCCTTCGCGAACCCCTCCACGAACAAACGATAGAAGATCTTCCTAGGCCGAGAAATGTCACTGGACTGAGGGACGACCGACACTCGCGAAGGAAAACCGATTGCTCCAGGGGTTTACGACGGCGCACAACCCACGAGATGGGGGGGAGTGATAGTAAGGCAAGGGAACGCGTCCCTAACAATCCCTGCCATAACAGAATCTCCTGTCAACGCGCGGCGTAGGAAAGCCAGCCTGGAGGCACGTTTGTGGCTCACCAAGTGCGGCATTCCCAGCCCCCCCCCATGACACGTACGCTGTGCACAGACGTCTCTGTCGACCCGATTCCCACTAAATGGAGGATAGCGAGCGCTTGAGCGGCACCCTATGGTCGTTACAGAGAGGAAGTACGGACAATCGATAAAGGATCAGAGGGAAGATGTATGTAGCACACACCTCCGCCCTGCCCTTTACGGACAACATCCGTCGGCGCCAAGTCTGACCGGCTGCGTCGACCTTTGCTCGTACTTCAGACCAAATCTTCTCCAGCTGGAGGTCGGGTCCAAACCACACTCCAAGAATGCGGACAGGACCATCCGTCCAACCGAAGGGCCCGGGAAGATCGACCCCTTCCAGGCACCTAGCCGCATGCCGGACGACTTGTCGCGGTTAATCTTGGCCCCTGTCACATTTTCTTACCGATCAAGCGCCTTCAGCACCGCCTTAATATCTCGGCGGGACGACACGAAGGCAGATACGTCATCGGCGTACGCAGAAACCCTGGCTCGAGCCCCGCCAGGAACGGTGATTCCGCATAGGGCCGGTCTGCACGCCCTGTCCCTCAGCCGGCAAAGGGGAGGCTCCAACGCCAAAGCGTAAAGTAGGGGCGACAGCGGGCAACGCTGACGAGCCAACCTAGACAGCGCAAAAGCGCCCGACATCTTCCCGTTCACCTGTACCACCGCACTGGGGGAGCGATACAGGAGGCTAATCCAGCGGCAGAAGTCGGGTGCGAATCCGGCGGCCTGCAGGACAGCAGCCAGGTAGCGATGGTCAACCCTATCAAATGCCTTGGACTGATCCAAATTGATCAGCGCGGCTATCTCGTCGTCTTTTACTCCCTCTATGATCGTGCGGATCAAATGCAGGTTGCTCTGAATTGTTCGACCCCTCACAGCACAGGTCTGCTCGGGACCCAACAGAGACTCGGCAACTGACTGCAAGCGCTCCTGCAGGATCTTGGCCCAAATCTTTAACTCTGTGTTTAGCAGAGTTATGGGCCTGTAGTCGTCTAGGTTCCCCCCGACACCCTTGCCCTTTTTCAACAGCGTGACCACACCTCTGGAGAACCGGTCGGGGAGGGACCCCTGCCGGAACCAGTTGTTGAACACGACCGTCAAAATCGGGACAAAGATGTGTGACAGCCTCAAGTACACTTCATAAGGCAGACCATCCAGACCGGGCGACTTGCCTCTGTCGACCTTCTTCAAAGCCGCGTAGACCTCGCCCTCGGTAATCTCTCCCTCGCAGCTAGCCGCTTCAGTCAGCAAAAGCCGAGGAAAGTCAGCCAAATAGCTGCGAAACTCGTCCTCACGAAGACCAGGCTCCCTGGTAAAGCGGCTCTCGAAATGCCGCCGATACGCCTCGCACATATCGTCGGTGGCCCGAAGGGTACGCCCCTCCGGGTTTTTGACTTCACGAATGCAACGATCACCACCTCGACGGACCTCTTCCCGGCGCAGATCTGCGCCCATGTTCACGGCTTCGGAAGACATCTAGCTTAACCTATGTCTAATTACCTGGCCCATGTAGCGCTCGCTATTCAAACGCCCCAGAGCCTCCCTAGCTAAGGCTATCTCTAGGGGATCCCCCCAGCCTACACCCGGGAAAGACTAGCTTTAAGCGTCCTCACCTTATCAGCTCTATCTAGGGCGAGCCGTTTGCTGAAGTCAGTGGTGAAGGACCTAATTCTTCATTTAAGTCTGTCCCACCACCTATTCCCGGTAACCGCCCCCACTAGCTCCCGCTGCACTAAGCTAGTCAGCTCCTCCCGGAAGTCCACACGGGCACAAACGAGTTTGTGGTCCGTGTAGCCTACCCAGTGGAACGTGGGACAATCTAACAGATCTGTGTCGGCCCTTCTCACTAACATTCTGTCAAGGTAGCTAACCACCTTGTCACAAGGCCAGCTATGGGCCCACGTCCATATTTCCCCCCCGAGGTGATCGACCCGGTATCTATCGACGAGACCGAAGTCGGCGATCAGATCGACCAGGCTACGATCGCCCCTTCTCCCGCTAGCACCCCGCCCCCGATCTAACTTGGGGTCCAGGAATAACTGTTTGTTACAAATAAATTAAAATTAATGTTTGTTAACAAGTAGCGTCCTTCGCGAAACGCGGACGTCACGTGTTATGGAACGTCACTGTTCCTAACTTAAATCTGTCATAAATATTTTAAATGCTGTTTAAAAAAAATTTTTAACTTTATCTAAAAAAAAAAAAAATTGCTTAACTATTGAAATATTTATAAAGATTTAAAACACCCAAGTCCCTATTCAACCCTAGTTTAAGTGTATTTAATTTTAAAATCCAACATGTTTCTTTTTTTCTGCGTGTGTATGTGGAACTAAAATCAGAATCTACCAATAAACATTTGCAGTTTTCTAATGAATGTCCTGATTGATTAAAGTGTTTAGCTGTGGGGGAATAAGGGTTCTTTTTACGTATGGTTTGTTTATGATTATTGAAAGAAAATCTAAAATTATTTTGCAGACGCACCAATATATCCACTATTAGGACATAAGGTGCAGAATAAATAATAGATTACGTTATGGCTATCGCAGGTGAGGTTATGTGGCTGTATCTTGTTATTGGTGTTGGGTACAGAAAATATATTAGCTATTATTAAATGTTTGGAAACTAAGCAACGAGGTTTGTTACATTTGTAATTTCCTGATTGGTTTCTATTGTTTAGATATTTGGTAGAGTTGAGGACGCTACTTGCTAACAAACAGTAATTTTAATTTATTTGTAACAAACAGTTCTTTCTGACGAAATATTGAGGACAATTTGAAATATAAAATATATAAATAAATAAATAAATACTTTCATAAAATAAAACATAATTTTTTTTAATTTGCAACTTTTTCTATATATACAAATTAACAAAGTATACGTGGCTTCTCATTATGCTATATATATATATATATATATATATATATATATATATATATATATATATATATATAGATAGATAGATAGATAGAGAGAGAGAGATATAAAGTCAACCAAAAGAAGGTGGACAGAAATTAATAACATTTATTTACAGATTACATTTTAATACGATTATATTTTAATAAACAATTATTGCATAAACAATTAAATTAAATAGTTAATTAATTAATTAGTTAATTATTAATTAAATAATAATTTTATCCGCACAAGCGTCAAAATTTTCATAGGTATAAAGTCTATATTCCACGCTTCGAAAAACATTTTTACACAAGTATCTTAGTGTATTAATTTCTTCAAATGTAATGCAATTTTTCAAATCACCAATATTTTCTGGTGTTCGTCTATAAACTTTGAGTACTAGACGAAATAAAAAAAAATCCATTGGAATAAAGGCGGGTGAACGTGCGATCGAATCAACGGGACCACTTCAGCCCTTCCATTTGTCTGGAAATGATTCATCGCAGATAACTCACAGACTGCTCTTGAACAATTTGGTGGCAACCCATCTTGTTGAAAATAAACATGTGAATTAGAACAGGGGTCGGCAACCCACGCTAAGCATTTTTTAATGGCACGCAGACGCAAATGACATCACAAAATCCCAACCAATAACTAATACAACGCCAAGAGATTTAGCTGTTTCAATTTTAATATATACTGAACTATATATAATATGTATTACTATTTGAAATATATTGTAGAATAGGCATATTCACCTTGACTTGTATAAAAATACGTATGCTGTTAGCACACTGAATGATTTTAAAAACCTAAGTCGGCACATAGTTACTAATAGGTAGCCGAGCTCCGAATTAGATTATTCAATCTTCTGTCCACTTACTTTTGGTTCATCCTGTATACACGATTATAAAATATCGCACATTGGGTTCTGGCGTTAATAACATCGTGCACGATATATAATAAGAGAGATATAATTTAATAATAATAATAATAATAATAATAATAATAATATATATATATATATATATATATATATATATATATATATATATATATATATTTCCTCACGTGTAGGACCAGAAAAAAAAATTATTATTAATATACTTAATATTATTATTAATATACTTAATATTATTATTGATATCTCCGTTATTAAAGGTTTATTTATTATTAATATATATATATATCTATATATATATATATATATATATATATATATATATATATATATATATATATATATATATATATATATATATACATATACATACATACAGGTATGTCTTTCAATATTTAGATACCATATTGATTTTATTTCAAAAAGTTTCATATGGACAAGTACGACATAAGCTATACTACTAAATAGAATCAAAACATTAAAATACCTAAGTGGGAAATTGTAAATTCCGCCATTTAGCAATATCTTCTTCCTACTGGGAAATATGATTTTGTAGGCTGACGACAAATTTAGTCAGTGCAATACATATTCAGTGATGAAACCATAAGTTATAACCAAGAATACAGTGTTATCCACGCATATATATATATATATATATATATATATATATATATATATATATATATATATATATATATATATATAGTCAAATCCAAGAGAGTTGAACAGAAGCATTGTTGCAATACTCTATAGTAAATATAGCAAGTATAAATCAATGCTTACTGTACCAAAGTATCCGCAAATTATTATAATTCCATAAAACCTCTATATATCTAACTATATATATATATATATATATATATATATATATATATATATATATGTGCGTGTGTGTGTGTGTGTATGTATGTATAGAGAGTGGGGCGATGGGTAAATTACCGGCATTTTATATTTTTAAATTCTGGATCACTCCAAATCCAAACAGCCGCCTAATCATTATGAAACTCCCTCCAACTCTTCCCGAATCCTATCCTGAGATTGACACTAAAACACTTTGAAATGTTTGTACTGGAGCATCGTCTGTGAGTGCAAAAAAGTAAAGCATGTCGCTTCAAAATTTTTGGTGGCGGGAATTAAGTCATCTTGCTTTTTTTCTCACCGACGGTAACCAAGTAACCCCACTATACACTGCAGTGGACAAAATCAAAAACAAACAACGCGCATTTGCGAAATTTAAAAATAGCAACAATTTACACATCACATCCTGTATATACGCATACATATGTGCATGCATGCATGCATATATATATATATATATATATATATATATATATATATATATATATATATATATATAGCAGTAGAAATTTATCCAGCTCTTATCTCAAATAACAACTTAAAAGAGACTGTATGTGAAACACAAGGACTGACAAAATAATGTTAAAAATATAAAAATAAACAAATGAAAATTACAGACAAAATTTCATTTTTGACATCAAGACATTCATTTACGTAATTCACTGCTACCAGCAAGAAGAACAGTTTATACTCCTGATGATGGCCATGTTAGTCGAAATTAGTCGAGGAATCTAAATTAAATACAGTGTAACCCGGATATAAGAGAGTTGTCGGGACCGGAGAAGTAGTCTCTTATATCCGGGTTTATTTTATATCCGGGTTTGGTCTATTTTGTTTCGGTAAGTATGGCTCTAATTTGGGACCAGAGAGAATCTATCTTATATCCGGGTTTATCTTATATCCGGGTTTCTCTTATATCCGGGTTACACTGTAATAATAAAAACGAATGAATATTGATATAAAATCCAATTTGTCTAAAGATTTTAATTTTTTATATTTTTTATTGTTCAATATATATATATATATATATATATATCAATCGCTATACACAAATACATGTGTACATAAGCACGTACACATATACATATAAATGCACACAAAACACACACATACACACACACACACATCGCTGGAATTTGTAATTACTTTTCTGTCAAACATTGGCGCCAATGGGTTAGGTTTCTGTCTATATCCCTGAGATGAGGCATTATGATTACTTGCATTATTTACATTACTCGTACCGTTATCCTCATCTTCATTGCCACATTCACAACGTTTCACCGTTGTACACTCCGGCCTTCTTCAGGTGATTGGAAATTGGTTCTACAACAATCTCGATGACCGGGTGGATAAAGACGATGGCTAAATCCAATGACTAGACTCAAATAGTTGCGAGTTCAATACCAGGCCACATTAGTAGTGAACCAAATCTTTGGGAGTTGAGTTAAAGAGATATAACTGAGATATCCGGAAGCGGCATGGCATGTAGAACTAGAACAATCTACCCCGATGAACGAAATAAAGGGTTCGGATAGTAATTGCAATCACCTGTAGAAGGCCGGAATGTACAACGGCCGAAACGTTGTGAATATAGCAATTAAGATGAGGACAACAGTCCCAATAATGTAAATGTAAATAATGCAAGTAATCATAATACCTCATCTCAGAGATATAGACAGAAACATGAACCATTGCTCAACTGGTTGGCAGAAAAGGAATTATAGAGTAAATACATAATTTACTAAGAGATATAAAGGACAGTATGTTCTGATGAGCGATTATCGGCCACAACGTGGCGGTATCCTTCGGTTAGAAGGAGAAAAATGATTTATTTTTATGTGATATTTGCAACTATGGCATTTTATCAAATATTACAATCCAAGTAAATAAAACGCCAAATAATACAAAGCTTGATTTTGCTTCTTTTTTTTTTTTTTTTTTTGTACGCTTTCTCCTTCACTTTGGTTGTCGTCTGTACGGCAGGTTTATTTCTGTAGTCATTTACTTGTTAGTCAGTGTGGAAATCTCAATACTCTATGCAAAGTAATGCAAAGTAATGCTGCATTGTTTCCCATGGTAACTGACAAAGTTCTACTTTTCGAAACCGATCTCGGCATGAATCTTTCGAGTGTTCTTTGCTATTCTTCAACAACAATCAAAATCGTGTATAAGCCAAGAATGAAAGGAAGAGTGAGAGTTCGCTTGAATACATTTTACCTTCCTTATTTTCAGCATTATTTTATTCGACTACAACAGAATTTGGTTCATCAACCTTTCAAAATATGAAAATATTATTTTTTACATTTGTATGACAACTGTTTTTCGATGAATATAAATACTATTTTACTGATATTATTTACATTATTCTAACAGTTATCCTAATCTTCATTACAACGTTACGGCCGTTGTACGCTCCGGCCTTCTTCAAGTGACTGGAATTTCGTACAGTAAACTTTATTTCATCCACTGAGGTAGATTGTTCTAGTTCCACACGCCATTCCTCTTCGGGATGTCTTAATCATTTCCATTTAACTTAAGTTTCCACGTTTGGTTCACCACAGTTGTGGATTGGTATTGAACTCTCAACTCTTTGGCTCTAGTCACTGGATCTAACTACCGTCTTTATCCACCGGGTCACGTGTCCTTGGAACGTGGAACTAGAACATTCTACCCCGGTGGACGAAATAAAGGGATCGTTTCAAAAATACAATCACCTGAAAAGGCCGTAGCGTACAACGAACGAAACGTTGTGACTATGGCAATGAAGATGAGGATAACAGTCCGAATAATGTAAATAATATAATTAATCATAATACCTCATCTCAGAGATATAGATAGATAATTAAGATTTTGTTTGTGTAAATTATTATAAATGCTAACAGTAATAATATACTTTTCTTTATAAAGCAGTTTTCGCATGGATTGACCGAGCGGTCAGTGTAACCGTCGGTTTAACATTTTTCACGGAAAATATGTTTCTCATACCGGTAATTGATATTGAAGGGACTTTCCTTCCTCAGCTTTTGTTTGAAGTCGCGTGTAACGTTAATTATGTCATTATATACTACTAGAATTACATATACTATCACCTTTTGTTGTCGTTGCTTTTGGCAACCTTCAAGTAATATCGTTTCTGCTATTTTTGCGGATTTCTTTTTTCTGGTTATGTAGGGCCAACCAACGAGCTTCCAGGTACCTACATTCTCTTGAAGCTGTTTTAATCATTGACCTGAGAAATGGTTGTTTACAGCTTATGTTTTGCAGACTTTTCAAGGTGGGTGGTGCGCGCAATGTAAGACATCCAATCTATATTGGGCGAATCAACTTAAAACATGAGATCAGGTTTTAGGTTAATATTATGTATATGAATGTACTTATATTTATATTTACATTCACTTTATCTGATATTGAGCACTTAATCCCATAAATAAACATCTTAAAACTATACATATATATATATATATATATATATATATATATATATATATATATATATATATATATATATATATAGATATATAGATAGATAGATAGATAAACCTAGTGAGCCAGACTTTTGTTAGTTAGTTGATTACTCGTATCGGGTTTTTTTTTCTTTGGGCTTCAGACCTGCATCTGTGCGATTTTTTTCGGCAGAAGTTCATGTTTGTAGATCTTTCTTTTTTAAAAACCTTTTTTCCCTCGAGATTGATTTGATTATTTGCAAATCAAGAATTCGAGGGTTTTTCGAGACGAGTCTAGTTGTCTATATTTGTATATATATATATATATATATATATATATATATATATACAAGTATATGATTAGTGTATATGGAATGAATTCCAATAACCAACAATTACTATTCTTAAAAGAGTGCTCAATACAAAGTAGAGCAGATATAATTATTTATTTTTAAAGAAAAAAAATTTATAACATAAATATGTTATAAAATCGCTACAAAAATAGCCATTTTGTTTCAACACCTTCGGTGTCTTATCAAGTGATGACGTTGAATGTAAAATAAATGGTTTTAAAAGTTTCAAATTAATTAATATTCTACGCAAGGGGAAAACGTTGTTACAAAGGCTAGATGGACCAATCAGAACACAAGTACAGGAAAATTCAAAAAGCTCGATAACGAAGTCATGTTATAATATCTATTCAGATGTTTAGTATTAAAAAATAATTTATTCCAACGAATAATTACTAAATTATATGATAAAATTTAATATTAAAATTTAAAACTGCTAATTACAAAATCAAAATTTAACATTTATTCGCTATCAAGTTTACAACTATAAAATTACTGAGGAGAAAAGAAGAAATATATATGTTATTCAATTTATTTTTTCATTGAAGTTACTTTAGCTATATTTAATATCCGGTCTTTTTACAATGTATACATTTTAATCCTCATGATGTGTAAATGGGGTCCCAAACTCACGCGTAAAACAAACCAAGACATATACACACAAAAAAAAGGGGACAAGACAGAGAACATCTCCACCGTCTGTCATGAAAAAAAAAAAGGGGGGGGGAATGGGAGAAGGGAAACCAACACACACGTACATACACACATAATTAAAAGTGGATGCACTTTCCATACACATAGATACATATAAATACATGCACACACATCCACAGACATTGACTCAGACAGTTGGATACCCCAACTGATAAATATTTAAGACAGAAAATGTCATTGCATGAATGTTAACAACCTATTGAAATCTAACTTAAGCGAGTAAATATACAAAGATAAAACTGATCAAAATTAATATTATTTAATATATTAAAATATAGTGTATGTAAAAAAAAAAAAAAAAAAAAAAAAACCGGACATTAAATTCAACACCCATCGGTAGCTACGATGTCCACCTCATATACATATAAGTATACACACACACACACACACATACACACACATATATACGCATACAAACATATATATATATACACACATATACATACATATACACACATATATACATATATATATACATATACACATACATATACACATACATATACATATATACATACACATACACACATACTCACACATATACATAAAAATACATACATACATACACACCGAAACATCTACACATACATACATAAACATATACATACGTATACATTTCCATGGTATCAAGTACACATACACATACATACACATATACATATATGTACCCACAAATATACACACAAATATGTGTACACATATTTACAAATAAATATATATATACACAGCAATACACAAAAATAAACATATATACACACATATATCCTAACTCATGTGGCCGTAATGACATACGCAAGTTTCCCTACCTACACGTACACATAAACAATTTCATATATAGTAGGTGTCAACATACATATATACAACTGCAAACCTACATAAGTAAACACACACACACATATATACATATATATACATATACATACATACAAACATATACACAGACACATATATATACATATATATATATATATATATATATATATATATATATATATATATATATATACATATATATACACATACATACATGCATACACACATACAGAAATATACATACACATGAATATCTACATAAAAATACTTATCTATAGTAATAAATACACATATATACGTACATACACATAAATGCAACGACATATTTTCTAGACGTCACCCTAAACCTTGCTAACAACTCTTTCCAACCATATGTGAAGGTTAATTCCAATCCGATATACGTTCATCCAAATTCCAACTATCCCCCTTCAGTTATCAAACATATACCCTCTTCCATTGGATTTAGAATTAGCACTAACTCTTCTAACAAAGACGCTTTTAATAAA
>OZ010581.1:22359570-22369570 GCA_963932145.1 Acanthosepion lycidas | reverse complement strand
TTCTTATGTGCAGATGATAATCGAGATAGTTACAAGGTATTTTTTTCCAATTAAAAAAGGGCTTTATTTATCGGGGTGTGCGCGGATGTAGAACCCATATTTAGAAATAACACGCACGAGTTACCGCATTGGGGGTGATCGCAAAGGTCACACCAAATGGAGGGCAATGGAAGCACCTCTAGGAGAATTTGGTGTGAATTTTACTAAATATAATTTTATTTTTAGGTGAATTAATATTTTGGGGTGAATTAACAGAAAAAAATCCAAATATCTATTAGAATAATTAATTTTTTAAAACACTCATCTATTTAAACAGAATTACTTTCGGCATTGATTATACATTAAATGTCTACCATAAAATCCCGTATTAATTATGCAAAATTAAAGTAAAGTTTTAGCATTGATTATAGGTTTCTAAAGATCTCCGGCATTAATTATAGATTTTAATTACTTCCTGTATTAATTAACCTTAAAAAGCAATCCGCTATTATTTATGTTTCGCCATATAAGCCAATAATCGCCTCAAATATTGGACGATAGATGTTAAAAGGTTGATTTTTTTTTCAAATAGGTGAGAGCCAAATCCGACTGTGAAACATATTCTAATTTTCTCATAGATTGGTACGAAACACTAACTACGTATAACTAGAATATTTCAATCAGATTTTTCAAAATCGTAGTTCATTGCTGTTCACCTTTTCTTCTTTTTTGTGAATTGCTATGACTATTTGCAAACGACAGTGATATGATATTCCGTCGGCTTCTTCACGATTTTCAATCTAGATTAACCCATCTTCTAAACTGGTGGCCTGCCAAGGCTTGAGACAGCAATGCAAACTGGTATTTACCCTATAATATGAAACCAGTCCAGTTTTCTTTTTAATTTAATATTTCACAGGCGATTATATTCGACAAATACGAACAAGCCATTACAGGAAGGATATTTAACACTTTACTTAGAAGCAGTAGCTGAAGAAGATATGCTATTTTTCATCATACTCTGTACACAGCCTAGAATATATTCTAGTAAATATTATGTTAAAGAAAATAGGATCATTCGAATGATGAATAGCCTTTTAAGTCTTTTTTTTTCATTTATGTTCATGAATAATAATATTTGATTTATTTAATTCTATTGTGAATTAAGAGTAGGGTTTTAGTTCTGTTGTGGATTTCGTCAATCATCCTGACTTAGTCCCCGAAAGTGTCGCAAAAACCAAAATTATAGTCTAAAAAATATTATAGGAAAGAATGTTTTGCCTAGTAATTTAAGGACGCTATTTATTTAACGATAGACACACATACACACGGACGCATATATATATATATATATATATATATATATATATATATATATATATATATATATATATATATATCGACAGTCTGTTTCATGCTATATGCAATCGTCAGGTGGCACACTCTTAAGACTATATATATATATATATATATATATATATCAAGACATGTCCCATTAAATAATTTAGACAAGTTTTTTTTCTGGTTATTTTTCGGAGGATTCTTTGGTAATGACGGAAACTTTTTTAGTATCCTTTTAAAGGAAGAAAGAAAATTGTCATGTTGATGCATATTTATTTTATTCCGAGTACTTTCGACATTAGCACAATGTCTTCATCAGGATTTTGTTTTTCCAAGACAATAAACATATTCCGATTTACCAAGGATAACTCGGATGAGGCACAAGACCGAAAGAATGAAGCACCCAGTGAGAATCAATATCACCATTCAGTCTTAATTGATGTAGCGAGACAAGTTTGCTAACCACTGGAACATGTTGAAGTTCCCCCATAAAAGTGAAACATTTTTAAATACATAAATGTATTCCTATTTTTTTCTTATTTAACCACTCTTAAATATACATCCACGCACAGGCACTAATTCTCTCTCTATCTATCTATCTATCTCTCTCTCACACACACACACACACACACACACACACACATATATATATATATATATATATATATATATATATATATATACGGCGTTGTTCAATCTATTCTTGCAGGATAAATCATAAACAAATTAAAGCTTATCAACATACCTTCACATATTTTGTCAGTGCTTATGCATAGGGATAGATGCAGAAATCTGAGATGGTGGAACAGTTACAAGAAACCATAAACTGATCGATTTCTGGCTGCTATTAATGCCTTCTCACATGGGCTTATTATTATGAGTGTACTCATATGCATTACATATGGATAGTTCAGAAAATTTCCTAAACTTAACTGCTTTACTGTAAGTGTCAGAGCCTTCCCTCTGAAACGTTAAATATAATTGGCAGATGACGCTTCCAAACGCATCGCTTGAAATCAGTTACAAGTGGAAGAAAGTCCAATTTAATTCCAGCCCCCAACTCTAAACGGAGTTGTGGCAAATTGAATTTGCTAAGAAAGAAGTTGATAAGGTCATCGTCCTGCTTGGTTGATAGATATCTTGACAAAAAACATTCTGGTTAAATGATCTGAAGTATCAGTTAAAAACTGTTACATGCATCTTGGAATTTGGCAATTTCAGATCATATTAACTGAGACATGAAGTTTAAATGCATTAAAAAATACTCATTGATTTCGCCGAATATATGTCCAAACAAATTTTAGCAGAAGAAAATAATTAAATTGATTTTTCAAATTTTTGAATACTTTGTTACATATCAAACTCATCTTTGTCAGTAAATTGTCAAAAGTTCTTAGTTTTGTTTAGTTTTTGTTCCTATGCTTTTGTCATATTCAGTTTTTGTCAGAAACTAGGAATAGTCATTATGTCTGATAACATTTCCAAGGAAAATGATAGTATATCGATAAGGAACTCTGGGGTGATGGTTAAAACGTAAGCAAATACTGGAACAAAATTAAAACAAAAAATGTACTGGAAATTAAAGGAAGTGTTGCAAAGAAACAAACGGATATATTATTAAGAAACATTATACTTAGAAAAATGACAAAATAATGTGAAGTTATGTCACGTTTACAAGTGGTGTGGAAATATACAAGATAATAATAATAATAATAATAATAATAATAATAATAATAATAATAATAATAATAATAATAATAATAATGTCAGAAACTGTCAAAAATTAATATACCCAGAGACATTATAAAGTGGCGACATATGTGCACTGGAAGATATGCAAGAAGCATAAAATCGAAACCACTTAGAGATTTTATAACCACCAACTAGACACAGTTACCCTAAAAAACCATGTAAGTATCCTCTGGGACCTGTCATTTCAAACTGACAGGGAAATATAAGCCAAAACTATAGTAGTGACATCTGAGAGTAACACCCCCATAACAGATTATCGAGGAATTGTTCAAATACCAGGACATGGAGATCGAGATTAATAGGATATAGGTAATGAAGACTGAGACTGTACCAATAGTAATCGAAGCTCTGAGCCTCGGGGGAAAAGAAATCGTCAATTTTACTAACAATGTCCCTGATAAAATCAAGTACAAGTTGCCCAGAAGATCGCCATACTAGAAACATCCGATATACTAAAAAAACTGATATCAATTAAATGACAATTCTCCTATAGGGTCTAAGGACCATGGATGGACGAGGCTCTACAAGAAGCAAAGCTGGGAACTTAACATACACAAATAATAATAATAATAATAATAATAATAATAATAATAATAATAATAATAATAACCTTTATCAGGTTACACAGTATTGACACCTACTGAATATAAAATATCTCCATTGGAAAATCTGCATCTTCTTCGTGAAGGAAACTGAAAGAAACTGGTATGAACACCACCCAGACCCGGTTACGGCGAGAGAACCTGTTGCAATTTTATGAGACTACACAATACACATAGACAAAACAATCGAAGCTAACCGCCCAGACACTGTTATGAGAGACCGCAAAAATGTGCCCACTTATGATATGGCAGTCCCTGTGGACTACAATGTATCTTTGAATATCTTCAAAAAGCTATCAAAATACAAGGACCTTGAAATCTAAATCTCTAAAATGTGGCACATGAGAACATCAACAATCCCTGTTGTAGTGGGAGCCCTCGGATTCGTTGGTAAAGATTCCAGTAGACTAATTGAAGGGATTCCTGGAAGGCCATGTTCTAAAGGAAAAAAAAATGTTCTCACAAGTACATATATATATATATATATATATATATATATATATATATATATATATATATATATATATATATATGTGTGTGTGTGTGTGTGCGTGCGTGTTTGTATATATATATATATATATATATATATATATATATATATATATATATATATATATATATATATATATTTGTCAATGGAAAATATCTTGATGCCATTTCTAAACTTATGTCTCTGGGTGAGACCCATAACGAAATGTGTACACATCAGAAATCAAAGAAAATAAAATAATAATAATAATATCCGATTGAGAATTGAGACAATACAAACAACAAAAATAAGATTCTTTATGTTTGCATGACAAGTTAAATCCAAGCCACGCAAATACATAACATGGAAAATGTCAGGTTCTCTCTTTGTGTTGTCTATTCAAGTCAGATGTACTCGTGGAAGATAGTACATAAAGGAAGTGTCCATTTTATCCTTTTATAGAGCAAAAGGAGAATGAGAATGTAACCATCAATAAGGATCCTTTGAAATACGAACTAGAAAGGATTTGCAATTTGGCGAAGACTGTGATAATCCTGTGGAATTGTTACCTTATTTGGAATAGAAATAATATTCCCGGATGTGATACACACTTACAGTCGGAAGAAAATTCCAAGATACTAAGGGTAATTGATGGAATTAATTATCATGCATTAGTAACCAAATATTAAGATATTATCTGAGAAATTATTGAAATAATAATAATAATAATAATAATAATAATAATAATAATAATAATAATATAGGGACTTTAACAATTTTCACAGTTCACACAGACAGAAAAATAAAAGCTAATCGTCCAGACATACTATTCAAAGGCCAAACAAACATAATCTGCTTTCTTATTTACATGGAAGACCTGGGGATTAAAATGTATCTTTGAAGATCTTCAAAAAAAGAAACTAACAAAATACAAGGATCTTGAAGTGTAGATCTCAAAACAATGTCAGATAAGGACATCAATATTTCCAGTTGTATTTGGAGCCCTCGGATTGATTGAAAAAGATTCCGATAGACTCACTGAAGAGATTCTGCTTAGCTCATGCCTTAAAGAAATAAAAAAAAATTGTACTCATAATTGCAGCTAACACACCTCGATGGGTTTTATCGATGTAAAATGTCTGTGATCTTAGGTTTGTTTGTTTTATAGGGATTTCTTTATAAAAATATTTTGTGGAAAATATAATGAATCCATCCTTGAATTTGACCTTAGGTTTCTGGTTGGGACTCAGAAGAAAATGTGTATACAACAGAAATCAAAATAAATAATAATAATAATAATAAAAATAAAAATAATAATAATAATAAATGATGTTTGAGTGGGACTTTTCTAGGTAAGAGGCTGAGAAATGACAGCAAATGTAAAATTTGTTTAATGCATTACTTGATGACACTTCTGCTAAATTTCAGCCGTTGCCTGTAAACGCAAAAAGAAAAGAGTCAATAATTGATAGCTACACATAGTTTTTGCCTTATTAATCGCACCCTTGATAAAGATCTCAGAAAAATATGGAAAACAATTGAGAAATAAAAGTGATATTCACTGTCACAGTTCAGCTCTTGCATCGTTTAAATGCAATAGACGAAAAAAATATCCGTGAAAATGAACGGATTGTGCTAAAAATAAGCAGACATAATGTTTGTAATTTATTTAATCAGACATACCTAAAAGAACATTTGCTGCCTAAATACACAAACACGCAACTATATATATATATATATATATATATATATATATATATATATATATATATATATATATATATATATCTGTGCGGGTATGCGCCTGTATAAAATTCTTATCGGCAGACTATTTTTTTGTTTTTTGTTTTCTCTCTTTTCCTTCGTTCAAATATGGCTACAGGTGGACGAATATGACACATTTCTGATTTTTGACTGACTTTTCTTTGAGTCCGAAATTTAATGTAAAATGTATTTTCTTTTTTCTTTCTCTTTGTTTAATGAATTCTGTGATGGCACTTTAGCTATCTATAGTGTTGCGGGGGTAGTGCTCTACCCTATAAAACTTGATAGCAATCACTCATTGGCGTCAGATAGTTGAGTATTTACCGGGTGTAATTCTGTATCCAACTTTCAAAATGTAAGCTGTACTAAATTTTCTACAATTTGAAATTGCGTTTTCTTTTCTTTAATTTCATTTTAAATCTCTCTGACTTTATTTAACTTTAATATATTTTGCGATAACCCTTTATGTAAAATTATGTCCAACTCTGACAGCTCATCTGGTAGTGATCATTGTGACTTTTGTGTCAATTCCATTTCCTTTCCGCAGTGTCATGCCCCTGAATACAGTACTACTTGATTCACTCTTGGACCATGGACATCTGAATATAACTCAGCCTATCTCGTGGACAGGACGAGTTGTCTAGCCTTGTTCTACAGTAATCCTAGAGCTGGTAACTTGAACAAAATTACCCCTAAGTTGTCAAGGATAAAAAAGTAATAATTACAATGGTTAAAAACAAATATCCATACTGGATCAGACGACACTCGGGTCAGCAAAGGCCACCTACCTCACATTGGACCAAATCTGGGGCCAAAAAATATGTCCCTGAAAGAAACTCTTCCAACAACGAGGAGACTTGGTCACTAAACCCGGACTATTTCCAACCTTGGACCAAGTGACTCAATGCTAAATCAACTAATAAAAAAAAAGCGAACAAAATGGACTCACGAAGAAAAATCAACAAGTCATGACATTCTTTTTCCTCTCACTTGAAAATCCATAAAAGAACTTCACGGATCAGACATATGGAGAACTATGGTAGGAAGTGGTATAAGACCCTCATCTCAACCCAATATATGCAGGGATATTGTGCGATGCAAAAGAGTAAAAGTAGATTTAGATCATATAAAACTAGATATAAGACAGAATACAATAACCTATCAATCAAACAATAAAGAGATAAGAGTAGAAATAAATAATATAACAGAAGATTAGATAAAAACTAAAATAAATGAGATACAAAAGAATAATCTCACAGAAAATAAAGCCTAATAATCTACTTGCGACATAAGCTGCAGTTATCCAGTCAGTGAAGATGAGAACAACTACATTAGAAGTAGAAGTCATTGAAGTAAAGAGGTAAAATCACTAAAGTGAAAAACCATATCAACCAAGTACTCTGCAGACTAACTCTGACACAAATGTCAGACAGAGACCAGCTCACCAAAATTCATATGACAAAGTCAAATAAGTATATTGTGTAAATATACAATGCTGCATTGCAAACACTGTTAACGGACAAACCACTGGGAAACATCACAAAAGTAAATGTCATATACGCAAGAAGCTTGGGTTCAAGACAAAGAGAATATCAAACAACGTAAACAAAGCTTGGAAGATAAAACTGATGCGACGAGTAACAGAAATCAAATGTGATATTTCGATACTAGCGGAGATCAAAAGGAATCCAAATGTCTCAACACGCAAATGTAGAAAGATCAAGCGGAAATATGATATGCTATTAATCAAGGAAAGGCTAAAAAAGACACTGCAATTAAAGGCACAGAGAAGAAGACGATATGAAAATCGTTGTAGGTTCTTTCGCCAAACTGAAATATTGCAAACGGGGTTTACGAAATTTTACAAGGAAAATTGTAAAGCATGTCAAAAAGCCATCATTTTTTAAAATATGCAGAAATTTTGGGAGAATATTTGGAGCAGCCCAGCGTTACATAATTCCATTCCTGGATTGATCCAATGAAAAGAAAAACGAATGTCGGATAAATCTCTACAAGAATAGGAAAATATAACCAAGAATAATGTTAGGCATGCTCTAACGAAATCCTAGAAATGGAAACCCCCAGGAAATGACAAGGTGCCCAATTTTTCGCTTTCACATCCGTTATCAATCCATAAAACCCTTACACAAACGCTACCATTGCTTTTCATAATCCAAATGAAGCTCCAGAATGAATTACTGAATGTATTACATATCTTTTGGCAAAAACGAATGAAACAGGTTATCCAAAAAAATTATAGGCCAATAACATGACTTCCTATCACGTATACATTGAGCACTTCTGTCTGTACGAGCCGTACGTGCTCTGTTCATGAAGCAAACAAGATTCTCCCGCTGGAACAAACGGATGCAGGAGAAGTTCAAATGGTAGCAAAGATCAACACTTGATAAACAAAATGATCCTGGAAAATTGCATGTAAAGCTGAAGAGATCTCAGCACAGCATGGATAGATTATCTTAAAGCCTTTCATAGCGTACCACACTCATGGATTCTTAAGGAAAAAAAGAATATAAGCCAATTTGGCTCTACCTGTGGTTCAATACAGTTTCAATTTTGTTAAATGGACCATAGCTGACATCAAGCTATGGACGCCAAAACAAGAAAGCTTCTGATTTGCCACCGCATGCATCATTTCAAGGCTGATGTTGAACCTTTGTATGTGCCCAGATCCGAAGGAAGCAGAGGAGTAGATCAACTAGAACTGTCTTACAAAACTACAAAAATTGGCTCTTAAAGATACTCGGAAACTACAGAAGACTAGAGGATGATCTGTGACAAAGAACATGAAATATCTAAGAATCTTTATTCAGTATTAAATCTAGCCAATAATTTCCAAATGGTGTTTCAAATGGATGAAGAAATGCAAGTAAAGCAAAATACACCGGCTGCGTCTGCAGAAAACATAAAAAAAAGAAACGGTTCTGACAACGAGTATCGAGAACACTGTACATAGCGTATGTAAGAATGGATTGCGTTTAAAAGGAAATAACACTACAGTAGATCTCCACAAACAATGAGAAATATTATTGGGCCGTATACTAAGAAAATAGTCTTGGGGAATCTAACAATTAAAGAGCATGGAGAAAGCAAAAATATCAGGTTTAACCTACTTCGCATGTCTGAGTAAATATGTAGCAGAACAACGTCCAAAAATACGAAGACAGTAGAAAGATATGCAATGTAATTGGCCCTGATCTGGCATCTCCTCAGCAGTCGCTCTCTCACAGATGTGAGGTAACCTCCCTCTGTCTTTTTTACAAATACTTTCACGGTAACTGCTCGGATGAGCTGCTTTCGATGGTTCCCAGACTTCATGAATTTAAGCGTTCAACTAGTTTGGCATCTCGCTCTCACCCTTTCACTGTGGAAACTGTTAAATGTAGCCGTCTCTTCTACTCCAATAGCTTCATGTCTCGCACTTCTCGCCTGTGGAACTCCGTTCCCATTTCTTGTTTCCCTGATAGCTATAATCTCCAACTATTCAAATATAATGTCAATCGACGTCTCCAGATGCCTTGATCTATCCCCTATCCTTCTCTTCATCCTTTCCTCTATCACTACTCTTTTCTCTGGCTCTCTAACTCTCTGTAACCCCTTGCGTGTTTGTGGCCTCCCGCCTTGCTTGGAGTATAATGCTTAAAAAAACAATATGTGTCATTAAGTGGCAATTAAAGAATATTGTGGGAAACCATCATCAGTTACGCCCTGAAAGGACATTACGCATAAAAGAAGATGAATGAATGGTATTGTTTTTTGTTTGTCTTGTTATCAATTCACTCCAAGCAAGGCGATAATGCCACGAAGACGCAGAGAAACGCTGGGAGTGAATGCGAATAAAAGAACTTTAACAGGAATCGGAAAACAAATCCTGTTTAAAAGATCGGGAAAAAAATGTGAACCGAGCGATAACCGAACCTTCCACTATGAAAATTTATTTTTCTTCAAAATACGGCCAATCTAATGATTACTATAACCTTAAAATTTTGTTTTTGTGACTAAGTGTTCTGGCTATGCAGTGCGCGTTCTCCTTTCACTGATATCAAGTGTGCTGTTTCGTAAATGATATGGTCTT
>OZ010581.1:22312070-22352070 GCA_963932145.1 Acanthosepion lycidas | reverse complement strand
TGTGTAAATTTTAGTTGCCACTAACTGGAAGCATGGAAGCAACACTCCTATTCCTGTGCGTTTCATCGTGTTTTTACTATCACTAATTTGGAATTGTAGATCATTATTTGTTTTCCATCCTCATTGAATATTCCCCAGCTATGGCCTTGTGCCAAAACGAAACTGCTTATTGTACATTTTTCATTTTGTTCTCGAAATATTTCACCGTTTACCTTAATCTGCTGATTGTTAGGCATTTTTATATTATATTTTTCTTCTTTTTAGAAAATTAAATTCGTTTTTGTAGAACGTCTCATATTTTATTCGATTTTGGGTATTAACACAGTCATTTCTCTATGTCTGATTATTGCAGAGACGAGGTGAAAATAAACTTTATGGTCATGTATTCCAATATTTCAGTCGTCGAAAAACATCAAATCCGACATTAAATAATACTTTTAATTGTATATTTTTTTGCATCGTTTAAAATTATTGTTATTACTTCTCCAACTGCAATTATTTTCTACAGTATTTCGTTTTATTACTCTTGTAGCTTTGTAGGAACTGTATCTAACTGTATCATAGTTTGTTTTGTTTTTTTTAGTCGAAATTAATGTCTCATTTCCTCTAATCCGATCTTCACTTGTCTGGCACTCATTGAAACAGAATTTCATTTGACATTTATTCAGATTTTTCTTGACGTTTTTTCAGTCTTTCCCCGGAAAAAGCGAATGTTTTTTAGCCTTACCCTTTATATTTACTTAACGAGGACAAGTTTTGATCAGGTTATTTTGCTTGCAAAACAATTTTGCATTGTTGGAGCATGTCGTCGTTTGGTTAATAGTAAAATTAGCAGCTTCCTTCTATTGGCATCATGGGTAAGACGATAAACTACATCCGTGTCCTGGGTAAGCGATAAACTACATCCGTGTCCTGGGTATGAAGATAAACCACATCCGTATCCTGGGTAAGACGATAAACTACATCCGTATCCTGGGTAAGCGATAAACTACATCCGTATCCCGGGTAAGACGATAAATTACATCCGTGTCCTGCGTAAGTGATAAACTGCATCCATGTCCTGTGTAAGCGATAAACTACAACCGTATCCTGGGTAAGACGATAAACTACATCCGTGTCCTGGATAAGTGATAAACTACATCCGTGTCCTGGGTAAGCGATAAACTACATCCGTATCCCGGGTAAGACGATAAATTACATCCGTGTCCTGCGTAAGTGATAAACTGCATCCATGTCCTGGGTAAGCGATAAACTACAACCGTATCCTGGGTAAGACGATAAACTACATCCGTATCCTGGGTAAGTGATAAACTGCATCCGTGTCCTGGGTAAGACGATAAATTACATCCGTGTCCTGGGTAAGCGATAAACTACATCCGTGTCCTGGGTATGACGATAAACCACATCCGTATCCTGGGTAAGACGATAAACTACATCCGTATCCTGCGTAAGCGATAAACTACATCTGACAGCAAGGCCTCTGATAAGGAGGGTTTGAGGAACGTGGAACCATCTCTTAAATGCAGGTGTTCCCAAGTCCACCCTGATCCGAGGTACTAGCACCTGTTAGAATCCCAACTATGGGAAAAGAGTTAACCCCAAACTGGGGTCAAAACGCTATGAAAGTGTAAAAATAGGTTTTAATACAAGCAATATATTTTTGTAAAAAAATTACCAGCAATGAATTTTCGAAGAAAAATTATTCCCAGCAATACATTTTTGAAGAAAAACTATTCCCAACAATACTTTTCTGAAGAGAAAACTATTATTAGCAATACATCTTATAAAGAAAAAAAAGTTACCAGCAATAAAAATCTTGTCAGCATTAAACCACCCATTGAGTTTGATGTGCTGTAAAACAAACCAAATCTTGTATGGAAACGTTCGACATTCATTAAACTAGCAACTAGTGCTGCTGTCCGCTATACATTTTTTTAAAATTCTTTCTATTAATGCAATTACTTAGAAAAAAAGTTTTATTCAATACCACTTTCTTGAACTAATTGAGGCATAGTAGGAGAAATATGAAAGAAGAACTTATTCTCTCATTTATTGGATTGTGGGTCCGATTGAGTAATCGGAGAGTCGAGTTCTAATTCCAGTCGAACCAATTTCATTCACTTACGTACTATTACCCTTGGGAAAGGTATGAATCCTATTCTTCTCCCCCACAGCTATGAGTAAATAGCAGGACAGACCAAATCTGCCTCGTCAGTCATGTATCGAAAGATACATGATTGACAAAGCGTGTGTGCCGCATGGCATATAACTGACTGACTGACGTTTCTCCTATTATGGGCGTAACTATATCCAAGCAGCACTTTACAATTTATAGTTAAATTACGTACAAATATTAAGATTTCGCCATAAAATAACCCATAGAGGTTGATATGCCGCCAAACAAAATCAAAGAAAATTTGCAGTAACTCTTGTAATTCTAGTTTATTATGCATCTAATTAGAGGCATAACTATTGATCATGACATATTTTTATGCCACACATTTCGCGTAACAAACTTTTACCTATACGCAGTAATTTCTTTTGTTGCTAAGGTTTAATGTGTACGATGAATACGTCTGTAGCAATCATAATCTTTTGAATAATTCTGTAGCGTGAAGAATGGGACAAGTCTGTATTTCCATGCGAGTTCTGAAAGCTGAGTAAGGTTATCCCTGGGGATTTCAGAGAAAAATATTTTTTTCTGTTCACGGAACTTTGTCCTATTTATGATTAAAATTTCAGAAGAATTTTAAACTTTTTCTCCAGAGGAAGATGGAAATTATGTTCTGTATTCTACCTCGTCTAAAACACGCTTATATCCGTCACCGAATATATACTGTATTTCATTTACAGTACTATCATTTATATAAACTGATTTTATAGAATTCTATAGAGGTTATCCTGTCAACTACGATCTTGAAATATTTAAGTCCAATGACAAATATCATCTGTCATATTGAATCCCGTTTTTCTTGTTCGTTCTGTGATTTTCCCGCTCACTAACCCATTGCATGATATTGGCTTTTATTGTCTTGGTGAGGATGAAATGATTTAATAAGAAGAAATAATATACATGTGAGAATACATAGAAATAAATGCAACAAAACAAGGTTCACAAATATGTCTGCCTGAGAAAAAGTATGACTATTAGATGCATCAAAATAATTTTGAAAATTTAATTTAATTTTTATTCAGTATGACTAGTTTTTTACCATATAAGAAAATATGAATATTTTATTTAGATTACTATTATTAAGGTCATCTAAAAATGTCAAAACTATACACGGATGGAAAATCTTTAAAAACATGGGAGTTTCTTAAAAATTCAGGGATTCACGAATACAATAAATTTATTTTTACATTCTAATTTTAGAGTGATTATTTTGTAGATATTTTATTTTTTCTTGTATAAAATAAAACTATGAGATTGCAGAATGACTGAAGGGGAAATTACATTCACTTTCCGAATTGTAAATAAGAAAAAAAAATATAACAAAAATGTAAAAATGATTTTTATTCATGATAAATTTATAAAGCCGTCAGCCATATTTTAAAAAAAATAGTTGGAAAATCTAAATTTAACATTTACAAATATCGTCTTGAAAAAAAAATCACTTTAACTGGAAGCTACGAAGCCAAAAATGATAGCTTTCTACGATGACGATCCAAGGTGAATTGTTTGACGACAAATTCGTCGTAGCCAAATGAAATATTTTAACATTAATATTTATTTTTTGAATAATTACAATGTATTGGTTAAAAAAATAGCGTTTGGAAATTTACTTCTTTTTTTGTCAATGAAGTAATGTTGCACTATTTACATTATTCGGTCTATTGTCCTCACCTTTGTCACCATATTTATTACAACGTTTCGGCTGTTGTAAGCTCATGCCTCCTTCAGGTGGTTGGAATGTCGAACTGAACCCTTTATTTCGCTCACTAGGTAAACTATTCTAGGGACACGTAAATAGGGTCGACATACGAGTCTGCACTAAACGTCCGTGTCATGGGGGGTGGCTGGTAATGCCACACTTGACAAGTCACATTTGTGCCTCGAGTTTGGCTTTTCTTCGCCGCGCGTTGACAGGATGGGATCCGATTCTGGCGGGGATTGTTAGGGACGCGTTCCCTTGCATTACTATCATTCCCCTCATCTCGCGGGCTGAGCGCCGTCGTAAACTCCAAGATCAATCCATTCCGCGGTCCAGTGACATTTCACGGGATAGGAAGGTCTTCTATCGAGGGTTAGTGGAGCGGCCCGCGGAGCATCCCCTACGAGATACACTCGGCTAGTCGGAGGAGGATTATCACTCCTATTGGTCTTGGGCGCCAGCGGCGGATTAACTCAGTAACTTTTTGTCGCTTACCTGACGATTGGCTCGGAATCGGCTGCCTCTCAACGACAAGGCTTTCATATGGGGATTGGCGGTTTTGCCAGACTGTGAACGGTGTGGCCTTGGTTTAGAAGAAACCTCTTCGCACGCCTTCTACCATTGCCTCCGGTTTCGCCCCTTATGGGACCATTTCGGCGAGCTGACGGCTCGTCTCGCTCCCGAACAGCTTGTTCTCATTGATCGCGCATACGAGAGTGACAATGGGTCGCCTCCGTATTCCGGGGTGAAACGGATGGTGTTTCTGACGCAGCTAGCCACGGCTCGAATGGTGATTTGACTACGCGAAAGGAGGAAGTCTTGCGAGGCAATCGTCTTTCTCATCAGGATCAAATCCAATTTTTTGAGCATCAGCTCAAGATGAAGATTAGAACTGATAGAAAACAATTGCATTCGACAGTCTTTAGTCTCCCCTTGGTTAGGTTAGACAAGCTTTTGTGTACCTAGTTAATGTGAGTAAATGTTATTCCTGGTCTGTATCCCGGCTGCTCTTTGGTTATGTACCAAGTCGAGATTCCCAACCTCCCCAGATTGTTTTGGCCCTTTTTTCATCTTGACTGGGTCAGCTTTATATTATCCCATGCCCGTATAATATTTCCCCCTTTTTCACACTCCCTTAGCGAGAGAGCCGCTTGATTCTGTCACAGCCCCTTCTAACATCAGTTATGTTTAGTTTGTGTTTTGTTAATTTTTTGTTTGTTATTGGGTTCATCTCCCTCCCCTCTCATATTTCATTATTAGAATTTTATGTATATTGTTTATTCATCATCAAATTTTTATGGCATGGGGAAGCGTTTTTGTAGGATCCCCTTGAGAGGATGTTTTATTATTGTTGGAGGATTGAATGGTGACGGATGAGTTCTTGTAGTGAATATGTAAACTGTAATGTATGAATGGGTCGTGAATCAGATTAGCTAGGTATAGGATAGTTAGAGTTGACAAGCCTCTACCCCTTCCCTTTTTCGGCCTTGTGCCACAATTCTGTACATAATACTGAATATCCTAGTACATGGATATATAAAAAACCTGCAACAATGTACTATACTTACCTTCTCAAATAAGTGTAAGTTATAGATACACATAAATTTGCCAATCTAAACATGATTGTTTTGGTTTGGTTTGTTTTATTTGTTTTGTTTTACGGTATATCAACCCCAATAGGTTATTTAATGCCGACAAGATTTTTGTTGAAGGAAACACTTTTTCTGAAATATATTGCTGGTAATATTTTTTTTCAAAAAATGTTTGCCGCTAATTTTTGTTTTTCCAAAAATGTATTGCCAGTATTAAAACCTATTTTATACATTCATAGTGTCTTGATCCCTTTTCGACAGTTGCTACCACACCGGGCTAGGTTGGATCTGGGAAGACCAGCAATTAAGAGTTAGTTCCACGTTAAAAAACACACCTTCTGTTCAAAGACCTTACTGTCGGATGTAGTTTATCGCCAGGCCGGTCTAAACATAAATTACCTTGAAATGTCACACTTGTCAAAGAATTTAGTTGATGTTTTCTCGACCATATTTTTATAGTTGCCTTGAAATTAATGACGTATAACATCACGTCATTCATTTTCGATATGCTGTGTCTCTTCAGAATGTTGGCAGCCATGACTCTCCACAATTTCCTGTTCTTTGTAGCTCTTAATAAATTTTGTCTTTCTTTTTCATCTTTCCTATACTTTATTCTTCAATCCATTTACTCAAGCTCTCTACGTAGGTTATGCGTTGTTTTCTTCCGTCGTTCTTGGTTTAAAACCGTCATGTGAGTATCAAATTTCCCAGCTCTCTTTCCTTAGATTTTAAGTATATATGCCCTTTTTGTTTCCCATTTTCTGTAAGACTTCGTCTTTTCTCACATGTTCAGTCAATTATATTCCAGGATCCTTGTATATAACCATGTTTCTGTTGCATTAATTGCCTTCTTTATCTGTGAGTAGACTGCTCATCCTTCATGGCTACATAGGAGGAATGATATTGTGTAACAGTTCAGTACTCTTTTCAATTTTTCTGGTGAAATGTTTATGGTTCTTGATAATTTGCTTAGGTTTTGGAAGGCATCATTCGCTGTCCCAAAACACCGTGTGTTTCGTTTTGATTCAAAGTTATTAGGTTGGTGCAAAAATAATGTCGTTTTCTCACATAGTAACATGTGTGAGAAAACGACATTATTTTTGCACCAACCTAATATTTTTTTTTTAGAACTGAATGAATTCTAAATAAATATAGCATTTGAAACTGTAACAAGAGTTCTGAAGGTCAAATGATAATTTTCCACAAAGTATTTTTTTGAAATGTTGTCATCTTGTAAAATACCCAAGGGCCACTCGATGTAGAGGGTTAGAGAGTAAGAGACAGATTTCATGGGTATGTGTGCGGGAGATAATCTTTTGCCATAGAAATGAACAGGTAAAAATTGTAATGATTTGTGAAGCATTCTCTTGGAAATCGGTTCTTCATGAGTAGAAGCTGCTCGATTCTAACTTACATACCACTAAAGTAATACAAAGGGAAAGAAGACTGTTTACTAAAATGTCCATGGCATAGAGAGCCGGTGACCTGACAAGAATGTTCATCCGCTCTTTGAGAGATTTGTTTTTTTATTTTATCCTGTAGGATATAAAGTCATAGACCTCACCAGAAATGTCTGGTAGAGAAAACCGGTTTAAACGCCGATCATTTGACAGGTAGTACTAGTTCACCTCTATCCATACCACTCACAGATTGGCATGATATAAGATGAAGATATAACTAAACATATATGCGGTTTAGTGGGTGTGACGGTGGTTTAATGTGTTTGGTGTAGTTTAGTTTCTTTTACGGCATATCAACATGAATTGGTTATTTAATACTGAGAAGATTTTTATTGCTGGTAATATATTTTTCAAAAATGTATTGCTGGTAATATTTTATTTTCCTTCAAAAATATATTACTGGTAATATATTATCCTTCGAAAATATATTGCTGGCCATTTTTTTTCTTTAAAATATATTACTGGTAATAGGGTAATGCTGGCAATTATTTTTTCTAAAGAAATGGATTACTCGTATTAAAACCTGTTTTTACACTAACACATTGTTTTGGCTACAGTTTGCTAGTTAACTATTTGCCCATAACTGGGACCCTAACAGGTGCTACCACCAGTGACCAGGGTGGATCAGGGAACACCGTCAATTAAGAAATAGTTCCACGCTCCTCAAAACGTCCTGATCAGAGCTAGATGTAGTTTATCGTCTTATCTAGAATGGGGATGATTTTTATCGTCATACCGAGCACAAGGTTTAATATGTATCAACTCAAAATGAAAAATTGGAAAGCAGATTTCGAATTACAGTCGATTCGTCACATGTACTAACACACATATACCGTTGGCAAAACTATTAATTCGTCTCCCCCTACCTATTGATTAAATAGTAGACTTGTTTCTGGAAAAAATGTTTTTTTCCTAACCATGTTAATAGTGAATTAACTTGCAAAAATGCATTATTCTTGCAATAAAAATATGTTTCGGATTTAAATAAACTACAAATGGTTGATAAACCGTAAAATCAAATAAATCAAATTTATCTGGTAATGGAATTTCCAACAAAGAAAAATCTGGATATAAATCTTGATCGCTATGCATTTGTGTTTTTTGTTTCTTTTTTGATTTTGTTTTTTGTTTGTTTATTTATTTATTTTTTTTTCAGTAGCGAGAGCCGTTAATTGTATATTTCACCTAAAATTTGGTGCATCCCCTCAGGCAGAGAAACATCTGAATTTCTTTTAGCAAATGCTGGGGTTGAGAAAATATTCTTTTAACAAGAGTGGGTCGTGGAACCATTAACTAGATTTCGTATGCAATAAGCCGAAACTTATTTTAGAAAACTTTCGCAAGGTCAGATAAAATATGCGTACAAGAAAATAAAGTTCTACCACGCAGAGTTATAACAACTCGTAATGCATTTCTGAATATGTGGATGTAACTTATGGTCGCAAATGTAACATTGGGACATATAAATATGGTCATCGATTCAGTTATATGTGACCCAGATACGTTGGCAAAACAATTGGAAAAGAAGAAAACGATCAATACAATATCGGTGTCTGACTTAAAAGAAAGAATGCCTACTGTAGATACGTTCTGGCATTTTTTTAAATATATAGTTTTAGTATTAAAACATATAGTTTTAGTATTTAAATATATAGTTTAGTATTAAAATATGTAGTTTTAATATTAAAATATACAGTTTAAGTATTAAAATATGTATATTTTAGTATTAAAATACATAGATATAGTATTAAAATACATAGATTTAGTATTACAATATATAGATTAAGTATTAAAATATACAGTGTAAGTATTAAAATATGTAGTTTTAACATTAAAATATATAGTTTAAGTATTAAAATATGTAGTTTTAGTATTAGAATATATAGTTTTAGTATTAAAATATGCAGCTTTAGTATTAAAATATATAGTTTTAGTAATAAAATATGTAGTTTTAGTATTAAAATATATAGTTTAAGTATTAAGATATATAGTTTAAGTATTAAAATATGTAGTTTTAACATTAAAATATATAGTTTAATTATAAAAATATATAGTTTAAGTATTAAAATATGTAGTTTTAGTATTAAAATATATAGTTTAAGTATTAAAATATATAGTTTAAGTATTAAAATATGTAGTTTATTATTAAAATATATAGTTTAAGTATCAAAATATATAGTTTAAACATTAAAATATGTAGTTTTAGTATTAAAATTTATAGTTTAAGTATTAAGAAATGCAGTTTTAGTATCGGTTAATTTTTCTCTCTGAATGTTCTCCACTGCCTTAACTGGATATTGAACTGACACTCTTTGGGTCCTGTCACTGGATCTAAACAACGCCAAGTGATTTCGTTAATGTGACTCTAATTAAAAAAATGACATTAAGTAGACAATTTATTGAAAGCTTAATAATGACATTATTGCCAAAAATAAAAACACGCTTAAAACATTACATTACATTAAGATCTTTCGTTGAATCTATTCTTAAAGAATCTAACTTTAAACTATCTAATAAATTATATACATACATAAAAAAACAGTCCAAGATAACGTAGAATACCACCACACTCTGCCGTTTGATCATAAAATTTGAAGACATTGGAACTTCTCCTACAATACAGATACATACACAATTGCTAATAAAATAACCACCCGATGCCCGCTTAGATATACAAGAATCTTTAAAAACCTAAGTAAATATAGAAATTATCTATGGTTTTAATGCACGTGATACGTGACCGACCAATGAGAATTGACAAAAACAAAATTGGAAATACAAAAATTCTATCTCTTTGACTGTTTGACTGTTTTCTCTCAATCTCTTATAAAGCTTTGCTAAAAGTATAAAGTGTTAGATTGATACACGCTTCATCTTTGGTCTTTATCTTATCATATATATCTTTTATCTTTATCATATATATATATATATATATATATATATATATATATATATATATATGTATATATATATATATATATATACATATACTCAACAAAGCTAAGACAGACTATGTAACAGCCTTCAAATATAGTGGATTCCCGGCAAAACTCACAAACACACCACACAGCACAAATATCTAACATGAATATAATCACTCTCCATAAGATATTCAACCAAAACACAGTAAAGATCAGCTACAGTTACACCTAGAACATGACACAAATAATAAAAAATCACAACAGAAAAACAATCAACAAACCACCTGAGGAAATTATACCCACGTGTAACAGCAGAATAAAGAAATAATGTCTCTTAAACGGCAATTGCTAGCAAAACAATGCAATACACTAAATCACTGTAAAATCATCAGATAACGATGAATAAATATACAGACTGAAGCACACTGGAAACAAAGAAAATACGCACGGAAAACATCCTTTACAAATAGTAAATCCCCGAACAGCACAATGTTGTCTGAACACATCTGGGAGAAACAAAAAACATATCACAGCAAAAATAAGAACTTCAGGTTACAAGAACAATATAAAAACTGCAAAATCTGCCTGGAGGAAAAATAGCAATAATAACTTTCAAGACCAAAGGAAACAACTAAATAAACGATATGAATTCATTTCAAAATGCAAACACAAACCAAATGGTTATCTCGTTACATAAAAATCGAAAATTGCAAACGAAGAAAAAAAAATTAAAATGCATAAATGAAATAAAACAAATAAACGAAAAATAAAAGTAAAATAAATTAATCAACGCAAATAAATAAGTAAATAAACTAAGTAAATAATAAAAAACTAACAATTAACAAACTGCGCCCAACAAAATAACCGTTAGAATAATCAAATAGACCTCAATGCTATAGAATTACCCATTATACATCACTTACCTGTATATACAAAAAGTTGAGTAAAAATGCATGGCATGACGATTATATTTAGCATGAAACCGGATGTCGCCTCTGAGGTCTGACTTCAGTGTCCACTTTTATATTTACATACGATCTATTCCTGATATTGAACACTTTTATTTATCTCTTAACGTGCTCACTATCAGAGAACTATTGTCTTTCACACACACACACACACACACACACACACACATATATATATATATATATATATATATATATGAGACCACATATACAGTCACACACACACTAGTACTCCCTATATATATATATATATATATATATATATATATATATATATATATTAATTACATGATTCATTTATACAAAAAAACAGATATAGAAGTTAATAATTTAAATGGCGAGAATACATCTTTGCAAACAAATTTAATAAAGTACATTAACCCCGAACTTGTAAATGAATGTTGTGATCCCTGTTTATAAATTAGAGTTGCATAAGGTCTTTTTTTTAGTTTTTTACAAGCTTTCATCTGTTCCTACAGACATCCTCAGGTATGGAAATAGATTTGTTCTTGTTTTCTACTTCTCTGTAATAAGAAGACAAAAAATATAGATGAAATCCGAAAAATGTAAATTGAACTGCCCCACATACTTGATATCAAAATAACTGATCCGATGTGCAATTTTCGGATAATAACTGTGACATTCCTCTATTTATTGAACAATTTAGTTCATGCTACATTGACTGAAAAACCTACCAGTACAAAAGAATTATCCTATTACCATATTAGTACAAAAACTTAAAATTTAAAAATTCAACCTCACCGTTGCGACCGCACGCTCCAAATTTTTTTCTTACAATTAACAATAACATATTTCTAAAAACATTTGGAAATTATTAGATACCTTCACTAATTTGCTATGGTTTAAATTAATTTTAAAAATTGATATTTCATAAAATTAATTAAGTCCAGGTAACATATTTTAAAAAGATATATATTTTTACCAAGATTTTCAGAAACAAATTCCGGAATAATTTGTGAATAAGTCCAGAAAGTCTACCGTTTTGAGGCCCCCGCCCCGACACAGCTGACGCAAAAAAACAAAAGAAAAAGATTTTAAACCAAAATTTCGAATGCACTATAGAAAGGATTAAATATTTAATAGAATAATAAAAAAAAATGCATTGATTTTCCGTTTAGTAATAACATAAACATTTTAACGAATAAAGGTTGTTATTAAATTTAAGTTTTTATTATGCTATGCTTGTTTTTCAGCGAATTGGTGAAAATACCTACTTAATATTCCCTACCATCAGGGACGATTGATATCACATATTAATTCAGCACTAATTTATTTACTTCTAACGATTTTTTTCAGTCTTCAAATACTTTCTTTAACTTCTGGAAGGCATTTTCTCTAATTCTAGTATGCTTTCATATTTAATGACACATTTTCTTAAATATCTTCTTGATATTCATTATTTAAATTTCTCTACCTTTTTGATATTCATAGCTTCAGGTCATAATTATTAACTTGACTGGTTTCTCTCGCTGAGTATCGTGCATTCGGTCTTCTTACAATTAACTATCATTCCTTTATTCATGTTTACCATAACTGAAATATCTAAGAGTTCCTTTAGCTTTTTTTAGCATCTGCCATCAACACAGTGTCATCTGTGGTAAGTATATGCTCTGCAAAAGCAACTAATTGTAAGACCTTCATTTGTTTTTAATTGTAGAGCTGCATTGGTGTATATACATCAAATACACCTTACGAGAAGACGCATCTTGGCTTTGGAAGAAATTCCTGCAATGATTTAGTAGATATGAGGCAATAATAAAATAGATATTTTTAGGTTATATCTACCTACCAATTATAGCAACAAATAAACCCATACATTCCTCTAGATCCTCCTTCAAACTTCAAGACCCAACCATTCTAGCAGCACTTGACGTAGTAAGTTTATTTTCAAATGTTCCAGTTGACGAAAACATCGATATAATCCTTAACTCATTATATGACAATAATTCACATGCAACTCCATCAATCAAACCCAATATTCACAAACAATTATTGCGTGCATGCATTACTAAAGTCTACTACTACGACCATAAGGGTAAATTTTACACTCAAACTAATCTCCAAAACTCCCATGGTGAAATTAGATCTCGAGTAACATGGAAACTTTTTAACCACTCGGCTACGCGCCATCTTCATCTCCATCCCCCGTCTATCTCTAGACGCGTCCGCACGCACACACACACAAACACACATATATATATGTATGTATATATATATATATATTCTTTTATTTAGGCAAGATTCAAATATTCTAATTTAATATCTCACGATAAAGGGTCTTTTCTGAAAATTTATTCTCTTTTAACGAATAAGAAAGTCTAATGTGATGCCAAAGAAATCTTTAAGATTATCATCTGTTGGCGCCATTTAGGAAAACCTCAACGGAAAACAGAATGACAAAAAAATCTGGCAAAACATCATTGTCAACAGAAAACGTCTTCAAATATTATGCAACGTCATTCTTTCTGTTATTTTCTAATGTTAAGGATATTTTGATATTTTTGTCGTTTGGTAAAAGTGAAAAGTCAGACACATATAATCTAATAACCATTGTCTCTATGCAATATATATATATATATATATATATATATATATATATATATATATATATGACGACATGAATTTATGGCAAAATGGAATACATATATATACATACATATATAATATATATATATATATATATATATATATATATATATATATATATATATATATATATATATATATATATATGGGTAACTGGAGGACAGAATGGAAAAATTCCTTACTGACTGGAACATATTATTGTATTACACGCTTACACGCAATTCAGAACATATGTAGTATTGTATGTTCTAAACACAAATCAAGCAAAGATACACAAAACACACACCTATACCCACCTACATATATATATATATATATATATATATATATATATATATATATATATATATATATATATATATATATATATATATGTATATATACGTACACATAGACACATACATATATGACGGGTAAATTATCACCACCTATAATTTTAATGTCCAGAAGGCTCGTGTTTCATTTTTTTTTTTTTGTCGACAGCACTGTACAGTAGGATCAGTTGGGCATCGTCTGTGATTATAAGAACAGCATTACGCAATTTACATCGGCAAAAATTTGGAAAAAGAATGCTTGTTTGTTTGTCAATCTTTGACAATGTTTGTTTGTCAAAGAGTTCTGAGGATTCGGAAGGAGTTTGGTGCGTCTAATTGTGCTAATGACCGTACAGAGCTCGGAAAACTCCATCGGATCGTTCTGATAATAAAAGAAGGTGGTAGGACAGTCCCCTACAATTGTCTGTCAGACATTTGCGTACCTGGACATGAGCTTTTCGAGAAAATGCGTTCCGGGATATTAGCGTTCCCAGACAAATGGATCCCTGGACATTAGCGTTCCGAGACTAATGCGTCCCTGGACATTAGCGTTCCGAGACAAATGCGTCCCTGGACATTAGCGACATGAGACAAATGCACCCTTGGACATTAGCGTCACGAGACTAATGCATCCCTGGACATTAGCGTCTCGAGACTAATGCATTCCTGTACATTAGCGTTCGGAGACAAATGCGTCCCTGGACGTTAGCGTCCCAAGAAAAATGCGATCCGGGACATAAGCGTTCCGAGAAAAATGCATCCCTGTACATTAGCTTTCCGAGACTATTGCGCCCCTGTACATTAGCATTTCGACACAAATGCGACCCGGGACATAGGCTTCTTGAGACAAATGCATCCCTGTACATTAGCGTCCGGAGAAAAATGCGTCCCTGTACATTAGCGTTCCGAGAAAAATGCGCCCCTGGACATTAGCGTCTCGACACAATTGCGTCCAGGGACATAGGCTTCTCGAGACAAATGGGTCCCTGTACATTAGCGTCCCGAGACTAATGCGTCCCTGGACATTAGCGTCCCGAGACAAATCCGTCCCTGGACATTAGCATTCCGAGACTAATGCAACACTGGACATTAGTGTTCCGAAACAAATGCATCGCTATACATTAGCGTTCCGAGACTAATGCGTTCCTTTGACATTAGCGTCTCGACACAATTGCGTCCCGGGACATAAGCTTCTCGAGAGAAATGCGTCCCTGGACATTAGCGTCCCGAGACAAATGCGTCACTGTACATTAGCGTCCCGAGACTATTGTTTTCCTGGGCATTAGCGTCCCGAGACAAATGCGTCCCTGGACATTAGCATTCCGAGACTAATGCATCCCTGGACATTAGCATCCCGACACTAATGCGTCCCTGGAGATTAGCGTCCCGAGACTAATTCGTCACTGGATATTAACGTTCCGAGAGAAATACGTACCTGGAAATTAGCGTTCCGAGAAAGACGCGTCCCGAGAATAATGCATCCTTGAACATTAGCTTCCCGAGACTAATGCGTGTTTGATAATTAGCTTCCCAAGACTAATGCGTCCGTGGACATTAGCGTCCCGAGACTAATGCATACCTGGATATTAGCATTCTGAGACAAATGCGTCGCTGGACATTAGCGCCCAGAGACAAATGCGTCCATTTACATTAGCGTCCTGAAAAAATGCGTCACTGGACATTAGCATTCTGAGACTAATGCGTCACTGGACATTAGCATTCCGAGACTAATGCGTCACTGGACATTAGCATTCCGAGACTAATGATTTCCCTGGAAATTAGCGACCCGGGACAAATGCGTCCCTGGACATTAGCGTTCCGAGTCAAATGAGTCCCTGTACATAAGCGTTACGTGACTAATGCTCTACGGGACAATAGCCTCTCCACACAATTGCGTCCCGGGACATAAACTTCCCGAGACAAATTCGTCCCTGGACATTAGCGTCCCCAGACAAATATGTCCATGGACATTACATTCCGAGACCAATACATCCCTGGACATTAATTTCCGAGACTAATGCGCCCATTGACATTAGCGTCTCGACACAATTGCGTCCCTAGACAAAAGCGAGACAAAAGCGTCCTAGACATTAGGGTCCTAGACATTAGGGTCCCGAGACAAATGCGTCCCTGTACATTAGTGTCCAGAGACAAATGCGTCCCTGGATATTAGCGTTCCGAGACAAATACGTCCCTGGACATTAGCGTCCCGAGAAAAATGCGTTCCTGTACATTAGCGTCCTGAGACAAATGCGTCCCTCGACATTAGCCTCCCGAGAATAATGCATCCCTTGACATTAGCGTCCCGAGACTAATGCGTCCGTGGATATTAGCGTTCCGAGACTAAAGCGTCCCTGCACATTAACGTCCCGAGACTAATGCGTATTTGGAACTTGGCGTCATGAGATTAATGCGTCTCTGGTCATTAGCGTTCCGAGACTAATGCCTCACTGGATATTCACGTTCGGAGGCTAATGCGTCCCTGGACATAAGAATTACGAGACTAATGCATACCTGGACATTAGCGTCCCAAGAATAATGCATCCCTGGACATTAGTGTCCCGAGACTAATGCGTCCCTGGATATTAGCGTCCTGAGACTAATGCATCCCTGGACATTAGCGTCCCGAGAATAATGCATCCCTTGAAATTAGCGTCCCGAGACTAATGCGTATTTGCACCTTAGCGTCACTAGACTGATGCGTCCCTGGGCATAAGCATTACGAGATTAATGCGTCCTTGGATATTAGCGTTCCGAGACTAATGCATCCCTGGACATTAGCGTCCCAAGAATAATGCAAAAGCCTCCTAGACATTAGGGTCCCGAGACAGATGCGTCCCTGTACATTAGCGTTCCGAGACTAATGCGCCCCTTGACATTAGCGTCTCGACACAATTGCGTCCCGGGACATAAGCTTCCGGGACAAAAGCGTCCTAGACATTAGGGTCCCGAGACAAATGCGCCCCTGTACATTAGCGTCCAGAGACTAATGCGTCCCTGGATATTAGCGTTCCGAGACAAATGCGTCCCTGGACAATAGCGTCCCGAGAAAAATGCGTCTCTGTACATTAGCGTCCTGAGACAAATGCGTCCTCGACATTAGCGTCACGAGACTAATGCGTATTTGGACCTTAGCGTCACGAGACTAATGCGTCTCTGGACATTAGCGTTCCGAGACTAATGCGTCCCGGATATTTGCGTTCCGAGACTAATGCGTATTTGGAACTTAGCGTCACGAGACTAATACGTCTCTGGTCATTAGCGTTCCGTTCCTTGGATATTAGCGTTCCGAGACTAATTTGTCCCTGGACATAAGCATTACGAGACTAATGCATACCTGGACATTAAATTTCCGAGACAAATGCGTCCCTGTACATTGGCATTCCGAGAATAATGCATCCCTTGACATTAGCGTTCCGAGACTAATGTGTCCCTGGACATGAGCATTACCAGACTAATGCATCCCTGCACATTAGCGTCCCGAGTCTAATGCGTATCAGCGTCACGAGATTAATACGTCTCTGGATATTAGCGTTCGGAGGCTAATGCGTCCCTGGACATAAGCATTACGAGACAAATGCGTCCCTGGACATTAGCGTCCAGAGACTAATGCGTCCCTGGACATTAGCGTTCCGAGACAAATGCGTCCCAGTACATTAGCGTCTTGAGACGAAATTTGTCCCTCGACATTAGCGTACCGAGAATAATGCATCCCTTGAAATTAGCGTCCCGAGACTAATGATATTTGGACCTTATCGTCACGAGACTAATGCATCTTTGGTCATTAGCGAGCCGAGACTAACGCGTCTCTGGATATTAGCATTACGAGTCTAATGCATACCTGGACATTAGCGTCCCAAGAATAATGCATCCCTGGACATTAGCGTCCCGAGACTAATGCATCCCTGTACATTAGCGTTCCGAGACTAATGCGCCCCTTGACACAATTGCGTCCTGGGACATAAGCTTCCGGGACAAAAGTGTCCTAGACATTAGGGTCCCGAGACAAATGCGTCCCTGGACATTAGCGTTCCGATACAAATGTGCCTCTGGACAAAAGCGTCCCGAGACAAATGCGTCCCTGGACATTAGCGTCCCGAGACAAATGCGTCCCTGTACATTAGCGTCCTGAGGCTAAGGCGTCCCTGGATATTAGTGATGCGAGACAAATGCATCCTTCGACATTAGCGTTTCGAGACTAATGCATCCTTGGACATTAGCTTTCTGAGACAAATGCGTCGTTGCACATTAGCGTCCCGAGAGAAATGCGTCCCTTTACATTAGCGTCCCGAGTCAAATGCGTCACAGGACATTAGCATTCCGGGACAAATGCATCCCTGGAAATTAGCGTCCCGAGATTAATGCGTACGTGGACATTAGCGTCCCGAGACTAATGCGTTCCTGGACATCAACCTGCCGAGGCAAATGCGTCGGTGGTTATTAGCGTTTTGACACAAATTCGTCGCTGGACATTAGCGTCACGAGACTAATGCGTATCTGCACCTTAGCGTCCCGAGTCTGATGCGTCACTGGACATTAGAATTCCGAGACTAATGCGTATTTGCACCTTAGCGTCACGAGACTAATGGGTCCCTGAATATTGGCATCCCAAGACTAATGCATCAATGGACATTAGCGTTCGGAGATTATTGCGTCACAGGACATTAGCGTTCCCAGAAAAATGCGTCGCCAGTCATGAGCGTCCCGAGACTAATGCGTCCCTGAATATTAGCATTCCGAGACAAATGCGCCACTTGTCATTAGCGTCCTGAGAATAATTCTTACCTGGACATTAGCGTCCAGAGACTAATGCGTCCCTGGCATTAGCGTCTCTAGACAAATGCGTCCATAGACATTAGCGTTCCGAGACTAATGCGTACCTGCAAATTAGCGTCCCGAGACTAATGCGTCCCTAGACATCAGCGTACCGAGGCAAATGCGTCCCTGGTCATTAGCGTTCCGACACAAATTCGTCCCCGTACATTAGCGTTCCGAGACTAATGTGTCCTTGGACATTTGCGTTCCGTGACAAATAAGTCCCCGGACATTAGCTTTCCGAGACTAATGCGTCCCGAGACATTAGCGTTCAGGGACAAATGCAGGAGAATGCAATCATTGCTGTCAGCCAATTTTAGCAACCACATTAGACCTTATATCTGGGCACCTAATTCCCTAGACTTAAACTCCCTTGATTAAAATACATGGGACGTTGTTGAGTGAGAGACCAAAAAAAACCCTTGTAGGACCAAAGATGAACTGAAATCAAGGATTTGGGCAGCATTCACCAACTTAAACAAGGAGAACTTACAGAAGAGTTGAAAGAGATTCCGAAGACGTGTGAAGGCTGCGATTGAAACCAGTGCGGATTTATTCATTTATTGAATAAATTACCTCGTTAATATTTCAACATACTTACGTGTAATCTTCTTAAATAAATCTGTTAAAATGAGATGTCAGTGATATTTTCTTTTTTGCTTAATGCAGACGACACTTTATCGATCGGGCACTCTGTGCATATATATATATATATATATATATATATATATATATATATATATATATATATATGTATGTATATATATATATATATATATATATACATATATATATATATATATATATACATATATATATATATATATATATATATATATATATATATATATATATATGAGAGAAACCGCGTTTTTGGTTAGAATGTGGATTTTTTTTAGTGTATATATTATATTTTATTCGTCATATAATTTAAAGTATATATACTAAGTAATAAAATATAATATATAATATATACACTGAAAAATAAAATGTAATATATGCAAAAAATAATTAAATATATACACATATATAAAATATATTATATACACTAAGACAATTCCACATTATAATAAAAAATCATTATATCATTTTTTTAAATATATATTTTTCTTTAGTAGGAACAACTATAACATTCTCCCTATCTCTCTCTCTCTCTCTGTGTCTCTGTCTCTCTCTCTCTCTCTCTCTCTATCTATCTATATATATATATATATATATATATATATATATATATATATATACACAAAGATTATAAATTTATAACTGCACAATACAGATGGGGCAAATCTTATTTATTCTAAATTTATAACATAAGCATATTATAACGTCTCTATAAAATAACCATTGTAGCGATTTTAGTTGTTGAAGTATATATATATATATATATATATATATATATATATATATATATATATATATATATATATATATATATGTGTGTGTGTGTGTGTGTATACATATGAGTGTGCCATATATATATATATATATATATATATATATAGATATACGCACGTATATTCAATATATACAATAAAGAATATTTTTTAATATATACGCTAAATAATATATAATGTATACGCTAAATAATAATATATATATATATATATATTTACACATGCACACCCACACGTATATATATATATATATATATATATATATATATATATATATATATATATATATATATATATATACATACATACATATAAAGAGAGTCTATGTGTGTGACAATGTAGTGATAAGAATGACTATTGTGTGCATATTGTTTGCACCATTTCTTTTATTCACCAGTAGCTACAGCTAATATTCATAAATATAAACACGAACATATATACGTACATATATATATGTGCGTGTGTGTCTGTGCGTGTGTGTTTGTGTGTGCGTGTTTGTTTGTGTGCTCCTCTTTCAAATTACTCACGTATATTTTAGGACATGCTATGAGTTTTAGTATTTTGTTGCTATTCTCTGTTGTCTCTGCAACGTTTGGCTCGCGAATGTCGAGTGCATTTAAAGGCGGTTCTTCTTATTTTGAATCAATATATAAGTGACAACGTCCTGACGTAGGTTGAAAAGCATACTGTTTTTCTTTACTTTTCTTTTTTTTTGTGTAGTTAGGAAGACAGTTTGACGTAAGACTGGAGAAGTTATATAAATAAATTATTAAATAAACTCCGCTTCCAACGACAGGAATGTGACGAACTGCATTTAATACTGTTGCTAACAAATGAAGATAAATGAAGGAAATATTCCAGATTCCACAGTTCGAATATGTGTTTTCACCCGAATGCTCCGGTGTGGCCTAAACTATAAAATATTTTCTTAAATGTAAGTCGAAACGGTTTATTGCTCTCTACCTATCAAAACATTTGGAGTAATTTGTTTTTGTTTGTAGGTCAGCATTCAACTCGCAACAAATTTATGCCAACAAATTCCATCCATAGAATAACTGAAAGTCCTGTTACTGATAGGTCATATTCCTGGGATATGTGCGTACAATTAAATTATTTCCTCTCTTTTCTACGAAACAGTATTTATTTTCCACGAAACAATTATTTTTTTAAAAATTATCCGCTTCATTTTTTTTTTTTGATGAATCCTAATATCTTTTTATTAGTTTTAAACATTCTCAGTGGTACATTTATTTGTTACAGAATAGTTTGCTTGAATTTCATGCAGAATTCATTTTTCGTTCCTGTTTTTCAACCCAAATTGTTTGAAATATATAAAAGTATGATTATGTTTCTATTACCATTATAGCCTTAGATACTCGCGAAATATACAAATACTAACTTCCATATAACTCTCAAGAATGATTTTAAATCGAACTTTAATCTGTAGTAATTAATGATAATGGCTGTGCTAAAATTAACCATTTGCATACAAGAAACATAATCAGCATTGATCCACCAATTTATGGTAAAGCTAAATTAAGCCGTTTGCATATAAGAAATGCATTCCAAATTCATTGAACCAAGTGTTAATGTTACTGACGGCTGAAATGTTTAAAATCACTTTTTTCTTAAAACAGTTCATCAGGAAATTAGTAGTTTCAAATCCAGTAAATGGTGTTGCTCTTTCTAATACTGAAAATAATTTCCTTCCAAACCTTTTGATTTGGTATTGTGGAAGATTAACCGCTTGATAATAATTCTTTTCTAGCTACAAGTGTTTGTTGGTGGTTTTCAATTAATTTGTTTTATTTTATTTGTTAAAACATTTAATACGAATTTTTAGCACTAATCTTAAGAGTTATATAGAAGAACGTCTTCTTTACGATTTATAGGGTTTAGTCGTTCAACGCTATTTAAAATAAAATATTCGAGAAAACGATAAAAATTGTATGATAGTTACGACATTTTTGAATCGGTTGCACGACATGCACTTCATCTACAAGAAAGTGTATCGCTGACAAGTTTATTTATGTATATGATAGGAGGTTTTGGGCCAATATTTTGTATTTTTAATACCTTAAAATCCTGAGTAAAATTACTCTTTGCTATTTAAGCTATGTTCAAATACATTTATATCAATAATATGTAACACATCTAGACATAGAGCTATTTACATTGTTTAAAATTGATCACTGCAACATACTATGATTTTATCTTTGTTACAGTGTAATTCTATTTTTCATTTCAAATAGCGGTTTCTGTTAGAAATCTGTAGCTGAAGTGCAAATTCTTGCAGACACTTAGTATATTTGTTTGATCCATTATTCATTATCTGTTTTAGACTGGGTATTAATGCCTGTCATTAGCATACACTTTCATTATCGTTACACTGTTTTCTAAGCCGAATACAATTTGTGATTATAATAAGTGACTAAATTTATACATACGTAAATTAATGGTTTATTCATATTTGGATACCCTCAAATTAACATTGGCATAATCGAGGTTATGAGGTTTCAGGTGTTTCTTAGTAAATTCGAGCTTCTTCTTCAAATTATTTGCGGAATTATCTCTCTCCAGGTGTTTACAGAACTTCATGTTATACGTTTATCTTGTGTATGTATATCATATATTTATCTGCGTTCACTTCCTGTTTATGTACATACAACCTGGAACAGTGTTAAAAGTTCGATTCTGTTCTTCCAGATCACATTCTAGGTCTGCTAGGCGGAATCCAAATTCTTTTGATATTCTGGTGTGACACCGAGTACAAAATGTACTCAAACATCATCTATAGTGTACCGGTACATAGTGGGAAGACAGGTTTTATATTAATGTTTCTGGTGAATATTAAATCCATATCAGACCTCTTGTATTTCAGGCTATGAAAAATATAATAAATTCTGATTTAAAGTGTGATCGAAGAATAGCCACCCTTTCTGCTTTCTAAAATTATACGGATATAAAAATACCAAATGACAACTGAAAACAAGAACCATACGTCATTTCAACAAATGAAGAACATCAAATGCTTAGTGAAATGCTACCTGTTTTTATTAATGAAAACCTGGAGTTATTTATGTTAATATGTAAGTCATTTCATATAAGAGATGAAAAACACTAACACTACACTAACATCAATCCTCTGCAGCTATATGCTTTTATGCAAACATGTGAAAGATTTTGGGAGTAAAACGCGAGAAAAATTTGAATCGAGATTCATGAAAGCAGAGCAGCTTCTTATTCCACATTGTTGTGTCAAACCTTATGACAATACCGATACCAATCAGTACTTACCACCTGCAGTTCCCTTAGCCAATCTATGTAGGGTGGAGAGGCATGCTGCTAAATAAATCTTGAACTGACCTACGCTATTGAAAGAACACTCAAGAGTCTTCTCTTCTGTCGCGATTTGAAAATCAGATAACGTACTACCTCGACCAGCTGAATTATTAAATAAATAAAAATTCCCAGTCGCAAATCCATTGTCTCTCGAGAAAGACGGATGTGATACATGAAGGAAGTCAGTATTTGAAGCACTAAATTATTACCATATAAGGTCGTGCCACTCATTAAAATGGTCTCTGAAAAAACACCCTAATGATTATTCAAGACTTGCTTGCGGGGTAAGGCGGGGAAAGATAAAGTTGAAATTTATTGAGCGAGACAAGTCTACCATAAATTTGGGGACAAAAATCTCCACAAACAACTGATTTCAGATGGGGGATAAGATATTTGAATAAATAAATAAGTAAGATCTCGACACTATTCTTAATGACCAGAAAAGGTTGCAAAATGTTATGAAACGCGAAAAATAGGAGAGGAAGTTAAAAGATTGAACCTTCCACCCCCCCACCATCCTTCTCAGGAAAGAAATAGTTTATTTACCCGCGCGATAATGATATGTTTTACTTAAAATCACAATGTATATAATCGCAGGGGTTCATATGTGGGCATGGTGCCAGAAAATGTTATGCAATACAGTTATTTCGGTACTCAAAGACAAAACCTGAGATCTGATATTTATCCTTTTTAGCGCAATGGAAGAATTACTGTTTGTAGAGGGACTGGATCATGCTTAATTTCAGTCTTGAAGCTAACCCCCACCCTCAAAAAAAAAAACAGGAAGTATAAATAACATAGAAAAGATTCCAGCTTGAAGTTCGTTCGGACAGTGTTTTTTCCTCGTCGGTGTCAATAAATAAAATAATACATTTGATTATTTCATTTCAAGGTGGCTGCATGTCTCTGAAGAGTTAATATTTCGCAATATTTCTTACTCTATTTAATTGGTTTAACATTAAGTACACTGCATTATTAATATTAGGTCCTTTTCAACTACGTCTTTTCTCAATTGCAGTAACATCATTGTTACATTCAATCAAAGGAAGTTTATGTTGCCATAGCAGGGTTTGACAGCAATACTATGAAATTAAAAAAGAACAAATCCACTGAGATAAGGCATTATGTACACTATATACATTATTCGGACTATTTTTCTCATCTTTGTTGCCATATTTATCACAACGTTTTGACCGTAGAACGCTCCGGCCTTCTGCAGGTGTTTGGGATGTCGAACTGAACAATTTATTTCACTCACTGGGGTAGACTGTTTTAGTTCTACGTGCCACGCCTAACTGATATCAGTTATCAGTTAACCCCTGTTAATTCCCCTCTCAAATTCTCCACTGCATTAACTAGGTATTGAACTCACACTCTTTGGGTCCTGTCACTGGATCTGACTAACCACATTATCCACTGTGCCATGTGTCCTTGAGCGAAATAAAACGGTCAGTTCGAGATTCCAATCGCCTGAAGAAGGCCGGAACATAAACGGCCGAAACGTTGTGCTAAATATGGCAACAAAGATGAGGGCAATAGTCCGAATAATGTATACAAATGAAATCACATGCAGAGTGATAAAGATTAAGTATCTTAAACAATAAAGATGAAATAAACAAAGTTCAACTAATATGAGGTTCCATTCATTGAGAACCATTTAATGTACCGGGTTACTGAATGTGATGTGTGATATGAACTTAAAAGATGAGAAGAAGTGAACATTATAGGAACATTATAGAAACAGTATAGAAACTTTATAGGAAACTGAGACTTGGTTTGAATAGTTCTAGATTTTAGACTTCAGGAAAACAGCACGGGGCAGTTTGTTCCACAATGTAGTAATTCTTGAGAAAAATCTGATTGGAACGGTTCCTTTACATTTGAAATCCGCTGGAAATTAGTGTGTAAAGTTTGGGACTAGTGGAGCTAAAATGGAACTCATCTTGATCGGTGGGTTGATTCGTTCTCTACGTTTTATCAAACATTATCCAGAAAATATATTTAGTTGGTTGGTTGGCTGGTTGGGTTTTATGGCATATCAACCACTGTGGGTCATTTAATGCCAAATTAAGGTGGAAACATTGTTTCAAAAACGTACAGCTGGCAACATTATTTTTTCCAAAAAAGTATAGCTGGCAACATTATTTTTTCCGAAAACATTATCTGAGGCCTTGTTGTTGGACGTAGTTTATCGTCATACCCAAAATATATTTAGATCTTAAGAATTCTTTTTGGGATATCAATGGTTTAGTGACACAAGTATTAATAATTAACCCATAGCTTAGGGAAAAGAGTTGAGATCATACCTTTCCTAAGTGGATTTGCGCGTACGTGAATATGACGAGTCTAAGGGAAATTGGAACTCGGCTCTCCGATTAAGAATTCGCGAAGAATTATACATTACAATACCCGCACATTCAAAGTCACAGTTACTGGTTTTCCCAAGCGGTCAGCCTCTAGGTACTCATCAGGTTCGACGTTGCTTAACTACGGTGATCGGACAGTAACATATGTTTCAATGTGATCTGGCTGTCAACCGATAGGCGGTCGATTCTATATCAGTTGGAAACAATCATTTTCAACCTGCATAAATAGGTTTGAAATCTATCCCGTCTTGAAAGTAAGGGTTGCGTACCTATAGCCCATATATGGCTGTCATATATCATATATATATATATATATATATATATATATATATATATATATATACATGAGCATATATATATATATATATATATATATATATATATGAAAAGTAAAGTTTTAAGTTATGCTATATTGATCGTATAAAGTGTTCAATATCAGATACAGAGCGTATATAAATATAAAAGTGGACATTTTAGTCAACACTCAAAGATAGCTTCTGAGTGTCGACTTTAATGTTCTCTTTTAAATGTTATTATCGATGCATGTGCTATTGAAGACTACGAAACCTTTCGTTTAAAAATCCTTCTTTCAATTTTTTTCAATTTTTTCTTGATATTTCACAAGTTTTTTTTTCGTGTGTGTGTGTGTTTGTACGCATGCATATCAATTGCCATTCGGGTCTTGAGAAACTTTTCGTATAGAAAAAGTCAAGAAAACGTATTTCTCTCTCATCACGAAGGCGATATCTAACATGAGATTGCGTTTAAGATGTTCCCCAAAGGCATCCATCGTAGGTCAGTAAATGTCTCACTTTGCATTTGGACGTTTCAAGAATCAGGGAATAACTCTTCCCCTATCCCTTTCAGTGTAATGGGGCAATTCGGCCTAGAGGGCGAGATTCTCATAAATAGGCTATTGTCCCTATCATAGCTCGACCCACCAATGACCGGATTTCAGCCAAAATGAGGATAATAGTCTAAATGAATCAGTGTATAATTCCTCTTATTTGTCGCTTTCTCTTTTCTGATAGAGTATCATGGGACTTTTATTAAAGATTCGATTTTTTTGTTGCTTTTATGAGAAAGGGTTCGCGTTTGGGCTTCGTTCAAGAAGATAGCATTCACAAATAGCGGACAAAAAAATTTTTCTTTTTTTTTTAAATTTAACATCTGAATTAGATGTTATCTAAGCAAAAACTGACGAAAATAAATCCAAGCAATTTAGGTGGGAAGTAAGAAATGATTAAAGTATAGATCAAGAAAGTCATTCAATATTTTCTGCTCTTTGAGAGATATACCTGAATCTCTATAATTTTTTAATCAGCAAACGGTTTGTTTGAATAAGCAGCCAGAATTAAGTCGAATATCGATAAATACAAACTAAAGCTTTATTCAGTTTTATTCACACCTTTACTCATCTTGTTTGACATTCGTTAAGACTATTTAAAATTTCATATGAATGGGCAATGATTGGCTGAAGATCATATATATATATATATATATATATATATATATATATATATATATATATATATATATATATATATATATATATATATATTTACATTTTTCATATATATTTAATCCAATATTTGTAAGAGACCGCCATATACGCATGCGTGCATTTTTTATATTAAAATCTAATATGGAAGATTGGAAAAAAAAACAAAAAACAGTACAAGAGCATCCAACTAGGCCGTGTCCTAGATATTTACCATTCATTTATAGAAATGAATCTTCTTTTTCTTTTCAAAACGTGGTGGATTATGACGCTCCACAACTTTCTCTTTTCGATACACTTTTAACCATTTACCATCCACCTTTTTTTCAATTATTCACAGAAAAAAAGAAATAATGTATGTCACTTCCTGTTTCCACTGCTTAAAATGCCTTCCTGCCTTTGAGCGTTAGATTCCCCTGTCGTTTTCTACTTCAATTTTTCTCTTAAAGATTTCAATTATCTCTTTCGGATTCGATGTATCAGTTTCCCTATAGATTCAGTTTACTTAAACCTTATGCGCTGTACACATAGTCCCTTAATGATTCGGGATTTATCGGTAGAACTACATAACCGATATTTTAAGTTTATTCTAATCTGTGACCAGACTGCCATAACTTTTTTTTTCTATATGCCTTGTCTCTTCAGGACATCGGTGACAACGACTTTCCACTAATTCCTGTACTGTGTAGCTCTTAAAAATCTATCTATCTTAACAGCTGTCCTAACAAGTATTTACACAAGCTCGTTAGGTAGGTCATACGATGTTTCCTCTGACTCTCTCACCTTCAATGTCACCTGTGAGTGTCAAATTTTCTGAGTCTTTTTTACACATGGCAAAATCACTTTGAAATACTAGTTCTTGTAATACATGTCTATATCTCTTAGGTGAGGTGTTATGATTACTTATATTATTTACATTAATTCTCCAAATTCCAAATTTCAAAACAGAATTTCTACATAAATTCCACAGATCTCAAAAGAAAAACATAGCACCTCATAAAAATTTCAAATCCGCTGTATGGAACTAATGCTGTTTACACATGCACTCACCCTATTGGAAATAGCATCTGTAATGTAAAAAAAAATAATAATATAGTATATACAATCACAACGCGTAGACTCACTTGGCATATTGACGAATAAGTGACAATACAATACATGTGCACCTCCATATATCTGAATGCCATTTGCCTGGCAGCTGATCTCGCATTTAAACTACCTCTCACAGCCCAATAGGGAAATTCCTTGCTGGTATCATTCAATATTATTCAATATGTCTACAACAAAACTAGTAATAGTGTAATTTCCACTCAGACAGCTTCTTCCCCAGAACTTTGGAAAAAAAAAACTCCAGTGAAGATGCTTCCCTAACCGATAACATCATGGCCTCTACTTGATTAAATGATTAAGTAACACAAGAGTAAGAACTATTGAACATTAGATTCCCCAATGGTTTTATTCTTTAATTTATCACCAAAGTTAAGAAACTTCGACGCCTGTGCGTATCTATATGGATGACCTCTTAGGAATACCAGATGCTGTAATTTTGCATGTATGAGTGGTGCAATGGATGTTAATCGAAGAGCCGAGTTGCAATCCCGTTGAGTTCGTTATATTTACTCACGTACCAATATCCATGGGAAAGGCATGAGCCCACCTATTCTCTACAGAAATGGATTAATTAATACGACATTTATAACTAAACAATTCTTATATACAAAAATATATTACAATCTGAGAATGTATAACTTTAAATAACCTGCAAATGTTTGATAAAACTTAGCAAACGAATTAATCAATATTTTCTCATTATGCGCCCGCGATATTTTAACTGTCTTTTTCTTATGTTAAATATGAATGTATATTTTTGTTTTCATTTTCTCTTAAAATTTCGTGCTAAAACCTATCAGTAGACCAAGCAGATATATAAATAAAAGGAAGGAAACGAATTGAATGCTTTAGTTAGCTACGTATAATTGCAGACATGCCGAATCAAACATATTGTCGGTCCTATAGCATTCTTATTAATCCTACGGATTTCGAATATATTATACATAGGGACGATAACATCAGGAAGTCTCCTTCCTGACAAATCAACGGTGGTGAGATTCGAAAACGAGTCTCATGGTTAGAAAACGAACTTTCTACTCACTCGGCCACTCGCCCATAACGGATATATGCCTGCTTCAGTGGATAAGATGTTATAGATCAATAGCGCACATATACTGAAGACTTGTATTGGTGCAAAAATAATGTCGCTTTCTCACATATGTTACTATGTGAGAAAACGACATTATTTTTGCACCAACCTAATATATAAACGTATCTTACAATCTGAAAATGTATAACATTAAATAACCTGCAAAATATTGATAAACCTTAGAAAACGAATCAATATTTCCTCATTATTTGCCCTATAAATTCCAACTGTCGCTCTCTGATGTTAAATATAAGTATCATTTTTGTTTCCATTATCTCTAAGACTTTCCATTGCTCACCAATTCCTCAGTGTCTTCAGCTGAGACCAGAAGAATCACATTTTGGTTTCTACATGTCTTTACTCCATCTGTGATGAAAATGTCCTTCATTCGCTGCCATATTCACAAGACTGATATCACCTAACTATTCACTTCCTCTTAACATTTGGAAAGTATTTTACCTATCCCAATGAGTCTTCCGATATCGGAGACCCAGTTCATACCTTAGATATTTCAGTTTCGAATGTTGGGCATTACAAATTTATAATTCGAATTTCGGATTGGTTTTGCTGAGAATCTTACACTGATATTTTTTTTTCTTTTTGCTTCCCATAACTACATTCTGTAGGAGTTTTTTCTTTTATTTTCCGTGTCTGCTACCAACACTCTATCATCTGCATATATAATACTGTTAATTTTATTACCGCCTATATGCAATTCTGTAGAAATTCTAATTCTTTTAGTTTCTCTTCCCTGTTAGCTTGGATAAGTCCGGTGAGAAGACCCACGCTTGTCTTATATCAGTTGAGTGTTATTTTCTTATCTCCTAATGCATTGCTTAGTTTCGAGAAGACACACTGTACTCTTTCTATCGACCTCCGCATTTTTCTCATTTGATATTCTTAGATTCATTCTCCACCGGCATCAATGATATGTCTCCATTGTGGATCGCATATCATGGGCTTATTTCTTACATAGAAAATAAAGCTTTCTATCTTGAAATTGTTTACAGAGAAAAAATAAAAATCTCATTGAAGAATAAATGCAATTCTACATAAGAAGTATTTAATTGTCCTATTAAAATTCCGTGCGAAGAGCCTATCAGAAGTCCAAGCATATATATAAATAAATTGAAGGGAACAAATTAAAGAGGGGCTCCTGTGGAGTAATGGGTAGCGGCTTGGATTGAGGAATCGGAGAGCCGAGTTCAAATTCCAGCCGAATCCATTCACTTAACCTTCCTCTTCCTCCAGCTAAGGGTAAATAACAGGACAGACTGGGTTCTATAGCCGTGGATGGTAACTGGTCCAGGAGAAGGAAAACTGAATTCAAAACAAGCGGGGGATCGTTTGGGGACCTTGTGGTACGTAGTGCACTAGGTCTCTGTATTCGGCCCTTCAAAAGCTATAATCAAATCTCATGTGCTATTCGTTTGTGACCGCTTGTGAATTGCAAATTCCCATGAAACTCCAGTATGGAGCCGGCGCCAACCACCTCGGGTGAATGCATTACAAGAACAAGAAGAACAAATGAAATGCTTTAAATAGCGTGAGATTGAAGACATACGAATCAAACGTATTGTCGGTCGCAAGGTATTCATAGTCATCGCATCCAGTTTCATTCGATGAAGGGGTTATAGATCTATAACGCACATATATTGCAGACATTTATTAAGTTTTTAACGATATTTGTCCTTTAGCAGAACGAAAAATATATTTTTCTAATGCATACGGAAACTCTCCAATGGTACATTTTATCTTAACGCAATACATTTTTAACTTTTATCTCTTTCTCTCCCCCACACACATATATTAGGTTGGTGCAAAAATAATGACGTAATAATATCGTTTTTTGACGTATTTTTAACGTCAAAAAACGACATTATTACGTCATTATTTTTGCACCAACCTAATATATATATATATATATATATATATATATATATAGAGAGAGAGAGAGAGAGAGAGAGAGAGAGACGCACGACGTTTGCTCGCTCAGGCACATTTGAGTTTGTTCAACAACGACAGAGCCCACATATATTTTATATTGCAACTATGCAGAGCTTAGTTGCAGTTTCTGGGAGAGAGCATGTTATCTAGCGTGATCAAGAATCTGAACAAGGCCAGCACACTCAAACCCTCGGTCACAATGACATGACTTCGCACTAGCACAGATTTCGTCGACCCGCATGTGTTCCATCTACTCAGTTTCACTCATACGGCTTGGGTCAATCTGTGGTCATGGTTTTCACGTACTTTACAAAGTTGCCGCACGCTGGGATCTATAACTACTGCCGGGCAATTCTTTGCCACTGAATTACTGCCACATATCATCTTTGTCTGGTGTATCTTGTGACCTTTCCCTAACTTGAAGACGCTTTTACAGACATCACATTCCCTCTGGTTCTCACAGCCCTCATTACCAGATTGGCCATTTTCGTACCCATTGTAACCATTGTACCCATTGTAACATCCCATCCGACCATCCCTATATACGCAGGCCAGAATACACACACACACACACATATATATATATATATATATATATATATATATATATATATATTTATATATATATATATATATATATATATATATATATATATATATTACATGAATCATTCATATAAAAAACAAATATAGAGGTCAATGATTTAAATGGCGAGAATACATCTTCGCAAACAATTTCCATTGAAATTGTTTGCGAATGTATGTCCTTGAGGACATCTGGGTATGAATTTCTGGGTATTATAAACCTAATGTCTTCAGCAACCATTTTTTCCAGTGCTCATATTGCAATTTTGCTGTTATCATTGCTTTTATCTGGCACTCCTTATTACTGGCTCCCATATTGTATTTATTTTTTTGCTTGGTTGGCTCAGGAGATTTTTGTGGCCTAGCATATGTGCTCATTCCTTAAGTTTACGAATTTTCCAATAGTGTTCCGTTTCTATGTTTTCAACCTGATCCCACAGAGGGCAGTGATCTCCCTTCCTTCTCCATATGTGTCAGCCACTCCCGATTTTTCTAATTCCCCTCGTGTTACAGCTTTCTGGTGCTCTTGAAGCTTTACCTTGAGGGGGCGGGCTGTCTCTCCTTCATATTCCTTTTCGCAGCTGCACGGGATAGCGTACACACAGTCTTTAGTCATGTTCTCCTCTATGGGGTCGGTCTTACTCAGGAGAGATATCTGCAAAGTGTCGTCAAACTTTTGAAGGCTGTCCTGATTTTATATGGACCGCAGATCCTTTGTATTTTCTCTGATAAGACCTTCACATAAGGCAGACTGTTTTCTGCGTGTTTTTGTCCTCCTTTTTGTTACCCGCCTATCTCAGTTTTGGGGGGCTGCTGCCATGTACCAAGGGTAGTTGTTACGTTGTAGGGTACTACTTATACTGACCAATTCTTTATTTAACGTCGCCACTTATGACTTTTTCTCGATATTGTAAGCAAGAGACGATCCTTTTCTTTACCTTGTATGGATGGTGGGAGTTGCAATTGAGGTACAGTCCGGTGAATGTTGGTTTACGGTATACGGATGTCTTGAACCCATGCTCTGTTCGAGATATTAGTACATCCAGGAATGGGAGTGTGTTGTTACTCTCTTTCTCCATTGTGAACTGTATCGAAGGTCTTATTGAGTTTACATGGTCCAGTAGAACCTGGACATCTTCCTGTTTTGGCCAGAGTATGAAGGTGTTATCTACGTACCTTAACGATATAGTTGGCTTTAGATATATAGAGTCTAATGCTATTTCCTCAAAGTATTCCATGTATATATGGCACGTGGAACTAGAACAGTCTACCCCAGTGAGCATAGTAAAGGTTTCAGTTCGAAATTCCAAACACCTGAAGAAGGCCGGAGTGTACAACGGCCGAAACTTTGTGATAAATATGGCGACAAAAATTACAGTAGTCCGAATAATGTGAATAATATATATATATATATATATATATATATATATATATATATATACAGTTAATTCAATATAAAATATGTCATTTCCCTTGTTATCTTCTATCCTTGACTCCAGAATATCACACAAATAAAATAGAGCCTTTATAATACAATTCCCAGACATGAATATTGCGTTCAAGCATGGAACAGCTTTTTGTCCCTTGGAATTAATCACAGTGTACAATTTATATATATATATATATATATATATATATATATATATAAATGCAAGGATATACATCTGCGCCTAATCTAGAATTATTTATGCGGGTATGTTTCTCCTTACACCTCTATATGTGTGTGTCAGTGTGTAAGTGTATCATATCAAAACGGACACAGAGAGGTATATCGCCCTGCCACCGCCAAACACAATCAAACACAAACAAGTATAAATACATTATTTTTTTTTCGATTTTGATGATAGAAAAAGGTATGATACAAATGAATATATATATATATATATATATATATATATATATATATATATATATATAGTTGTAAGGTGTGCTATATTTAAGGGATAAAGTGCTCAATATCAGAGATAGAGCGTATGTAAATGTAAATATAAAAGTGAACATTGAAGTCAACACTCAGAGGCTGTTTCATGCTAGGCGCAATCGTCGTATTGACAATTGCGCCTAGCATGAACAGCCTGTCGCCTCTGAGTGTTGACTTCAATGTTTACTTTTATATTTATACATAAAGGTTGTTTTATTAAGACAGATCAAAGTCAGCAGTAAATAATGTTATTGGTGAAAATTTATTTATTCCTCTATTGGATCATGTTACGTAAGTCATGACATTTATGCCTAAAAAAATATCGCCCAAATGCCAGCCAAATCTGAAAGAAAAAGAAACAAATCACTAGATGCTTATACTTAATACACATTTAAAATCGGTCCGAGTTATTGGAACACCCTTTATATATATATATATATATATATATATATATATATATATATATATATATATATATATATATATAACAATGTTTTCGACGATTGCGTTCTACTCCTTTAACTCCTCTATTATCCATGACGCGTTGGAGAAAACACCTGCATGTTCGACATTGAAACAAAAACTGTTTTTCTTACACTGAGTTGTATTTTTGACTAAATATGACTAATTAATTTTTTCTCAAATCTCAAAACAATATGTCAGCTGAGGATATCAACAGTTACAGTTATTGTTCGAGCACTCGGTATGATTGGGAAAAATGTTTCGATAGACTAATTGATGGGATTCGTGGTTACCCATCCTTAAAGATATAAAAAAATGTGCTTACAAGTACAGCTCACGCCTTATGAAGAGCTTTATCTATGTAAAATGTGTTTGGTCTTTGTTTTAAGTTTTTTACCAGAATGAATAGTGGGAAAAGTCCCGTAGCCATTTCTGACAGTAGGTCACTGGCTGGAACCCGGAAGGAAATGTGTATACAGCAGAAATCAAAGGGAATAATAATAATAATAATAATAATAATAATAATAATAATAATAATAATAATAATAATAATAAAGTGCTTCCTTATTGATATGGCAGTACCTGCAGACTGAAATTTATCTTTGAAGATCATCAAAAAGTTATCAAAATACAAGGACCTTGAAATCGAAATCTCACAAATGTGGCACATGGGAACATCAACAATCCCCTTTGTAGTTAGAGCCTCCTCGGATTAGTTGGAAATGATTCCAGTAGAGTAATTGAAGGGATGCCTGGAAGCCCATGCCTTAAAGAAATACAAAATAATTGTTCTCACGAGTACAGCCCAGACCTCACGAAGGGCTTTGTCTATGTAAAATATGTTTGTTTTTTTTGTTTTTTTCCAGTGGAAAATGTCATGATGCCATTTCTAACCTTAGAAATCAAAGGAAATAAAATAAAAATAATAATAAAAATGTGTATAACCACAGAAATTACATGGTAGCGACATATGCGGACTGGAAGATATCCAAGAAACACAAAAACGAAACCACTGAGAAAAGCTACGAGCACCAACCAGACATAGTTACCCAAAGTAACAATGTAATTATCCTCTAGGATAGGCCAATTCTAACTGACAGGGAAATAAAAGCCAACAGGTCTGATATTACCATGCAGGACTAGAAATTCTGGGAGTATATGTTTAATGATATAGCAGGGACATCTGAGAGAAACACCTTGAAAATTAACTGGAAATAGTCGAAATACAAGGATCTGGAGATCAAGATTAACAGAATCTAGGGAATGAAGACTGTACCAATAGCAATCGGAACTCTGGGCCTCGTGAAAAAAAAAGAGTGGACAATTTTACTAACAGTGTCCCAGGTAACATCAACATACAAGTTGCCCAGAAGATCCCAAAACAAGGAACATCCAATATACTAAGAAAAGTGATATCAATTAAATTACAATTCTCATATGGATCCTAAGTATCATAGTTTGAACCAGACTCCACGGGACACAAAGCAGGAAACAACATATGCAAATAATAATAATAATTTTTAGTTTTATACTTATGTCCTCCTGACGTCATTTTAAAGCGAAGTCTTCTTATTTTTCATATTATCATAAAATATATAACCGAATGATATAGAAGCACCTTAAATTTATTTGCAAAGGCCGTGTGAGAAGCAAGTGTCTGAATTCAGATTACACAAAATGGCACCAAAACAAATTACTCCTCATAATTCGTCGGGGACATTGTTTGAGTGCGTAGGGAAGCGGAACGAACATTCAGCACTGTTAGTGTAGTAGAATGATCAGGTGAAGGTCATGGGATAAATATCATAGTGTGGCATCAATGTGGGTCCACTGGTAGCAGCACTCCTTTGAAATACACATATGTGAATGGCAATGTCGTATCTCTAATCTGCGTGTCGGATATAAAATATTATCATCATCAACCGACAGAAACATTTAAGAATCGGATATATCAAATCAAATAATAATTATATGGCTTTGAGAAAAGGGTTTTATTTTCTACAAAATTGAGAAATTGCAGGAAAAGTATTTCATTTTATGTTTACATATTTTTATAAGATTTTATGAAGCTAAACTATAGTTTTGAAACTATACCCCTTTGTTGTCAATTTAAAACTCTTATAATCACAAAATATGGAATTAAAATACTGTTGAGTAATGGATAGCGGCTCGGATTTAGGAATCGAATACCAGTCAAATCCATTACATTCACTTACGTGCTAATATCTTTGGAAAAGCTATGTATCCTCTTCTTCTCCCCCCAGCTAGCTATAGGTAAATAGCAGGACAAACCGGATGGCAACTGGTCTACCGTAGAAAGAAATGGCAACCTACTGCGGGAAAAAATCTGCCTCGTCAGCCATGTATCAAATGTTTAGCACGCATGGCACATAACTGATAGTTACCACTTAAATTTATTCTACTGCAGCACAAGGCAGAACAAGTGAATACAAATAGGACGTCAGGGATTAAACACGGTTTTCTTATTAACCGGGTTATTTTGACTTAAATAAACATCCATAGATAGTCTCAAACGGTGAGTAAGGAAAATCCCTGCTGAACCACTCACGAAATGCCATGAGAATTATTGGGAAGATATTTATATTAAAAGAGTATTTTGTAACGAAAATACTTTTCCTTTGTTTTCATACTGTGAGATCCTATACTATCAAAATCTTAGCAGACAGGGTGTTTCTTCGAGAAGACAAAGTAGTACACGGACCCTCGCCATTACCCTCACACAGGTAACGAAATGTATCAGGAAAAAAAAAGAATAAGGTAATTGAATATGAAAGGGAGTTATAAATCTGGTGAAATAATTATAGGCATCTTAGCATTTATACATACAAAAATACTTATACAAAATAAGAAGCAGGAAGACGTGAAAACAACAAAACAAGCATTATTTATTATGTAGTTGACAGTAGTTGTTAAATAGTATTAGAAACACAAGAGAGTAATAATTGTATATAGTCTTTCTGGTATATTTTTTTTACAAATATTTATATGTATTGAGCATCCAGGTAAATTAGATGGGAAAAAAAGGTTACTATAGTTTTCTTAACACGAATTTTGTTTATGTTTATTAAGAAGGAGAACATGTCATCGTTGTTGCCCGGGATTTTGGTCAGCACTCTTGTTAATTGGTCGTTTGTGAGGATATCAAGTGTCTGTGTCTGGCACAGGAAAAGAGTAGGTTTGATTCTTTTTAGATAAACTGAAAGCAGAAAAGGTTTTCTTAATGAAATAATTCAACGATTTATTTAACAAGTTACAAAAAATATTTCAACTCGGAACTAATTTCGACTCGGAACTAATTTCAACTCAGAACTAATTTCACATCGAAATTAATTTCAACTGGGATCTAATTTCACCTTGGAATTGATTTTCACCCGGAAATAATTTCACCTCAGAATTAATTTCAACTCTGAAATAATTTCATTTCGGAATTAATTTCAACTCGGAACTAATTTCACCACGGCATTAATTTCAACTTGAAACTAATTTCTGCTTGGAACTAATTTCACCCCAGAATTAATTTCTACTCGGAACAAATTTCAACTCGAATTAAAAAACACTAACCCCTAACCCTACCCCTTAGGTCCGAGTTAAAACAAGTTCCGACTTTAAATTACTTCTGCATCCTATTTAAATTTACCTAGCAGGAAGCAGGCAAACTACATATGTTCTTCAAGGTACAATCATTGACATTATATATATATTGCTTCAATAAACGGACAAATGCATGATATCTACGAGGAATAAGTTTAGAAAAAAAAATGCTGTTGTTTTTTTTTTATTACCTACATGAGGTTGCATGGACAAAAACTGATGCAAGAAAAAATGCATGAACGACATGATAAACGCAAGAAAGCAAGCAGTTTTTAAACTGATATCACGTTTGAAAAAAAAATATGATCGAACAGAGTTGAATGAACGAAAAGGGAGACAAGGAATAACCGTTTATGATGAGAAAATTCGATGCTTTTCTAGAATTAATTGCGAGCAATCTATCATTAACAGCAGAAATATATGCAAACAGCCGACATAGTTCAGCTGGTCCCGTCCACACAACTTTATCTGAGAAATTAATATTGACCAGACTTTCTGTTCACCGGATAGCAAAATTCTCGCGCACACATCAACAACAGATGTGGAAATATTTCGATAGAAAGTTTAAACAAGTGCGATCAAAATACGAATGGTTGCCTGATGCGTATTGAAGTTCACTTGAAACCGGCTTTGGTAGTACGATCCTGAATATAGAGTTCGCTCAAAATTTATTTGTCAAAGCTGGAGAGATTCTAACCAAAACAAAAGTAATCCGGTCTCAAAGAAACATTATGATGAATTTGTTTTCAGGGATGTTTAGGTCATTTTGGTAGTTGAAGATTTAGAATGGAAAAAAGAATTATATTTTCTAATTAAGAAAGTATTTTAAGAAAATTATTAGGTTGGTGCAAAAATAATGACGTAATAATGTTGTTTTTTGACGTTAAAAAATACGTCAAAAAACGACATTATTATGTGATTATTTTTGCACCAACCCAATATCTCTAATTTTAGCAGAAAAGCGCAATGGAAAACTACCTCAGAGAATCATTTCCAGCCACAATAACCCCCTGAGACATTCCTCTCAGGAAACGAAGGCAAAATTGTAAGAATGCTAATAGGGATATAATTCTTATTAAAATTCTGACTGTTTCGTATTTCATAACATTAGTTTCGGATATTAACCATTTTCAGACCTTTAATGACACACAAGTCTGCTTTGACTTGGTTAAATACTCAGGTCTCTGTGTTTCGTGATTGTATACATAGTTATTCTCTTCGGCTACAGAAATACTTGGATATTCATGGACATTGTGTGGAAAGATAAAGCTTATCTTTAAGAGTTCCATTTTTAAACGAACATTGTGAATGGCCACCTTAAGAGAATAGTCTTGTAAATGACTGTGATTCTCAATGGGAAAAAATGTCTATTGTACCCTAATGATGGTAATTATTATATGGCCCGAAACCCTTGGGATAAGGATGCATTTAATAGTTTAAAACGATAAATCTATATACATCAACCGATTGTTGGTGCCATGAGATTATAGCTTTGTTGCAAAATGTATTATCTCCGTTTGATTCAGTTTGTTTTGACATGATATATGCGTATTTTAGTTCCGTAAATGAAACTGGTTTCGAATAACATTATTAATAAAATACCACGTGCAGAATACACCCAAAACACACACACACACACACACATATATATATATATATGTATGTGTGTGTGTGTATGTAATCAAAAATTTTCCTTTATTAAAATATCTTCCTTTCTGCTAATCATCAAATACAATTACTCTTCATTTAATATGTATTATATTTTCTTCAGACCACGCAGGGGACAGACAGCGGATAAATGTGAACATATTTAATTGCTATCAATATTTTTGGCAGCTAATGAGTTTGGTTGTTTTTGGAGTAATTTTTTTTTTTTTTTTCGTGTGATACGATGTAATAAATTAACTTCATTGAAGAAATTAATCATTTTCATTTCAGTTTTCCTAATATTCCACGAAGATTCCTTCAATGACAATCCGAATGAGTTTGATACGAAATTAATTGAATAAATATGACGTATCCTGATACAACATGTCTAATTATTTCAACCAGTCACTGCGAAGAATGAGAAAAATACACGAATACGCACCATGAACACACGAATATAACCACGCTAAAGAT
>OZ010581.1:22297070-22307070 GCA_963932145.1 Acanthosepion lycidas | reverse complement strand
TCGTTGAGATGGAGAGACAGTTGGTAGAAGTGAATATCCGATGTCCTAATCTGTTCGTCCGACATGGCATAAGTTTTTCCAAGTTTAACCTACCTACCTACATACACACATAAATGCCTGCCTACCTACCAACCAAAGTCCAGCAAATGAAGCCCTTACTAAACGCCTAAATCTATTATAACCAGAGTTGGAAACATTGTGATAAATACGGCAAAACATTGAGGACAATAATCCGAATAATGTAAATAGTGTACCAAGGTTCGAGTATTCATTTATTGCAGGTTCATTTGTCTTCAAATTTCGTTTCTTGAGAAGTGGACCTTTTCAAGTAATTTTGGTGAACACCGATATGAATGGGAGAGTTTTTATGCATCCAATGGGTGGAAAACTATGCGAAAGCTCCCTGTTTATTTACAATTATATAAATGATTTTAATATGTTTTTAGATTGACCATTAACAATTATTATTCTGTATTTGTTATTGTTTTTATTTGGTGTATAGGGGCAAACATACAGTCATCGTCTCGTTAATTATCATTGACAAGCCAATACCCGCTTAAAATATTGTGATCAATTTGAACTAATACCCTTCAGAAAGTCATGAATACATCACTTAAATAACAAAGTAGATTGTGCTAATGATTATCAAAGTAAGATTATTCCGGATTTAAGAGAAAGCGGCCGAAAAAACTGCCATCGTTTCCTATGAATTCATGGATAATAATGACAAGAAATCTGGGAGTAGCCATAGTTTATCTGGCATGTGGTGACATCTCATTGAAAGAAAAATACGGGGAAATATTTTTTTTAATTCATGATGATGCTGCATTTGTTTGAATTACTTTATTCTCTTTATGGATACAATATAAGATTCGGAAATCTGATAATTGAAAACTTCCAAAACACCGAAAATTTATTCATAAATGTCGTCTGCACGGAATCAATCAAATTCATAAAAAAAAAAAAAAAAATAAAAAAATAAAAATAAAAACAGAGCCGTAATCGGTATAGTGTTGTGCGGGCGGTGTAATAGATATAGCGCTGAAAATGTCATCGACGCGACGAGTACAAATATAACGTACCATTGCGAAAGGCATGAAACCGTTTTTTTTCTCTTACTAGCTATAGGTTAAACCGCAGACAAGACAAGTATGCCGGTTGGCGTACAATCAAGAAAATAGGAACTACTATGACTTCTAAAGTGTGGAGACTGGAACGAGAAACGATTCCAATGTGTTTTCCATGGAAGTATGAAAACTTGACAGATATTAAAAAGACAAAGAGAATAGACTGTCATATTTGTTTACGAAATTATGACATTTAAAAAAAAATGAGGTTCAGAGCCAGGTCGACATGCATTGTAAAGGGAGATGGCAATTAAAAATACATAAATTATAGGAAAATATTTGCATATAACTTTTAGATTATGTCAAATCAAAAGTGACTGGGGCCTGTAATCGATAATTCATCATTACTGGCTTGCTAATAAATGTTCTTGATATCCGTTCTAGCATTACTCTCTGTAATTGATTTTGATTTCCATGATTATACTATCATTTAAATGTTTTAGATTTCAATGACTTGCAAGACTTTTTAAATTGTGTTGATTTCAGTTATCTTCAATTACATAGTGAATGTTTTTGATTTAGTCATTTGCAACATTTTTCTTGAATAGATTTGATTTCCGTCTTTGCATCAGTCTTCTTAAATGCCTTTGATTTCCGTCCTTGGCTCAGTCTTCTAAAATGGCTTTAATTTCCGTCTTTGCATGAGTCTTCATAAATGGCTTTGATTTCCGTCATTGCATCAGTCTTAAATGGATTTTATTTTACATCTTTGCATCAGTCTTCATAAATGATTTGATTTCCGTCTGAGCATCAGTCTTCTTAAATGGCTTTGATTTCCGTCTTTGCATTCGTCTTCTTAAATGGCTTCGATTTCCGTCTTTGCATCAGACTTCATAAATAGTCTTGATTTCCGTCTTTGCATCAGTCTTCTTAAATGGCTTTGATTTCACCCTTGCATCAGTCTTCTGAAATGGATTTGATTTCCGTCCTTACATCAGTCTTCTTAAATGGCATTTTTCCGTCCTTGCATCAGTCTTCTTAAATGTCTTTGATTTCCGTCATTGTACCAGTCTTCTTAAATGGCTTTGATTTCCGTCCTTGCATCAGTCTTCTTAAATGGCATTGATTTCCGTCCTTGCATCAGTCTTCTTAAATGGCTTTGATTTCCGTCTTTGCATCAGTCTCCTTAAATGGGTTTGATTTCCGTCCTAGCATCAGTCTTCTTAAATGGCTTTGATTTCTGTCTTTGCATCAGTCTTCTGAAATGGCATTCATTTCCGTCCTTTCATCAGTCTTTTTAAATGGCTTCGATTTCCGTCTTTGCATCAGACTACTTAAATAGTTTTGATTTCCGTCTTTGCATCAGTCTTCTGAAATGGCATTAATTTCCGTCCTTGGATCAGTCTTCTTAAATGGCTTTGATTCCCGTCCTTGGATCAGTCTTCTTAAATGGCTTTGATTCCCGTCCTTACATCAGCCTTCTTATAATGGCTTTGTTTTCCGTCCTTGCATCAGTCTTCTTAAATGGCATTGATTTCCGTCTTTGCATCACTCTACTTAAATGGCTTTGATTTCCGTCCTTGCAACAGTCTTCTTAAATGGCTTTGATTTCCATCTTTGCATCAGTCTTCTTAAATGGCTGTGAGTTCCGTCGTTGAATTAGTCTTCTTAAGTGGCTTTGATTTCCGACTTTGCATCAGTCTTCTTAAAAGGATTTGATTTCCGTCTTTACATCAGTCTTCTCCAATGGGTTTGATTTCGGTCCTAGCATCACTCTTCTTAAATGGCTTTGAGTTCCGTCTTGGCATCAGTCTGCTGAAATGGCATTCATTTCCGTCTTGCATCAGTCTTCTTAAATGGCTTTGATTGCCGTCCTTGCATCAGACTTAAATGGCTTTGTTTTACGTCCTTGCATCAGTATTTTTAAATGGCTTTGATTTCCGTCTTTGCATCAGTCTTCTTAAATGGCTTTGAGTTCCGTCCTTGCATCAGTCTTAAATGGATTTTATTTTACATCTTTGCATCATTCTTCATAAATGATTTGATTTCCGTCTGTTCATCAGTCTTCTTAAATGGGTTTGATTTCCGTCTTTTCATCAGTCTACTTAAATGGATTTGATTTCCGTCATAGCATTAGTCTTCTTAAACGGCTTTGATTTCCGTTCTTACATCAATCTTCTTAAAAGGCTTTGATTTCCGTCTTTGCATCAGTCTTCTTAAATGGCTTTGAGTTCCGTCCTTGCATCAGTTTTCTTAAATGTATTTTATTTGCGTCCATGCATCAGTCTTCGTAAATGGCTTTGATTTCCGTCATTGTATCAGACTTATATGGCTTTTATTTTACGTCTTTGCATCAGTCTTTATAAATGATTTGATTTCTGTCTGTGCATCAGTCTTCTTCTAATGGCTTTGATTTCCGTCTTTACATCAGTCTCCTTAAATGGGTTTGAATTCGGTCCTAGCATCAGTCTTCTTAAATGTCTTGGATTTCTGTCTTTGCATCAAGCTTCTGAAATGGCAATCATTCCCGTCCTTGCATCAGTCTTCTTAAATGGCTTTGATTTCCGTCCTTACATCAGTCTTCTTAAATGGCATTGTTTTCCGTCCTTGCATCAGTCTTCTTAAATGGATTTGATTTCCGTCTTTTCATCAGTCTTCTTAAATGGATTTGATTTCCGTCTTTGAATCTGTCTGCTTAAATGGATCTGATTTCAGTCCTTGCATTAGTCTTCTTAAATGGATTTGATTTCCGTCATAGCATCAGTCTTCTTAAATGGCTTTGATTTCCGTTCTTACATCAATATTCTTAAAAGGCTTTTATTTCCGTCTTTGCATCAGTCTTCTTAAATGGCTTTAAGTTCCGTCCTTGCATCAGTCTTCTTAAATGGATTTTATTTCCGTCCATGCATCAGTCTTCATAAATGGCTTTGATTTCCGTCATTGCATCAGACTTATATGGCTTTTATTTTACCTTTTTGCATCAGTCTTCATAAATGATTTGATTTCCGTCTGTGCATCAGTCTTCTTCTAATGGCTTTGATTTCCGTCTTTGCATCAGTCTTCTTAAATGGCTTTGAGTTCCGTCCTTGCATCAGTCTTAAATGGATTTTATTTTACATCTTTGCATCATTCTTCATAAATGATTTGATTTCCGTCTGTTCATCAGTCTTCTTAAATGGGTTTGATTTCCTGTCTTTACATCAGTCTTCTTAAATGGGTTTGATTTCCGTCCTAGCATCAGTCTTCTTAAATGTCTTGGATTTCCGTCTTTGGTCAGTCTTATAAAATAGCTTTGATTTCCGTCCTTGCATCACTCTTCTTAAATGGATTTGATTCACGTCTTTGCATCAGTTTATTTAAATAGCATTGATTTCCGTCTTTGCATCAGTCTTCTTAAATGGTTTTGACTTCCGTCCTTGCATCAGTCTTCTTAAAAGGATTTGATTTCCGTCTTTGCATAAGTCTTCATGAATGACATTGATTTCCGTCTTAACATCAGTCTTCTTAAATGTATTTGATTTCCGGCCTGTGATCAGTCTTCTTATATAGCTTTGATTTCCGTCCTTGCAAAAGTCTTATTAAATGGCTTAGATTTCCGTCATTTAATCAGCCTTTTTAAATGGCTTTGATTTCAATCCTTGCATCAGTTTCCTTCAATGGTTTGATTTCCGTCTTTTCATCAGTCTTCTGAAATGGCTTTGATTTCCGTCCTTGCACCAGTCTTCTTAAATGGCTTTGATTTCTGTCCTTGTATCAGTTTTCTCAAACGGCTTTTATTTCCGTCCTTGCATCTGTCTTCTGAAATGGCTTTGATTTCCGTCTTTGCATCAGTCTTCTCAAATGATTTTGATTTCCGTACTTGCATCAGACTTCGTAAATGGCTTTGATTTCCGTCCTTGCATCAGTCTTCTCAAACGGCTTTTATTTCCGTCCTTGCATCAGACTTCTTAAATGGCTTTGATTTCGCTCTTTGCATCTGTCTTCTTAAATGGTTTTTATTTCCGTCCTTGCATCAGTCTTCTTAATGGCTTTGATTTCCGTCATTGCATCAGTCTTCATAAATGATTTGATTTCCGCCTTTGATCAGTCTTCTGAAATGGCTTTGATTTCCGTCTTTGCATCAGAATTCTTAAATGGCTCTGCTTTGAGTCTTTGCATCAGTCTTCTTAAATGGCTTTGGTTTCCGTCTTTGCTTCAGTCTTCCTAAATGGCCTTTATTCCCATCCTTGCATCAGTCTTCTTAAATGACTTTGATTCCCGTCCTTACATCAGTCTTCTTAAATGGCTTTGTTTTCCGTCCTCGCATCAGTCTTCTTAAATGGCTTTGATTTCCGTCTTTGCATCAGTCTTCTTAAATGGCTTTGATTTCCGTCCTTGCATCAGACTACTTAAATAACTTTGATTTCCGTCTTTGCATCAGAATTCTTAAATGGCTTTGATTTCCGTCCTTGTAACAATATTCTTAAATGTCTTTGATTTCGCCCTTGCATCAGTCTTCTTAAATGGTTTTGATTTCCTTCCTTACACCAGTCTTCTTAAATGGCATTGTTTTCCGTCCTTGCATCAGTCTTCTTAAATGGCTTTGATTTCCGTCTTTTCATCAGTCTACTTAAATGGATTTGATTTCCGTCATAGCATTAGTCTTCTTAAAAGGCTTTGATTTCCGTCTTTGCATCAGTCTTCTTAAATGGCTTTGAGTTCCGTCCTTGCATCAGTCTTCTTGAATGTATTTTATTTGCGTCCATGCATCAGTCTTCGTAAATGGCTTTGATTTCCGTCATTGTATCAGACTTATATGGCTTTTATTTTACGTCTTTGCATCAGTCTTTATAAATGATTTGATTTCTGTCTGTGCATCAGTCTTCTTCTAATGGCTTTGATTTCCGTCTTTACATCAGTCTCCTTAAATGGGTTTGAATTCGGTCCTAGCATCAGTCTTCTTAAATGTCTTGGATTTCTGTCTTTGCATCAAGCTTCTGAAATGGCAATCATTCCCGTCCTTGCATCAGTCTTCTTAAATGGCTTTGATTACCGTCCTTACATCAGTCTTCTTAAATGGCATTGTTTTCCGTCCTTGCATCAGTCTTCTTAAATGGATTTGATTTCCGTCTTTTCATCAGTCTTCTTAAATGGATTTGATTTCCGTCTTTGACTCTGTCTGCTTAAATGGATCTGATTTCAGTCCTTGCATTAGTCTTCTTAAATGTCTTTGATTTCCGACTTTGCATCAGTCTTCTTAAATGGATTTGATTTCCGTCCTTGCATCAGTCTTCTTAAATGGATTTTATTTCCGTCCATGCATCAGTCTTCATAAATGGCTTTGATTTCCGTCATTGCATCGGACTTATATGGCTTTTATTTTACCTTTTCTCATCAGTCTTCATAAATGATTTGATTTCCGTCTGTGCATCAGTCTTCTTCTAATGGCTTTGATTTCCGTCTTTGCATCAGTCTTCTTAAATGGCTTTGAGTTCCGTCCTTGCATCAGTCTTAAATGGATTTTATTTTACATCTTTGCATCATTCTTCATAAATGATTTGATTTCCGTCTGTGCATCAGTCTTCTTAAATGGGTTTGATTTTCTGTCTTTACATCAGTCTTCTTAAATGGGTTTGATTTCCGTCCTAGCATCAGTCTTCTTAAATGTCTTGGATTTCTGTCTTTGGTCAGTCTTATAAAATAGCTTTGATTTCCGTCCTTGCATCACTCTTCTTAAATGGATTTGATTCACGTCTTTGCATCAGTTTATTTAAATAGCATTGATTTCCGTCTTTGCATCAGTCTTCTTAAAAGGATTTGATTTCCGGCCTGTGATCAGTCTTCTTATATAGCTTTGATTTCCGTCCTTGCAAAAGTCTTATTAAATGGCTTAGATTTCCGTCATTTAATCAGCCTTTTTAAATGGCTTTGATTTCAATCCTTGCATCAGTTTCCTTCAATGGCTTTGATTTCCGTCTTTTCATCAGTCTTCTGAAATGGCTTTGATTTCCGTCCTTGCACCAGTCTTCTTAAATGGCTTTGATTTCTGTCCTTGTATCAGTTTTCTCAAACGGCTTTTATTTCCGTCCTTGCATCTGTCTTCTGAAATGGCTTTGATTTCCGTCTTTGCATCAGTCTTCTCAAATGATTTTGATTTCCGTACTTGCATCAGACTTCGTAAATGGCTTTGATTTCCGTCCTTGCATCAGTCTTCTCAAACGGCTTTTATTTCCGTCCTTGCATCAGACTTCTTAGATGGCTTTGATTTCGCTCTTTGCATCTGTCTTCTTAAATGGTTTTTATTTCCGTCCTTGCATCAGTCTTCTTAATGGCTTTGATTTCCGTCATTGCATCAGTCTTCATAAATGATTTGATTTCCGCCTTTGATCAGTCTTCTGAAATGGCTTTGATTTCCGTCTTTGCATCAGTCTTCTTAAATGGCTCTGCTTTGAGTCTTTGCATCATTCTTCTTAAATGGCTTTGGTTTCCGTCTTTGCTTCAGTCTTCCTAAATGGCTTTTATTCCCATCCTTGCATCAGTCTTCTTAAATGGCTTTGATTTCCGTCTTTGCATCAGTCTTCTTAGATTGCTTTGATTTCCGTCCTTGCATCAGTCTTCTTAAATGGCTTTGATTTCCGTCATTGGTTCAGTCTTCTTAAATGGATTTGATTTCCGTCTTTACATCAGTCTTCTTAAATGCTATTATTTCCGTCCTTGCATCAGTCTTCTGAAATGGCTTTGATTTCCGTCCTTGCTTCACTCTTCTTAAATTGCTTTGATTTCTCTTATTGCAAAGTGTCTTTTAAATGTTTTATCTTACCGTGCTTGAAACAGTCTTTTAAAATTGTTTTGATTTCCGTCATCTTATATTTTCTTCAGAATATTTTCCGTACATCCATAAGACTTCGCAAAATTTTAGGATTTCCGTGACTTTAAAGTACCTTATAAATTTTTAGATTTCCGTCATTGCCTCAGTCTTCTGAAATGGTTATGGTTTCCATCCTCTTATCAGACTTCGTATTTTTTTTTATTTCCGGCCTTGTATGTGTCCTTATGAATATTCTGTTCTAGAATCTACCCTCGTGTCAATCTTAAATGTTTTCGATTTCTTCCATCGTATCTGTCCTTTGAAATCTTCTTTTTTTGTGTGTTCCGTCCATGAATTAATCTCCGTGAATATATTTTATTTCATTCATCCTGTTTTTATAATTACTTTAAATTTCCGTCCTCTCATCAGTTCTCGTTGATTCTCTTGATTTCCATCCCTCCCATCAGTCTCCCTGAATGTTTTTCATTTCCGTTCACGTATCATTTTTATTCCCACCCTCGATTTGATCTTCGTAAATCATTCTGATTTCCGTCTCTGATTAGTCCTCAGCCTGTTTTTTTTTGTTTTTTTTTTGATTTCTGTCTTCGGATGAGCGATTATTAAGTTTTTTTTGTTTTTTTTTTTAGTTTCCGTCTTCGTATCAGTCCTCATAAACGTATTTGATTTTGGTCCTGACATTTTTCTGCGTAAATAATTTTTTGATTTCCGTAATATACCAGTCCTCATAATGTTTTTTTTTCGTTTTTCTATTTCCTTCTTCGTATCAATCAATCCTCAGGAAAGATTTTGATTTTCGTTTTCATATCAGTTCTCATAATTTATTTTATTATTCACATCCTCATCTGAGTATTAATGAATAATTATATAAATGCAATAACTGATTCAATATGAAGAAATTCCTCCATTATTATTTTAAAAAAATGTTAAATTATTGCTAAATTATTATTTTTGCTTGTATTTACATTCATTTTAATCACAAATGTATTCATGGAGTTAATCCCCGGTCGTATAATCCAAATTGAAGAAATTCTTATTTACAAGCCATTTAATTCAATAAATTCTAGTATAAAGTATCTTTGTGTAGATATTAGTTAATCTACTATTTATTTTTGTTGATGTCATGTCACTTCGAGATTTGTACGATCATCGGCCTCCTCAAACTTATTTTCTTTATTATCTATGAATTATGAGGAATGCGCGTCCTGGGAATGACGACAAACTATGTCCGCGTCCTGAGTAAAGACGATAAACTACGTCCAACAGCAAGGCCTCTGATCAGGAGGTTTTGAGGAGCGAGGAACCACCTCTTAATTGCTGGTGTTCCCAGGTCCAAGCAGACCCAGAGTGGTAGCACCTGTTAGTGGTCCCAGCTCTGGGCAAATATTTAACCCCGAATTATACCAGAAATACTTTGTAAAAATTATTACCAGAAAATAGATTTTTGAAGAAAAAAAACTATTACCAGCAATACATTTTTTGAAAAAAAAAAAAAAATATTACCAGCAATACATGTTTTAAGATAATATTACCAGCTATATATTTGAGGAAGAAATATTAACAGAAATTGATTTTTGACAGAACAAAATATTACCAGAAAAAAAAATTGTCGGCATTAAATAACCCATTGAGGTTGATATGCCGTAAAACACAACAAAGCAAACCAAACAAAGAAAGCTTTTACGAAAGGCATTGGAAGTCATTTCCTTCCCTGCGTACACAGCGTGGTCCTTTTCCTAAATAAACTGCGATTCAATCTAACTTGCTTTATTGCTTGGGGTAGATTAAATGGATTTCTGATTTTCACATGTTTTTTAATGCGAGAAAAAACTTAAACTCGATTTTCCATTTCAATTTTCCGCGTCATTAACAGTTAAGCTACACGTGTATTCAAATTATGAAAGACCCAGTTTAACCTATAACTTACCATTCTTTCTTACAGCCATCATATAAGTTTTTGGGGGGTGGGGGGATTTATCCAGTCCTAATATTAACAACGGTATTATTTACTTATATTATAAAGCGTAATTTCAACATAATGAAATGTTTGACAAAATTTTATTGAATAAAGTAAAACGATATCTTATTGTGTTCTGAGATTGACTTCTTAAAACATTTCCCTTATTCA
>OZ010581.1:22239570-22289570 GCA_963932145.1 Acanthosepion lycidas | reverse complement strand
GTTATAATTAAGACCTGCCTTTCAAATATAACATTCCAAAACAGTGAATTTTTTGACTTCAACATGATTGTTGTTCAAAACTGTGAGAGAATGGTGCTTGTCGTGAATGACTCAAATTACGCTTAGGAAGAATTCCAATCAGAATAATAATTCTATAATCTATATCTTGATTTTAATTTTGTAATTTTTTTCGTTGAACTCATCCTGAAAAGTTATCTTCTTCTTCTTCTTTATGTAATGTCCCTTCAGGACGTTGCTGATCATGGCTCTTCACAATTTCTTGACATTTGTACTTCTTGCCAAATAGTCTTTTTGCTATTTCTTCTGAGCCCTTACACAGGTTCGTTATATATGCTATACGCTGTTTTCTTCTGTCCCTCTTACATTCGATATGGTTTGTGAGTATGACATTTTCTAAGCTCTCTTTCCTTATTGTGAGCCCTAGGAATTTCAAGTGTTTTTTCTGATGCCAAGTATAAGTGATCTTCTAAAGCTTCGTCATTTCACGCATGTTCAGTTCCTGGTATTTTCCGCATCATTCTGTAGAACCATATTACGATCGCATCAAGTTTCTTCTTCATCTGTACAGAGAAGATCCAGAATTCAGTGCTATATAGAAGGACTGATATTAAAAAACAGTTTAGTATTATTTCCTTTGTTTTTAACGATCTTTTCCGGTTTCTTAATATTTTGACTAGCTTTAAAAGACATAATTCGCTATACCAAAGAGGCTTCGGATTTCGGTGTCGCATTCTCCGCCCTTGGTTAAACATTTCCCAGATATTAGGTTGGTGCAAAAATAATGACGAAATAATGTCGTTTCTTGACGTTAAAAAATACGTCAAAAAACGACATTATTACGTCATTATTTTTGCACCAACCTAATATCTAAATTTTTGTTATAGCTTTATTTTGGCATCGTCAATTTGTAAGTTCCTATTCCTGAAAACAATGCATTCTGTCTTCTTGCGTTTCTTCATAACCTTCTTGCAGTTTCCTTTCAACAACATGAAGATTGTATCCGGCAATAATGAATCCCGCTCGGACTTCTAATTCTCTAAGAATCGTCTTGCTGTATGGGTTGAATAACTCCTGTAAGAAAATAATACTTATGTTACACCCGTTTCTAATTTTGTATATTTACTGAATTCATTTGATATCTGTATTCTGAGGGTTTGCCTTCAATATACCGGGTGCAAAAATAAAAATTGTCGAAATCGTGTTAGAGTATAATTGTCCATCTAACAAAATGTTTAATATCTAAAAGAAATGACACTAAACTAATTGAGTCTGTGTTTTAGTGTTTCAGATAAGATGACTATCCGCCTTGACACCAGTTATTCAGTTAGAAATAGAAATGGTTAAAATCGTTTTGTTTCAGCCCCAACTGTCTTTCTAAATGGAGAGAGTAAGATGTTCATTCATGCCTTCAGTAATGGTACCAGATTCATACTCTGGCTTATAAGATAACGGTAAATAATATAAAAAGGGGGGACATTAGAGAGGAAAACAGTGTTGTCACAACTGGATGAGGGATCAACATTCAAATTTACAGATAAAGGGATCAATTAAAAAAAGATCCAATTCAACCCATAAGACGTTTTGCTCGTGAGAGAAGAGTTTCACCGATGATCACCAGGGGGCAGTAAAAAAGGACTTGAAAATGAAATCGTACTTTGAAAATTCTGGGGCATTTTGTTACTCCAGGAAAGATGGTTATAAGGTTAGATGGCGAAAGTTATCTCGATTTCGTTCCTTCCTGAACTTCCGATCCTTAGATATGATTAATTAATGATGAACATTTTCGTTTACGATCTATTTCTTCACCATAATTGTGCTAAGATTAGAAAGTAATTACACATTCTTATATATACATTCTGATTATATATATATATATATATATATATATATATATATATATATATATATATATATATATATATGTAAGCAAATATATGGATATAGATCTGACAGTATGAAGAAAAATATACGGGAAAAACAAACAAAAAATCCTTATAAGCAATAATGCTGTTTTAATGTTAATATGTCAACGTCGGACGTTTCGGTTTAATAAACCATCTTCAGGACATAGTCATAAAATATAATTAACATCAATTGAACATGACAAAGACATGTTCAATTGATCAGGATTTGGGGCTGATATTAAATTTAAATGTTCTGGTCTTTAATGTCGAAAGTCTTCTGCTTGGAGAAGATTAATTTGTCGAATGTCTCTTGCGGGGAAAAGATTAATTTGTCCAATGTCTCGTGCGGGGAAAAGGTTAATTCGTTAAATGTCCCCTTGCGGGGAAAGATTAATTCGTCGTCTGTCTCTTGCAAGTAAAGTTCAATTTGTTGAATGTGTTTGCGGGGAAAAGGTTAATTTATTGAATGCCTCTCCTGGGGAAAATTTTAACTTGTCGAATATTTTTTCGGGGAAAGGGTTAATTTATTGAATGTCTCTTATTGGGTAAAAGTTCATTTGTCGGAAGTCTCTGGCGGGGAAAAGGTGCATTTGTCGAATGTCACTTCCGTGGAAAAGGTTCATTTGTCGAATGTCCCTTGCGGGCAAAAGGTTAATTTGTCGAATGTCTCTTGCAGGGTAAAGGTTTATTTGTCGAATGTCTCTTGCGGAGAAAAGGTTTATTTTTCGAATGTCTCTTGCGGGGAAAAGGTTAATTTGTCGAATGTCTCTTGCGGGGAAAAGGTTTATTTGTCGCATGTCTCTTGCGGGGAAAAGGTTAATTTGTGGAATGTCTTTTGCTGGGAAAAGGTTAATTTGTCGAATGTCTCTTGCGAGGAAAAGGTTAATTTGTCGAATGTCTCTGGCGGGGAAAAGGTTTATTTGTCGAATGTCTCTTGCGGGGAAAAGGTTTATTTGTCGAATGTCTCTTGCGGGGAAAAGGTTAATTTGTCGAATATCACATGCGGGGAAAAGGTTAATTCGTTGAATGTCCCCTTGCTGGGAAAGATTAATTCGTCGTATGTCTCTTGCAAGTAAAGTTCAATTTGTCGAATGTGTTTGCGGGGAAAAGGTTAATTAATTGAATGCCTCTTCTGGGGAAAATTTTAACTTGTCGAATATTTTTTCGGAGAAAGGGTTAATTTATTGAATGTCTCTTATTGGGTAAAAGTTCATTTGTCGGAAGTCTCTGGCGGGGAAAATGTTTATTTGTCGAATGTCTCTTCCGTGGAAAAGGTTCATTTGTCGGATATCTTTTGCGAGGAAAAGGTTTATTTGTCGAATGTCTCTTGCGGAGAAAAGGTTTATTTGTCGAATGTCTCTTGCAGGGAAAAGGTTAATTTGTCGAATGTCTCTTGCAAGGAAAATGTTTATTTGTCGAATGTCTTTTGCGGAGAAAAGGTTTATTTGTCGAATGTCTCTTGCGGGGAAAAGGTTAATTTGTCGAATGTCTCTTGCGGGGAAAAGGTTAATTTGTCGAATGTCTCTTGCGGAGTAAACGTTAATTTGTCGAATGTCTCTTGTGGGGAAAAAGTTAATTTGTCGAATATCTCTTGCAGTGTAAAGGTTAATTTGTCGAATGTCTCTTGCGGGGAAAAGGTTAATTTGTCGAATGTCTCTTGCGGGGAAAAGGTTAATTTGTCGAATGTTTCTTGCGGGGAAAAGGTTAATTTGTCGAATGTCTCTTGCGGAGAACAGGTTAATTCGTCGAATGACTCGTGCGGGGAAAAGTTTTATTTGTCGAATTTCTCTTGCGGGGAAAAGGTTAATTTGTCGAATGTCTCTTGCGGGGAAAAGGTTAATTTGTCGAATATCCCCTGCATGGAAACGTTTTATTTTCAGCATTAGCATTACCATATAGCGTTTTTGCACTTCAATTCCGTAATGGTAGAAATGTCATATTCCATTTTGATTGATCCCAAGGGTATCAGATAAATTCTTGTATACATGTATGTTATTTTTAATTTAACTTATTCTCCTGTTGGTTCAATACATTTCTATTTAAAATGATGCAATGAAATCTGTTTTTGAGGGCATGTTTCTAATATCTTTAATTTCCTTTTAACGTTTTTTTTTTCCTCAGCTACACTTAAATTTTAATTTCCCTAAAATCCGCGCACTGAGTGAAATGCCTCAATTTTTATCGTATTTTTTTAAATAAAAAATATAAATCAAAAACAAAGTAACTCTAAGTTGTTTTTGTCTTGTTTTTTTTCTTTCTTTTGATATTTCTCTTTGTATCTCCGTTGTCACAGTTTTACGAGGCGCGCGTTTAAAACATTTCAACACGACAAAAATCATTCCAAACAATATAATTAAATATATCTGAGAGAAATTCATTCTATACACTTTTCTGGTAGTGGGTCAGTCGAAAATAGCATAACATAAATGAATACGAAATGGAAGATAAATTCATTTATCTTTGTCTTTTAATGACGACATATATCCGCGTGATTAAATTTCTAATGAAATTGCATGTAAGGAAAAAAATAGTTTCAGACTTTTTTTTTTTTTATCTGACCTCCGTCTAACATTTTAAAACCAGACGACTTTATAATAAACATTTATACATACTGTAGTTTATCAATACATCTTCATACCAAGGTTGTAAACCTGTAAAAATATGTTTGGATGTACGGTGAGTCTCACCATATTTGGCTACAATAATGGAATCAGCAATTTAATATTTCCACGTCGTCAAAGACATTCACATTAATAATTTTGATTACTGTTCACACAATTGTCACCATGAGGACAGCATGGTTTATCTGTACAAATTTCGCTATTCGTGAATGCGTCTTAATTCATTTTCTTAGAATTTGAAAATCCAAGGTTTGGACGTATACTTTCCGCAGATTCTGACCTTATCAGTTTTGATAGGGTTGGATGTAAAAAGGCTTGATACGCATGGGCGGCCAAGTCACTTTTCGATTTACGTTCGCCCAAGTGTATTTGCGGGTAAGTGAATGTCACTACTCCGACTGAAATTTCAACTTTAATCTCCGATTTTTCCCGAGCTTTTATCAGTTACACCGTCGACACACATTCAAAAACAGAGCAACTGGCATTCGCAAGCGGTCACCCAACTTAGTACTGACCAAGCTTCGGTTATTGGGCGAAAAACCGGTGTTTCTATAAATCATGTAATCCAGCGGTGTATGATCTCGCAGCAAAATATGATTTTTTTTTTACCTATAGATTCTTCTTTATCTGCTTTGTCCCTTCAAGACGTATACTTTCATGGCTCTCTACAATTCACTGTCCATTGTAGCTCTTAATAAATTGTGTCTTTTTGTTTTCATCCATACACTCAAGTTCCCGTATTAATTTAAGCTCCAGGATGTTTTGCGTTGTTTTTCACTGTCACCTATTTCTTTCAATCTGTCCTGTGTGTATAGGATTTTCCAAGCGTTCTTTCTTCATATGCCCTAGTAATATCAACTGTCTCTTCTGGTGTAAATTATGTTTCTTTTTTGTTTCCATTTTCTCCCAATCTTAGTCGTTGGTCACATATTCGGTTAAAAGTGTCCTCGACAACCTTCTGAAGAAACACATTTCTGTTACTTCGAATCTCCTCTCCATCTAGGAAGAGAATTTCTAGCATTTAATGCCATATAGGGGGCATATATCACATAACATTTCGATACTCTTTTCTTTGTTTCTAAAAGAAATGTTTTTCTGTTTATTGATCCTCTACTTAAATCTTGGAATTCATCTTTCGCTACCGCAACTGACCTTCGGATTTCAAATCTCTATTAGAATATCTCACAGTTATCTATTTATTTAGTGTTATCTCCTATTTGTAATTTGCATTTTGGGGTCATCCTTTTACTAACAACTATGCATCCCGTCTTCTTGATTTTAATGCTGCATAAAATGACTGAGCCTCTCATAAATGGTCTACGAAAATCTTTTAAATGTATTTTTGCAGAATAAGTTAAAATTGTAACATGATTCTTAAATCCAACCTTTTACCCTGTGGAACGTGAGCAAATTTTGACCGGGCATTAGCTTCAAACTGTGGTTTTAGAAATACATTTTCACATTGAAAATTTCATTGCCATATAAACAACAGTGATTAAAACTTTGTTGCTATAATCCAATTGAAACGTGATCTCAATGGAATATCTTCATATTGAATATAATGAAGCATTTCTGCAAAATACTAATGGTTTTTATTTGCCCTATTTATGAACACAAAACGAAACCTTACCAATGGAAATTTCTATTTCAATATCCGGGGAAAACCGAAAGCTATAAACATGTTTTTTTTTTCATATTTCTATTCTATTCGGATTAACATATAAGGTATAAATTGTTTTGTCCCACGTAGAATTACTACATCATTAAATGGCATATTGTCTTGAGAGGTTTAAAAAATATTCTTCCTGTGTAGGTTTAAATGATTTCATTTTAATACTTTCGATATTAACGGCATTTAAATACTAATATAATTTTCAAATTTGATGTTCACGTAACTGATACGAAATAATACATGGATGAATGTCTATTATATAAATTTCAGAATATATTATCTTGAACGACATACATTTTCTGAGTTTTACAGTAAAAAGATAACATCTGGGTATCATTTACCTTTTAATAACATTGTAATCGCCTTGCAATGCTTACAATTGCCTTAACTTTACACAAGGGGTAGATATGTTCGACTATCTTTCAGTTCACACTCCTCTCACGTTTTTAAACAGGAATAGAGTTTTATCCCTTGTTTCTTATTTAGGATTGGGTTCCCAGATCCTTCTAAAGTTTTTTTCCAATTCTGTACTAACGGCTGCGTGTCTACTTTGAAATTTTATTCACTAATAATTTATTTTATTTTACATTTTTTTGTTTCTAACCTATTGTCCGGTTCACACTTCTTCCCGGCCTTTCGAACGGAAGTAGAGGTGTATCTCTTGTTTCCTGCTTAGGACTGGATTTTGAGTTCCTTCTAAAATCTGCTTTAACTCTGTACCCCGGACCTCAGCGTCTGGACTCTGAAATGATATTCTCTAATGGTTTATTTTATTTTACATTTTGTTTTGGTTTTTCTCCTCCATCAACAGAAGTAGATACCTTCGCCTCTCCTCCGGTTCTTGCTGCTTCCCGCTCTTTCGAACATGAGTGTAGGTTTATTCCTTTTTTCCTGTTTAGGATTTGGTTCCGGTATCTTCCAAAATCTACTTCAACTCTATACTCCTAGCGCTTGCCATTTTTATTACACTAATAGAAATCCATATAAAAACCCTCTATCTTTAGTGGCTCTTGGGCCTTGTATTGGGTAGACATTAGAAACAAAACGAAAGACAAAAATAATGAGTTGTGTGCTGATATATTTGTGCGTTTCAAAGAACTCACTTTTGTACGTAAAAAATCTCTTTTCTTTTTCAAAACGGCCTGTGAATTCTATCGATTGTCTTCAACAGCCTTTTTGCGTTTTATTTTGAATTTTTACAGGAATTTTCAACTGTAATTTAAGCAATAAGTAAAGATAGTAGGTTCAGGAAATGAAATCGAGACGAGTGATGGGACTGACCGATGTAAATAACAAGATATTTTTGTCGAAAATAAAATATTCAGGCGGTTTAAAGTATTTACTCAAACGCTCATTTTGAATGAAGTAATTTGGCTCAATCAAAGAGCACTCATTACCGCGTGGATAACTTCATAGAAGAGATCCCATTCACTCTGAACGTCTTCGCTGTTAACCGTTTTTCAGGCAATCGTCCAGTACTTCCGCAAATGGAACATTCGAAAATGTTTAGACGATAGTAGATGAAGGATTATACATGTAACGTCTTTGATGGCTTTCTTCAATCTGCAGAACCAACATGGCTTCCGATTCTATCACCTCGGATCTCATAACAGCGCAGAGCTCGGGCAACCCGCGTTCTCTCTCCTTTTGTATTCTATGAGACAGAGAATATTGGAATATGAACAATTTTGCACTCTAATTAACAATTGCACTAGTTTTCGGAAACTTGATTTACAGCTTGAAAACTCAAGGGAAGTGATGTGGTGAATGACTAATGAATTACGAGGAGAAACTTCGGTCACTGACGGGATTCTCTAGTTTAAAATCAACGCATTTTCTTTTATTTATTTTTCTTATTCACTAAACTTCACCCAATTTAAGGCAACATAGCACTCAAGGTAGAGTGTTACTTTTAAAAATGTTTCAGATGAATGAGGTGTGATATGAGAGAAATATGATTTGATATGAAGTGACAGTTAACAGCATAGTTAACAGCTGGCCATTTTGAGACGACGATGATATTACATAGAATGTGATAGGTCTGGTATTGTGGTCTGATAACCTGTAGATTGGCAACTTTATGTATTCCTAATGGTAGCAGTCACAATTGTCTTGTAAGTTCGGTTGTATACGCGTACTTATTTTTGCTTGAATGTTGTGGCGTCTGTTTCTCTTAATTGAACAATTAGTTGAGTGATATAGAAAAAACGTATCAGATGGGGGGGGAATTAAAATGTTTATTTATTTGAAGTCTCTCAACGTAGATTAACAAAGAATTTTACTCACATACTTAAAAGTGGATGTGAAACCTGTTCCATTTCAATAACATTAGGGTCGTCCATATTTCATCATTATAAAACTAGTGTCTCCTCAGCAGGCAGTTAATTCCTGTCGTTTAATCGACTAACCATCAAAACGAGAAAATTGGCAAAGATAGACATGGTTTCCAATGTGACCACTTTTTTATTGTCGGTAGACGCTGCTCGTAACTGTTTCTTGATTGGTTGATTTTGTTGTAATGCAATATTTAGGTGTCCTTCTTTTCGACTGTAAGACTGCAGACAGATTTTGATGCATTTTCATTTACAGCTTCTGAGTTCGGAAAAGCCGGAGAATAAATTATTTTCCGTAACTCTGTTTGAATATGTAATTTTTTAAACATATTTTAGTACCTATAATGTTGTAAATTTATTTTGCCTTCACTAAAAGACATATTCCGAAATAACATTTAGAAATAAATTACAGTTTTGATATATATATATATATATATATATATACAGTGGGGGAATAAATATACGTCCACATGAAAAATTTTATTTTTATAAATGTAAAAGCCTTAACTAAAACAAATTTTGATACATTTTATGTGTAAAAGTACATTTTATTAAAAGAAAATAGTAATAAACCTAATTAATTCTTATTCTAACAGAAATTAATGCATTTTTTTTTCATTTTAACTGATGAAAAAAGTTTTCGTACAAAACAAAAAAATGCACATTAACTTAATTTAATACTTTGTAGAATATCCTTTATTGAGTTCAACAGCTACCAGTCTATTCCTGTACGTCTCAACTAATGATTTGCAGACATTGAGTGGTATTTTTTCCCATTCTTCTTGGCATATTGTCTTCAAATTCTTGATATTTGTTGGTGCTCTTTTCCCAAATTGAATTTTCAAATATCGCCATAAATTCTCGATTGGGTTCAAGTCTGGGGTCTGACTTGGCCATTGCAAGACATCAACGTTACTTCCAGCTAAACATTTCCTTGTAGGTCTAGCGGTATTCTTAAGAAAACCCAATCAGGAGATAGCCGAAGTCTCTGAACAGAACGCATTAAAATGTCTTGCAGGATTTTCTGGTAGATTTCGGCATTCATCTTGCCATCTATTATTGATATTCTGCCAACACCTTTTGCAGAAAAACAGACCCAGATCATGATACTGCCACCACCAAACTTTACAGTTGGCAACGTGTTCTTTGGTAAGTAGGCTTCACCGTCCTTCCTCCAGACATGATTTCGATAATTATGACAAAACAACTCTATTTTAGTTTCATCTGTCCATAGTACTTTTTCACAAAACGAATATTCTTTATCCTTATGCTCTCTAACGAATTTTTGCATAGCATTTCTGTGTCGTTTCAAGAGGAGTGGAGTCTTCCTTGGGATGCGTGATTTCAGACAATTTTTGTTTAGTTCATTACTTATTGTACGCTTGGTTACTTTAATCCTTAATACACACAGATGTTCCTGCAGCTCTTCTCGGGTAACCTGTGGATTTTGTTGGATCTGGCGTCCTAATATCCTTGCTGATCTTAGAGAAATCTTCCTCGGAGCACCTGTTCGTCTTTGGTTTTCGACGCTGTTACGAGTTTTAAACCTTGCAATGAACGAAGCAATTGTAGTAAAAGGAATATTCAGTTTGTTAGAAATCGTTCTGTAACTGTTCCCATCTTTCCAAAGAGACAAAATGTGTTGTTTTTGTAAAATAGTCAATTCTTTACCTTCAGACATTATTAGAAGCTTCTCGCAAGACTAGAAATTGCAGAATGCTCTGATTATAGCGTTAACTATAATTACTGTTAACATTACTGGAGCATTCTAGAATATACGTTTTTCATAATTAATTGCTTATTCTATTCTACTAATTGATTTGTACAAATAGTTTTTCACCAGTTAGAATTTTTTAAAAATGCATTAATTTCTGTTAGAATAAGAATTAATTAAGTTTATTATTATTTTTAATAGTATGTGTCTTATACATAAAATGTGCCGAGATTTGTTTTATTTAAGGCTTTTACATTTATAAAAATACAATTTTTCACGTGTACGAATATTTATTTTCCCTTCACTCTGTTTGGTAAGTTTTTTTTTTTTAATTTTGGAAGTAGCTAAAAATCATTAGCATATTTCTAGTGAATAATGTGTATGCGGCAAAGGACCGAATCCTTAGATCAATGTTCATGTCTTCAAACAGATTCCTGTAGCACTTACAACATTTTCAAGTAAATATCCTGACTGGCAGTGTGTTCTTGTGATAAGCATTAGTCCTAAGCTACATAAGTAACGTAAAAGCATTGGTTTCAACTGCAACAATGTGTACTTTTTTTCGGCTGAGGTGAATACTTTGATTTCCGCTGTATAACCGGCCGTTTTCTTGTCAGTGTGTGTGTGTGTGTGTGCGTGTGTGTGAAAAGATTCTCAGAGTTAACCTGAAGAAAGAGACAATATGGATAAGACAATAAAAGGTAAAAACAATAAAAAAAAAACATTATTCTACACGTGATAATATTTGACGTAATTTTCAGTTGACTACATGAATACAATACAAATTCTTCTAGATGCTAAAGACATTTTGTTTTGTTGTTATATAGTTAATAGTTAATAGTTACTTTGTTTCTTTAATAAATTAATTACTTTTTTGCCTTGAAAAAGTCCACATTGGACGAAAAGCGTCGGCTATTAATACAGTTTTCCTATTTTCTTTTACCTTTACACACACACAAACAAACACACACACACACACACACACATATATATATATATATATATATATATATATATGTTTATTTGAATGAATATAAGTTTGTGATCGTAGGTTTCACTCTTATGCAATCCTCAGACTAACCTGAGTAGTCGTATAAATGTGAAACCGATGGTCACAAACTCATATTCCTTCAACTATATATGCTAGCTCAATCACTGATATTGAGCGCTTTCCAATACGCAGCGTACCTATATAATATATATATATATATATATATATATATATATATATATATATATATATATACATGCATATATATATATATATATATATATATATATATATATATATATGCGTCTGTGCATGAGTGTGTCTGTGTGTGTGTTGATACTAAGGTCAACACTAAGCAACGACAGTCGGTTCCAAGCTCGAAATCAAATTTCACGCCATGTGAATTCTGTTTTCGTGTGTATATATTATTAAATAAATAAGTTCCTGGCATTCTTATAAGGACATCGACGTGAATGTTTCTATTTTATCTGAGATAAATAATAGATAAATGAAGGAAACCCGGGCTTTGAAAATATTCGGGCGCAGCTATTTGTCAACAGTCAGGTTTGGCAATATAGTAGTTATGTTCTAGCCGTTACCAGGTGAGGACTGAGCTTTGAGGCAGTCCCAATGCCGCCTATATACGTTGCTAGACGAGCGATGGCAGAACTGGCAGAAGTTGTCCCCAAGTGTCACTTACCATCCTACTCACATAACGCAAGAGAATACCTTAAATAATTAAAGAAATACATTGCAAACGAAGTTATTGTCTTCATGTCTTACCGTTTATTAAACCTATCGTTTCGATGGGGGACGAATTTTTGCCAGATTTGCTGCATAGAGTAGCGGACGGGAATATGGTGATTCATTTGTTCAGTTCCAGAAATAATGCGACATAATACATTTTTGGTTAAAAGTTATTTCATAGAAGAAAAAAAAACAACCACTTTTAATACTTTACTACCAGGCTGACGAAGTAAAAACAAGATTTTTAACCAAAATGGTGGACATGCTAGAAATAATATAAAATTTAATAACATATTCCAAAATATATTCGTCTTTCCTCTTAATAAAAACATAAAAATTTTGGCGAAAAAACTTTTGATTTTTATTCAATTCGGGAAACTTTTTCATCATAATATGGTATTTTTTCAGCGAATTAATGTAGGTAGTTACACAAACCAGTTCTTCCCTCTTCGTAAACTACTTACAAATCAAGGGGAAGTTTTACTCTTTTGTGAACTTCATAATTCAATATAAACGCTGCTAATCAGTTTGGATTTTTGCATCGAAAAACATTAGGCTGCCAATAGGTTCCTGAATGTTTGTTTTTTTATCTTATATAGATGGCTATACTATTAACAAGCACGGTCAGACCTATAGTAACAGTACACAGATCCTTACAAGTAACATCAAAATAATCCATAAGTCGAATATCATAAATTATTAAACATTATCGAAGCCAAATGCGTGCAGCCATGCACACACAGGCACACACACACACATACACATAATACATTAATGATTAATTGTCAAAGTTGAAGCAGACCTGGAAGTAGTTATATTATTACGTGCTCAATATATGTGAGGAAAAATAAAAGTACACATAATATGTAGAGCTTTTAAGTTTAGATTTTAGTTTGTCAGTTTAATCCATTCCCTTGGTTTCAACGTTATGTTATTCCTAGGCGATTTTAATAAAAATGATTTCTAAATGCTTATTTTTTTTAAAATAAACTAAAGAACTCTATATTATTATTTTTAAAATTGAATAAACAAACAGACAATACAAAGTGATTTATATATATATATATATATATATATATATTATTTATTTTAGGATATTAAATCCAAAACATGTTGAAAATCGCTACACTACTGCACCTATACACATACACACACACACAAATATATATATATATATATATATATATATATATATATATATATATATATATATATATATATATATATATATATATATATATATATATATGTATAGTTGGGCTGATGTGAGATTGTGACCCTGGGTTTCACGCTATTTGCAAAAATTATTAACTTTTAATATATTTTATACATATATATATATATATATATATATATATATATATATATATATATATATATATATATACATATTTGTATATGTGTGTGTTTATAAAGAAAGAGAGAAAGAGTAGTTTTTTTGTAGTTTTGCGACATAATCCTTTTTGTGTTATCTAACGTTGAGATCTGTTTTCATACTTAGGTGAAAATTGGTCACCTATCACTCTTTCGGAAAATATCGGTCGTTTATAGATCTGCGAAATAGGTAAGCATTAGTGGCTTGTATACTCGTATGAATATGTGAATAATGCCCGGTTTTATAATTGAGTCTGTCCGCAAGCAGTGAACGAGTTTATACTTGAATTTATTTATAAAGAATTGTGGGTTTTATGCTTAACTCTAAAGGTAAATATCGGCCTGTGTTATACTTGATAATATGAGTAAGAATTGTTCAGGTTTACACTTAAATCAGTAGGCTTGCTCTGGGTGGTTATATTGTTGAATTAGTACATAAAAAATAATCGGGTTTACAACAGTCTATAATCAAATATTAAATGAGTTTATACTGAGTCTTTAGGTAATTAAGGTTCGAGTTTATCATTGATGTTATAGGTTAAAATTACATTTTTTTTAAGGATTTCACTCTAAGCAAGGCGGGAGTGCAACCTTCACGCAAGGTGTTACAGAGGGTAGAGAACAAAAGTAAGGAGACGTGTTTGGGGAGAGTATAAAGAGAAGAACTGGGAACAAGATCAAGGTATCAGATTATGTCGACGGGAGGGGCGAGAGAAGAAGTTTGCATAAAAAAGACGGTTATATTTAACCGTTTTGAGAGTGAAAGGGTGGGACCGAGATGCCAGCCTAGCAGTTCATGCAGATTGGTAATCAGCGAAAGCTACTTGTCGGAACAGTTGCCGTGAAAATAATTATAGAAGAGCCAGAGGGAAGCCACGGCATGTCTGTGAGAAAGCGACTGTAGACTAAATGACAGATCAAGACATATCACATTGAATATCCATCTCTGGATTTTGTCGAGGACCTCGAAACTTTCAGCAGGGGCACCAGACAATAATGTGAAATTTTACCCAACTAGATGTTTTGCGTTGAGCTTTAGATGTCAATGGGGGTGCACACAACAATATACATAATAAAATGTAGATTTTAATTTAAACGTAAATACTTTTTATCCTTTGTTTTTAAAGATATGATTTTATTAGAAACATTCTCTCTTGGTACTTTGACTATTATTAATATTAAACTTCGTTAAATATAAGCTCATCGTTGATATTGGCTGAATCAGCATTGATTGATCATTGTTGTGATATGCGAAAACGTTTAGGACGGAATTTTTCCATATCGGTTACACTTCTTTAAATGGCCAGCAATTCATCCACGAAGAAATAATATTCTACCGTAGGAATAACTAATGTTTAGCGAGTGGAAAGAGGGGCGACTCTATGAGAGTCACTTGTGCTATGCCACTGTGGTTACCTCCGACAGGTTAACAGGAAGATTATATACTTCCATGCCTCTGACAGGTTTCCTGGATGATGATATACTTCTATGCTTCAGAAATGTTACCCAGAAGATTTCATACTTCTATGCCTCCGACAGGTTACCCGGACGATAATATTCTTCCATGCATCCGACAGGTTACCCGGACAATTATATCCTTCCATGCCTCCGAAAAGTTACCCGTAAGATTTTATACTTCCATGCTTCCGACATGTTACCCGGACGATTATATCCTTCCATGCTTCCGTCTGGTTACACGGACGATTATATACTTCCATGCCTTTCGACAGGTTGCCCGGACGATTCTATATTTCCCTGCCTGCAAAAGGTTACCCGGAAGATTTTATCCTTACATGCCTCGAAAAAGTTACCCGGAACATTTTATACTTGCATGCCTCCGATAGGTTGCCCGGACGATTATATCCTTCCATACCTCCGAAAATTTATCCGGAAGATTTTATCCTTCTATATCTTCGACAGGTTACCCGGACGATTATATCCTTCTATGCCTCCGAAAGTCACTCGGATGATTTTATCCTTCCATGCCTACGATAGGTCACCCAGACGATTATATACTTCCATGCCTCCGTCAAGTTATCCGGACGATTATATCCTTCCATGCCTCAGACAGACCACCCGTGAGATTATATCCTTCCATGCCTCCGAGACTTTACCCGGACGATTATATCCTTCCATGCCTCCGACAGACCACCCGTGAGATTATATCCTTCCATGCCCCCGAGACTTTACCCGGACGATTATATCCTTCCATGCCTCCGACAGACTACCCGTGAGATTATATCCTTCCATGCCTCCGAGACTTTACCTGGACGATTATATCCTTCCATGCCTCCGACAGACCACCCGTGAGATTATATCCTTCCATGCCTCCGAGACTTTACCCGGACGATTATATCCTTCCATGCCTCCGACAGACCACCCGTGAGATTATATCCTTCCATGCCTCCGAGACTTTACCCGGACGATTATATCCTTCCATGCCTCCGACAGACCACCCGTGAGATTATATCCTTCCATGCCCCCGAGACTTTACCCGGACGATTATATCCTTCCATGCCTCCGACAGACTACCCGTGAGATTATATCCTTCCATGCCTCCGAGACTTTACCTGGACGATTATATCCTTCCATGCCTCCGACAGACCACCCGTGAGATTATATCCTTCCATGCCTCCGAGACTTTACCCGGACGATTATATCCTTCCATGCCTCCGACAGACCACCCGTGAGATTATATCCTTCCATGCCTCCGAGACTTTACCCGGACGATTATATCCTTCCATGCCTCCGACAGACCACCCGTGAGATTATATCCTTCCATGCCTCCGAGACTTTACCCGGACGATTATATCCTTCCATGCCTCCGACAGACCACCCGTGAGATTATATCCTTCCATGCCTCCGAGACTTTACCCGGACGATTATATCCTTCCATGCCTCCGACAGACCACCCGTGAGATTATATCCTTCCATGCCTCCGACAGGTCCCCCTTACCATTATAATCTTCAATGCCTGTGACAAGTTACCCGGACGATTATATCATTCCATGCCTCCGACATGTTACCCGGACATTTATATTTTTTCATCCCTCCGACCGCATATTTACTTCCCTTTTTGATAGTATATTTAACAGAATATGAGTATTCTTCTTAAATACTCTGAATATTTTTTCCGTGGCACTAACTCAGTCGGTAGGTAAACATAGAATGGCTTTTTAGGAAGTCAGAACCCCGTAGAGAGTTTTGGGAAAACACTCGTCTTCCTGTTTCTTAACATAGTATATCTATCGCAATAAATATATTAAAATTGCGTCAGACGATATTTTTAATTTAACCTTCACTCTCTATAAGGCCCAGGGCCACACGAGAAACAGGATTGCGTTAATAGGCAGCTTATACATATAGGAGGAGAAAATAACGGTTGACCTTAGACTTGAAGAGGTTAACATTCTAGTGATCGGGAAAACATCTGAGTAGTCGGAGCAGTGATGACTTGCAATTTTAGATTGTTTAAATATCTTAAGCAACAATTATCCTTGTTTCTATATCCTTTGAAACCCTCTCATATGAGAGACTCCCTTGATTTTTATTAATTGACCTTTAGTGTAAAAGAAACGTTTAAAATATCACATATGAAGACTGCTAGATATAGAGGCGTCAGAAATGAAAATAAAATTAAAAAAACTCTGAAAAATAAACAGAACAAGAAATGTAAATGAAAGATAAAGAATTTGATTAAAATTTCTCATATCTGGAATCCCTCATATCCGGAATCCTTCATATCCGGAATCCGTCATATCCGGAATCCCTCATATCCGGACATGAGTTCGATTTGTACATTTGAACTATTTGGGTGATATGTAACTTGAAAGTTTTTTTCAAGAAATTTACTTTGGATAATTGCTTATGCTTCTTTCACCCTTTCTTTAATGCTTTTTATTGGTGCAAGCAATGATGGCAGTAAGAAGAAAAACAACTTTGGAGTTATCGCAAAAAGTGGAAATCTTAAACAGACTAGATGCTGGTGAAAGTTCATTGTAACTAACGAATGAGTTCCGCATAGGAAAGTCTACATTGTATATATAATATCTTCCAAAGAAATTATTTTCCAGCATTCACACTGTCACAATTAACAAGGAAAAAAACATGATTGTGATGAAATCTTGACTGAAATTGAAAACGTTATTGAAATGGTTGTCAGTTTTATGTAAAGAAAGACAGCATTCAGCTATGACGATTGCACGCAGAGTTAGAACGTATCTTTCTTTTAAATAAAATCAAGAACAAAAGCAAAACGAAATACGGAAAATGTTGAGAATGAGATTAGAAGAGAAATAATTATCATGTAAAAGCAATTAAAAAAATCCTCGTTACATTATTTGTTTTGCATGCGTGGCATACTTAATTTAAAGAATGTTCCTTAACATTGCCTAATTTATTTCTTTTTTCTTAAAATCAGTTCCGTTATCGTTCACTCACCATTAACTTATTATGTGTACTATAAAACACTGAAAATAAATGTTAAACCTGATTTCAGTTCTTTTATTTTAATCTAAATATAAACCCTCATATCCGGACTTTTTAACCAATTCCTCATATCCGGAAGGCCTTCTTAGTCCTGTCGTCAGGGATTTTAATGTATATAAATAATTCACACATATCTGTTCTATATATAATTTATAGTCTAATATGCTATAAATTGAATTTTGCACGTTTCAATTTCAAGTTGTATACACTTAGCTGCCCAGCTCCAGAATTTTGGTATGCGAGTATAGTGAGTGTAATGGCGGTAATAATTTGTGTTAACACATTTACTTTACACAGGTCGTGGAACTTCCGCTGCTATCTAATATTTAATCATCTGGAACTTTCGGTGGCTATGTACCTGTTAGATGTAATGATTTGGACATGTCTATCTAATCAGTAGAATCTAATCAGGGCATTAACACAGTTTTCAAATGCAATTGAATAGGCAATAACATTACCTAAACAATGTTGAGTGCTCTGACATAGAGGAAAACACTCTCCCAGACAACTGTACTTTCATCGTCATCTAATCTTTTGTAATGTAGAGGCACCTGAGGAGGAGTGAATTTTGTGTTCTATTACGAATAAAGAAACTAATATCAAGTATGTAAATGCTTATATTCTAATTTATGAACCTGAAATTGAATAATTGAAAATGATGGTGGGGCAAAGAAGCTGAGTTATTATTCATAGGAATAAGAACAAACGACGCTCAAAAATTAATATTTGCGATGTAAAATACACGATAACGTATCGAGAAAATTGTACGAAAAAACATTTGAATTGGAAATTTTTTGAATGAAAATTAATCGAAATAACAATTATACTAAATGAGTATTAATCGAAATATCTATGTTTGAAATACGTATAAGCTCCTGTTATGAAAAATGCTGATTTACCTAGACCTAATAACGCCCTTGAAGTATGGGAGAGGGCTTTTTGCAGCAAGTGTCATCCCATCATTCCACAATACGGAAATTCTTAGACGCTCTTAAAAGAGAAGACTTGCAAGAAATTCATATTGCAAAAGTAAGAGCAGTTTGCCAAAATATCAAGACCGCCAAAAAATACTGTGACGTAAATTAAAATCTCAACAAAGCTGAGACATCCTTTAATGAGTGCTCTTCAGTATTTGACTATTTGCGTGCAGTATCGGATAACTTAAGGTTATAAGGATTTTCTTCTTACTAAATTGTTTTATTAACAATACAGTGTAACGCGGATATAAGAGAAATCCGGATATAAGAGAGATTTTCTCTGGTCCGAAATTAGAGCCATACTTACCTAAACAAAAAAGGCCAAACTCGGATATAAGAGAAACTCGGATATAAGAGATTTCTTCTCCGGTTGCGACAACTCTCTTATATCTGGGTTACACTGTATTTGTATTTCTAATAATTATCATTTATCTATTTCCTTTCTAATTTTTTTCATTTCTATTACAATAAAGAATTTTGCATTTCGAATAATTATCATTTATTATAATTGTCCTTTCGATTAATTTCCCTTCAAACATCTACAATTCGAATAAAAGGTTTTGGAACAATTATTTTCGAACATTTTTCTTATAATCAAACTAAAATAAATGCAGAATGGAATAATAAAGAAAACTTTTTTTTATTATTATTCTTTTATTTAGTTCAATGTCAACATAATTCCAAACAATGATAAATCATTTCTTTCTTATTTGAAATGCATTTCCTCAATAAAATTACCAGTAAAATATTTATATTTTCCGCATAAATGTCTAATTCGATCAGTTATGCTTGAATTAATTCCTAAAATATCCTTCTCCTCGTTGTTCTTCTTACAATACAATAATAATAATAATAATAATAATAATAATAATAATAATACAAAAATTGTTCTGGCCTATATATATATATATATATATATATATATATATATATATATATATATATGAAGAAATATAGTCTTAAGATGTGCTATAATTATGGGATAAAGTTATCAATATCAGAGATAGAGCGTGTGTAAATATAAAAGTGAACATAGAAGTCAACATTTAGAGGCGACAGTCTGTTTCATGCTATATGCAACATATACATATATAAATAACCGAGAAAAATAACAGCACACGTGGCCTGACGATTGCATATAGCATGAAACAGACTGTCGCCTCTAAATGTTGACTTCTATGTTCCCTTTTAAATATATATATATATATATATATATATATATATATATATATATATATATATATATATATATATATATATATACAAAAAGGGATTTGTACACAAAGAATTGAAAAATAGCTTTAAACAACACATACGTCAAACGTTTGGTAGCTTTCGGCCAACACTTTTTCAAAGGTATTCGTTGGCGATTGGAAATCCAAATGAACACACATTCAATAAAGTAAACGAGGGAAAGGTGGAACGCTATTAAAAAGAGAAAGTTTAATTATACGATTAAAATTGAACAAGGGGGTGTGCCAAAATACCCAGTTCCACAAGAGTATGTTGTCGTATAGCTGAATGTATTACCTTTCAATTTCAAATCTATAGAAGCAGATATGTGTCATAAGAAATACGTAACCTCTAAAGAGAAATAAGATATTGGAAATATATATTAAATTGGGCTCACAAAGCTGGAAATACTGAAAATGTTGAAAAGAACCTGTCAAACAAAAATTGAAAATATTGTCAATATCAGGGAAAATAATTGGATTTAAGAATGACAATTCAGAAAACTAAAATTTTAAAATTCAAGAAATTCGGATTGATGAGTAAAATAGTAATGGAAGCACCTGGTTTTACAATAGTATACAGAAACCTGACAGAAAATGTTAAAAAATGTATAAAGTAATTAACGTAAGCAGACGACTACCAATTTTCAATGCATAGCATCCGAATGAATGTCGACATTTCGCACGAAATATGCCAGTTCAAACATTGCAATATATATTGCTTCATAATCCGTTATACGTTCCTACTGGAATTATTTAATAAAACCGACAGCGAAATCGAGCTATATATAGGATACAGAAATATTTCTTGAAACTACACTGGGGAGTGAAACATTCTGCTTCAAAAGATGCTGCTTGATTGGTCAACATGTAAATGAAACCAATTCTAGAGAAGAGGTTAGTCTAGGGAGTAGTTATGAAAGGTAATATGTTGGGCTGATAGAGAGGCCGTGCTCTATATTGTTGAGGTGGCTGCACCACAGAAACAGATGATGACTAGAAGCTCAGTTGTTAAGTAGTTCGCTTGAATGTAAAAAAGCTGTGTCTTGATTTGAGCCTGTTTGTCATCCACTCCACTCCTTCATGGACGTGGAGTGGATGACGAGTATCAATTTCTTGTTTAAACGTATCGAGTTGGGAGTAGAATGTTCTTATATAAGTGGGGGGAAATGCAACTAAGCGAGTATAGCTCATCTACTGTGGTTGGCTTGAGTCACTCACTGGTCAATCTGCAAGAGAAATATTACTGAAAGTATTACTTATTTAAGAATGGTTCAAATTTAGTTGACGGTAAATTACAAACGCTGTGATTCTTTACTTCCCCGCTTTTTTACTTGATATAACTGTATATGTAATCATGAATGTTGGTCTCAATTCTGCATAAGAAAGACGAGAAAACATTTGCTGCTCCCCAATTTATAGGCAGAAGCCCGCAAATGAATACTGGAATAAAAATATAATAGACCGGTACGCGGTTTCACCTAAATTAGTCTCCGATTGCCTTGTCTTGAAATTCGAATGCTATGCTCCCTTTTCTAAAACTACTTTTATGTGTTGACGCCAATACTAAGTTTGTGAATTATTTGACATATTACTTGCATATATTGTTTGTTTGCTTTATACTATTTTTGACCTGTTATTTTCTTTTCTTTTTCTTGTTATTGCTTATTGCAAACTTTGTCATGTTTTTATATTTAACCATCCCCCACTCACTCCACACATTAGGAATCCAGTACGCTTCCACTGAGCTACTAATTCCATAATGAGGCTTAAGGAGAAAACTATACATTTTTTTTACTAAATACTAAAACTGCCGTCGCTATACAGAAAGCATTGGAAAAATATGCGTCCTTTTCAGATAACATATGAAATCATACAAGAAGCAGAATTATATTTTATATTATATTTTATATCATATTTTATATCATATTTTTCCTGCAATAAACTTTTGTTGCGATAAAACCAAACTTCTTCCCATTAAAAAAGATACCATTATTTTTATTATTACCGAATGACTTATATTGCTCAGGGGATACGACGGATGTTGCTTACAACGTTTCGAATCGCTCTTATATTAAGTGTAAATATGCCATTCGCAATATTTGAAGAAGGTAGCATTCATCTCCACCTTGAAGGTGTGAATATTTGTCACCTTTTATTTAGACATTAGTGTCAACTCAATTATACCAATCAAGCGCAAATATGTCGATAGGAGGGCAACACTTATCCGCCCCCTACGACTCTAATTACTTGAATGCTTCTATTTATCTGTGGCTGGTGCGTATCAATCGATCAATCATTTTCATCATCTAGGATGTTAGGCAAGAGAAGATCCAGGCTTTGAATTGCAAAGTCTTTGAAGCCGTTAGAATTGTTCGGAGACACAAGCCACCGAATCGTAAGTGCAGCGGCTTGATTGTGTCCACTGTAATCAGTGGTTTATTCTCAAAGTCATTAAGGAAACATATAGATTTGGGGATAGTATTGTGTACAGGCAATAAACAACAGCTATCCATTTATTCCTTGTCTAAGGCTTTGATATTATTGTGAAACGAAAGATTTTTTTCTAAATTTCCCGTCTTCGAATTTACATGAAACAAAGATATGACATTTGTTTTTCGCGTTTTGAATTCGGAATGTTTGGGAACTCACAAATCTACATTTTATCTACACAATGCTGATAAATATTTAAAAAAATGGTATTAGAAATAATAAGCACATAATAAGCTTTTACTTTAATTGTGCTTTTGATAATGAAATCCAATCAGATATTAAGCGGCGCAAGAGAATGCTTGTCAATTTTAATCTTTCCAAAACGAATCTGCTATCATTTAATTACTGTAATTTCTCGAAAATATTACGCATTTATTTTACTGTAAATAGGGTTGCGTATTATAAATTGGTTTCAGCAAATATATTTTTTCGTTATGGATTTATAATAATAAATGCGTACTAGTTGTTCTGCTATAAGAAAGTTATTATCCCAATTTTCATTTTAAATCCACTAATAATAATCGTAACATTTTTGTCAATAAATATATGTTTATCAGTAACCTCATTATTTATTTAGCGAAAAAATTAAAAAAAAAATTATTAAAAGGCTAATTTCCAAAAATAGAGAATATCAAGTTAACTATTTATTGAAATTTTGATCATCATCATCATCATCATCATCATCATCATCATGACCATCATCATCATCATCATCATCATCATCACCACTTTTACAATTAATATTTAAATTATCATTAAACAAATTATCATTCACAATATTATCTTCGCCCTGTTCAAAATTATTTTCGCCCTTTTCATTCTCTTGCCAAAAGATGTCATCCTCAGAGCAATCCATGGATGCACTTCTTGAAGCCTCTTTTATAACATTCTCACTGACGGAATTCCAAGATTCCTTCATCCACTTTATAATAAGTTCCAAATTTGGTTGTTTTCCTGTTGCCACCAGCTGTAAAACATTATTTTAGACGCTCAGTTTCGATTTTATTCTTAATTTCAAGGTCGACAAAGTGTCTTCGTAATTTTTTTTTTTTTTTTACAAAATTTATAAATGCGTATTATACATAGGGATAGATATATTTCTTAATTTTTGGACCATTTGTTGGGGTGCGTATTATTTATGGATGCGTATTATTTTCAAGAAAGTACGGTATCATAGAGAACATTATTTGCCTTCATCAGCATGGCTGATGTTAATGCTCAACGGAACAACTCATTGTGCCTTCATGGTCTAATGTTTTCTAATCTTTATGAAGTGGAGCGATTATATTGAATCAGTTGCTATGTCTGTTGCTAAGATGATTCATAAATTGAATCGTGCCAGACAATTATTATCCTTAGAATCCATTCTGTACATTTATATGTTTGCCATTGGTTTGTGCATTGAATATTACTGTCCAGTGCACCGTCTATATATCACGAGACTCTCGACATTATCCCAAGAACAGTCTGTGATGTTATCGGTCTTGACCTGGCATCTCGAGTTCGGACAATATTCAACAGCTCTTGTGTGGCTTCACTCTGTCTTTTTTTGTGATGTCAACGAACCCTCATTTGACACTTTCGTAATGCTCGTTGTAGTAGAGTCTTTCTAATCGCAGATATAACTGTTGTACGCCGTCGAAGAAATCTTCCTTGATGTGGCACCATTTAACGAGGCAGAAAGAAAAAAGAAAGAAAGGAAGAAAAAGAGACGCTAAGAACCGAATCGTGAGTGATAAGCAAGAACACACACACAGCTAAGAGACAATGGATAAAAGGATATTTTGATAAGTAGCAAATGGCGAAAGAGTGTCATTACAATGACAGGGAAATTCTGAGTAAAAAGAAAGGGAAAGAAGAAAAGAATCAGATATGTTTTGGCATCGGCTGTGTTATCTAAGGATATGAAAACAAACTATTGGTACGGGAAGACATCTTATTATCAACTACAGACAGGCTGGCCAGAGAAAGAGGAAGAAAAATTCAAATTAAAATTTTATTTCGTTAAGTGACGAAAAACAGACAACTAAAAGGACTTGGACAGATATGAAAAATTAAAAAAACTACCCACGAGCATCCTTGGCCTGGGATAATAAAATTTTGTTATCAGGAATTTGTACCGAAAGAAAATGAATGTGTTCTTTTTTTCTTTCTTCGAGGCGACAGACCGACTGGAACTTTGGCGATGTTTTTTTTTTTTTTGAGACCGTGTCAAGAAGACCACACATTCTGATAATTAGCGATAAAATACCTGACGTAAACCACGTGTAGAACAAGAGTTATGGCCGCCATTGTCATACTGTCCCGTTCGCGGCAGGGGAAATGATAAACCATTAAGGGGAAGAAAAGGGAAGAGATAACTTTTTTTTTAAGCAAGATATTTTTTTTCTTCCTGAAACAAAGCCGCAGATTCGTCCACGCCCGACTAAGACATCATTGGTCGAGTGGTGATCACGTGATGCACGAGGGAGGCTGTTGCCGCTCATCTGGAGGATGAGTAAGAGAGGTTGCCACAAAGATGTGGGGAGGGCAGTTCACGTCCCTCTGAAGTATGATGAGAAGGTGGGAGTGAGGAAAGGTTCCTAAAAATGGAAAAAGGTGGAAATTCCTAACCAGAGAGGTGGATATGTTTTTAGAATTATCGAGGAACCCCCCGGCGCCGACAAACTCACCCCGGTTTTGGTCGGCGCCCATATAAACGAAGCCACAACGAGCAGAAATGAGTCGAGATCCAGCAATTCCCAGAGTCAGTCTCCGGTTGAGGCAAGCCTCGCTGATAGCTGACCAGGATTCACGCACATTTTCCGGACCATCTTCAAACCAAGAACAATTATTTTGATGAGCGACTTAGATCCAGATCACCGAAATAAGTTTTTCTTTTGACTTTCGTCCAAAGACCTACCGAAACACCAATTTCTTAAAGAGCAGACGACTTGAAGTGTTAAAACTAGCGGAAAACGACGTGTCACAATCCATAGAACGGGTCGGGAGATAGATGCAGTCCTATGTAACGAACAACTAGACATAAAGTTTGTTACCTTTTTCTTTGATACTTTGAACTTTTGAGTTTTCATTTTATTGCCTTTTATGCGTATTTTTGTGGTATCACCCCCGTTGGACTCGGTTTGCAGTACGGCCCCGATGACTGATTGATTTCCTCTGCCTAGATCAAATCACAACGTGGGTGGGCAGACTGGGAATCAAAGTAGGACGTCACAGTTGGTGCCCTGGTAGACTGGGATAGAACGACACGGTTGGCGCTGCGACCAGGGGACGACGTCACATTGATAAAACTCGCTCGAATTGTAATCCGTGTAGCGAACCGAATAGAGAAATAGTATAGTGAATAGAGTAGAGAATAGCAGTCCGTATAGTAATAGAATAGAAATACGATCTGAATAGTAATAGAGGATAGACTAGAAATGGAGATCAATCTAGAGGTCACGCGACTTTCTATATATGCGTTTCCTATTTGGTCACGTGGTCTACTTAATTCAATAATAGGATCACCTGTACTCACTGGCAATCTATGCTCAAACACATGTGTCTTCAACGACATTTTATTCCGATACAACGCTTTTCTATAAATATTTCATGACAGTTGTTTGTTTTTTTTAGGATGCAAAGGGTTACAGAAAATATGGAGCAAGATCAGATAGGAGAAAGGATGAGGAGAGGGGTAGTGGATAGATCAAGGCAACAGGAGATGTCGATGGCATTACACTTGAATAGCTGGAGATTATAGCTCTCAGGGAAACAGGAATAGGGAAGGGAGTTCCACAGGCGAGAGGTGCGAGACATGAAGCTATTGGAGTAGAAGAGACGGCTACATTTAAGAGTTTCGAAAGTGAAATGGTGAGAGCGGGATGCCAGCCTCGTAGGGCGCTTGAACTCATGAAGTCTAGGAACCATCGAATGCCATGAAAGTATTTGTAAAATAGACAGCGAGAGGTGACGGCGCGTATGTGCGAAAGTGACTGTAGACGAGATGCTAGATCAGGGTCAATTATATTGCATATCCGCCTCTGGAGCCTATCAAGAACCCCGAGGCAAACAGAAGGGGCTCCAGACCATATATGGCAGCAATACTCCATGCAAGGGCGAATTGTTGATTTGTAGATCTGGTGCCTTACCCATAGCTATCTGTTTTATAGCGTCAAAGACTTCTTGTAGAGTCAGTAGCTCAGGCAATTCTGTTTTTTCAGGAAACTGATGAAGTGACCCAATAATATCGTCATCCGTAACAGAGGCAGTGTTTAAAACTGTCTCAAAATGTTCTTTCCAGCGGTTTAAAATATCACTTCTATCAGTCAATAAGATTCCATCTTCCGCGGAAATAGGCGAAGCCCCAGATTGTTGAGGACCAAAAACTTTCTTGATTCCCTCATAAAAGGCTTTTTGTCTTTCCTATTGAATGCTGCTTGAATAGATTCTGCATGATCAGCCCACCATTTCTCTTTCATCTGTCGCAATACTTTTTGCACTTGTGCTTTACAGGTCTTGTAAGCCTTCTTTTTCATTGCAGAATTTTTGTCATCAATCCATGCGTTGTGCGCCCGGTGCATTTTCTGGATTTGAACTTGCGATTCAACATTCTGATCGTCGAACCAATGCTTACGTATTGGCAAGCCTAAGGATTTTTCAATGTCATCATTCACTTCCACGTTCTCTAGGTTTTCATCCAGCTTGTCGGATAATGCTATTTGTACTTCAGGATTCTTCAATGGCTTAACGTTAATACGTCTAGGGACAGTTGATTTCTGAATTAGCCGGCGATGAAGACAAAGAGAGGTTTTGCTGCGCAGCAGGGCATGGTCAGATAGGTAACAACTGGTATGAAATGAGCGCGTTATCATGAAATCGCAAATATCACGTTTCTTTGTGATAACATAATCAATCATATGCCAGTTATTTGAACGAGGGTGCATCCAAGTACTTTTGTGGCATTTCTTCTGTTGAAATACTGTGTTGGTGATAGTGAGATTAAACTCCCTGCATAAGGAAAAGAGACGGAAACCATTATCATTCATTTTCCCAACTCCATGACGTCCCAAAACCCCTCCCCACGTTTGGGAATCAGCACCAACCCTTGCATCCCCCATCAGAATGAGCTTATCCTTGTGGCAAATGCCACCGATCACTTCCTGTAACTGCTGATAAAAGTCGTCTTTCTCTTGATCGGGTATACTCATTGTTGGTGCATAGCAACTTACAAGTGTTACGCGCGTCTCAAGCTCTAACTCAAGGGTTAGAGTCATGATACGATCTGACAGACCTTTGGGCAGGGACTGCAATGAACGCACAAGTTCTGATTTCACAGCAAAGCCTACTCCAGAGAGACGTGGCTCATCTGGACCTTTACCACTTGTGAAGAAAACGTAACCACCCTTCTCTTCCTTGAACTGAGCGATTCCAGAGAGACGAGTTTCACCAAGTGCTGAAATATCAATGTTTTACTTTGAAAGTTCAAGAGACACTAGAGTTGTTTTGCGTTCAGGCGCATCGTCATTGTCCTGGAGGGTGCGAACATTCCAAGACCCAAAAAGAAATTTCTTCATTGATTTTCGATTGTTTTGTCTGCTATACTGGATACCCAGACAGATGCAGTTAGCTGCCAAGGTGAATATGTGAGCAAGCAATGTTTAGGGCTCCTTTTATCGTCCCTTCCCCGGCATGGGGAAAGCAGTGCTGTCCCTGAAAAGGGCTGCTTTGTCATCGAAGGAGGACACGAACTGCACAAATGCTGACATGTTTGTGCAGAACGGCCATCACCCATCGACCGCCACCGTGTAGATATCCAGCTAAGGACTCCCAGTGATATCCTTCACCTGTCCCCGTCGCCTTCAACCAATCGCCAGTGGTCTCCTTGCATGTAGGACTACGTAAAACTAAGATTTAATATTGTCATAATACCCACACAAAAGGTTTGATTTAAGTGGTGAAAGCCCGTGTACAACCATCCACACTTTTTGGAGCGGTTGATAACACAAAATCAGTGCAAAAATCTGCCACAGAATAGGTGAACAACAGTCCTCAGGTTTTGTATCAGAGTTTTCCTTCTAGATGCATGCCTTAACGAAGGCTAAGGGTGCATCACTCCTAGTGGTTTAAACGCGCCTCCAGACACCAACCTGGGTATTTCCATGTCCCGGCGCCATATATATATATATATATATATATATATATATATATATATATATATATATATATATATATATATAACAGAGGGTGTCTGTGTGTTTGTGTGTCTGTCTGATATGTCTTCACTCGAGATCCGTTCAGCCGATTTTGACCAAACTTGGCAAATACATTGTACAATGTAAGAGGTTAGTTCTTAGTGCAAAAAATCTATAATCGATAAAGCCGATCAAATATCGATAAATTCAACATTTTTTCTCCGATTTCTTTCAAATTTGAAATGTTGGTTGATTGCATCATGAAGAGCTCAACGATACCTCATTTTTATTTCTACGCAACTGTGTTTAGCGAAAAAGCGCGAAAAACGAAAAATTGATTTCAACACAAACCGATTTCAACAAAAAATTTAAACTGAAACTCCCTCAATTTTCAAGTAATCCAATACAAACTTCACTCAATTGTAGCCAGCAACGGTTGATTGTTTAACAGTCATTTAACTTGATAATTGAGTCCACCCATATAGTGAAAACCCGCGTAAAGAGCGAAAAATGGCGATTTTTACTGTTGTTTTTTCTTATTTTTCGTTGATCTTTCAACCAATTTTCATCAAACATAAAAATGTTTTTTTTTAAATGTATCCTTTTTTACATCCCTGGTAGCAAACTGACAAATTGAATTTTCAAAACTCGAAAACAATTTTGGTCTGAAATGGATCTTCTGTTGTTTGTTTTACCCATTCATGTCCTCGGCTAACTTCGATTGAATAAATGCAGATTGTTTCTGTTAGATCACTAACTGCATTAATTCAAAATGTTTTTTTAATGAAAGTACTTGAAGTAATTGAAGTAGATAAAAGTTACATTTAAACATGATGTTGTTTTTGCTCTATTTTAATTGAACGCTTTTTCTGATCGACCTGATGGGCATGGCTGCTAGTAATAAATAACATTTTGAGGTTTTGATTAATGAAATTTTAGAGATTGATCGTTGTATATATTGACAATTTTTTTATACACACATATAAATATACACAATTCAAAATTGCCAGCACTTTTAAACCACAGCACTTAAACTCTTCTGAACTTCATCACCACCCGTTCACTCAAATTGTACACCGACTTTATGAGTCGTTGCAAATGTGATACGCGACACATCTCACAGCTATATGGACCATATAAAATCCAAAGGATTAGTATCAGCTTTGATGAAGGTCAAATTGAGTAATCAAAAACATCCACAGAAATGTGTCTTACACAAGTTCAGCGTCCAGTTAGACCTGCGTGCAGGAAGCCATGCTTCATTGAAGACAAAGTGAGTTCTAAATGAGGTTGACCACCACGTTATCATATTACTCTCTCTCTCTCTCTCTCTCTCTCTCTCTCTCTCTCTATTTCTCTATTTCCTTTTTTCTCTATCTTTCTTCCCAGTATTTGCTGGTAAACTTTTCTATTGACTGTGTGGTTATGTAATTATTTGCTGTTAATTGTTCTTGCTACATTTACATTGTTGTGGTTATGCTCGCATTCGTAGCGTTTGTTTATTTGTTTACTATATATTTAATTAATTTGTTCATTTATTATTTAATTTTATTTTACTTTTGTTTAGTGGCTAATGCACTTGTTCGTTTAGCGTTAAATATTGGCTCTGTTTAAAGCATATTACATTATATACTTTGGATACACATAATTTTTTCTTGCTGATGTTTACAATGTAATCGTTTTTTTAGTTTTCTATTGCTAAGTAACCCATATTTATGTCGGAATTTTTTGATAGATCCTAACCGCTTATGTAGTAATTAGTTATCCTTCAGAAAAAGTTTACACATTGTTTGTTTTTTATTTTTACTTCATTGTTGTGGGCTTGTTATTATAACAATGTTCATTATATTTTAGTGTATTTTCTTTTTAAGTTGACATATATGTTTAGAAAGTGTTGTACTCTTAGCGTATCTACTTTTTATAAATACTGTTTTGTACGTGCAATTTATCTATTTCCAGGATCATTTAGTTACTACTATCTAGTTACTACAGTGTACAATGGATAGCGGCTCGAATTGAGGAATCGGAGAGCCGATTTCGAATTCCAGTCGAATCCATTACATTCACTTACGTGCTATAACTTTGGGAAAGGTATGAATCCTCTTCTACCCGGCTATGGCAACTGGTCTACCGCAGAAATAAATAGCAACATACTTCAGGAAAAAAAAATCTGCCTCGTCAGTCATGTATCGAAAGATACATGATCGCCTAAGCGCGTATCATGTATGGCGCATAAATGACTATGTATAGCTCATTTTTTTTATTTGCTTTAACAGTGACATTGACTGTGTTCTGTCTCCTAATTGTTAAGAATACTTTTCGGATATAAGATTCGTTTTCCTGATGGCAAAAGGGGGATTGAATGAAGGGGAAAGATATCTTTCGGGTGATACATTCATCTTTATTAATCGATTTTGGCGGGTTCCCAATAATTATCTCTTCCTTTTGTTTTTTTAATAATGAGATATAAACTGAAACATGTTTACCTACTAAAAATTCGTTTTTTTTAAATTAAACAGAATAATATCAGATTAAAAATAATAATTTACAAAGTGCTATAGCAATTAGAAATTATTTAATATTTAAAATCGCACTGTTTAAAATATCCATTTACAAATTAATAATTTCATAAGAAACACACGCATTCAATCACACATACACACGCACAATATATATATATATATATATATATATATATATATATATATATATATATATATATATATATATCGATAGATTCTGATTTTAGTTCTACATAAAAAAGAAAAGTACTGGATTTAAACATTAAATACATATAAAGTAGGGTTAAATAATGACTTGGGTATTTTAAATCTTTATAAATATTTCAATAGTTAAACATTTTTTTTAGATAGAGTTTAAATTTTTTTAAACAACATCTAAAATATTCTTACTGCTAGATTTACGTTAGGAAAATAAGAACAGAGTGGCGTACCATATCACGTGACGTTCGCATCTCGCGATGGACGCTATTTGTAAACAGTTATTTCTGAAGAAAGATTGAGGCCAATCTGAAATATCAAATATATATATGAATAAATATATACTTTCATAAAAAAACTGATTATTTTTTTTAATCTGCAACTTTTTCTCTATCTCACTCTTTCTCTCTGTGTATCTCTCTCTCTCTCTCTCTCTCTCTCTCTATATATATATATATATATATATATATATATATATATATATATATATATATATATATATATAAGGATCAAGAACACTAATATAATGTATTATATTGGAATCATAATCACGATCCAATTCATCAGACCTACAAATCCAAACTGATGTATTGGATCATTAATACGATTCCAATTTAATAAATTATAACCATGGGATATTAGTGTTTTTATCCTTTTATATTATAATCTTGGTCTATCCTGGTCATTGAGCTCTACCTGGATTCTATCGTCTTGGAAATTTATGTGTATATATATATGTATCGACCACTAATATTATAAATCTTTCTCTCTCTCTCTCTCTCTCTCTCTATATATATATATATATATATATATATATATATATATATATATATATATATATATATATATATATAGTGGAAATATATGTGTGGCCGAGCATGACTACTTCATGAAATCTTTCGACCACCATCTGAACAATTTCACATATTTGATCACTAAAGATTTATGATTTTTGGTGGCGTCTTTGCAGGTGAATCTTTAGTCCTTGCATTGAGTTTCACTTAAGCCCACAATTGGTGCATGTTAATCGATCGCCAGCAATTGGTTGGGCGGAATGTTTTGCTTTCAAATGCCTTCCACTAACTGTAGCGCACACACACACACACACACACACACACACACACACACACACACACACACACACACATATATATATATATATATATATATATATATGTATATATAAAGTAAAGGTAGCAAATCAGTGAGTGTATAATCGAAGTGGATGCTTGTAATATAAAATATTAAAACTGATACACAAAAAGAGCTCAATGTATTTATTATTACAGAGCAAATAATAAAAAATAAAATCCCAAATCACCTCAAATCTGGAATAGCTGATTTCGGCAGACGAAGATATCGGTGGTCTGTCTTATCAAGGCCCACCGTGTGGATTGAGATCTTGTCAGAAATAGAAATTCAATTGTAAAAAAAAAAAAAAAAAATACACGAGTCGGAAAACTAATAAAGAATTTATCCATTTCAATATTTCAGTCAGACGACAGTCACGTAACAAGGACCCGGAGAGGGTGCAAGGTGTTTGTCTTAAAGGGAAGAACCTTTGTGAAATTAAACTTGAATTAATTTGCGGTTATATGTGTCATAAAATATTAAATAATAAATTAAAATTGGAATAAAAAGGGGTTTAAAAATAATTTTAAAATATATAGATAAAAGGAAGTAAGGGATTAATGGAAAGAGAGTTGGGGAGATATCTTACATTAGGGTAAAGTTTATAAATTATAATTAATATAGGTAAAGAGGTTATGGTGGTGTGGATATATGAATTTGAATTAGCTGTACATTCCATATTCGAAGAGTTAGTGAAGAGTGAATATTTTGGAAATATAGTTGCTAATTAAGTTAAACCTATTTTATGCCAATTTGTATTTGTTTTCATGCCGACGCCAGTTTATTATATATATATATATATATATATATATATATACTAGATTTTGATGATTTTTTACGAAAGAAATAGAATGTCGCACTACATACAGGTAATTAATTTGAAGTGTCTAAAATTCATGTATTTTCTGTGACTTCTGCACTATAAACAGTTAATTATTTTCCTGAACGGGTTTAAATTCATGCCGAAAAATCAAGCGTTGTCTCGGATCCCGTATATACACACACACACACACACACACACACACACATATATATATATATATATATATATATATATATATATATATATATATATATATACACAAATACACACATATATCTTCAGACCTTTATTTTTTTGGGATACCTGTATTTGAGTAGGAAGTTCCGTTGATTTTAACGGTGTTTGTTTTGTCTGCTGGCATGCGCACTGAAGAAAACTTAATAAAGATAAACTTGCCCTCCGGAAGGATATGAACTCGTGTGCCTCCTAAAAAACAATAACCACCGTCCGATCTTCTGTGTTTTAGACCCCCGGATACGGAAAGTCTCGCGGCCAAGTAAGTTACTATTTGCCTTAAAGCACATCTCGCTCACAATCTTTTTACATCTGCTATGTTTCATATTCGAAACGTAAACAAAGCTATTTCTAATGTGTGAGATTGTTTATATTTTAATCGTACATATATATATATATATATATATATATATATATATATATATATATATATATATATATATATTGTGTATTTAGGCAGCACTCCTTTATTTATGCATGTTCCATTAAAGATGACAAACAAGATACTACGATTCAGTTTTTTATTTAATTTTTCGAAAAAGTGTTTTCTTTTTTGGTCACATAGTGTGTAGTAGCTGTCCAAATATTCTATAATTCCAAACGCTTTCAGCTATACTTTTAGACATTATCAAGGAAGATTTTTCTTTTGCATTATAATTGGGCGAGTGTCTTCTGTGTATATTTTTAGTGTTGACATTTTTTTTCTGAACATAGTACATTGTGGTCGTGTTCGTAGTAATTATTATTAATTGCTGCCTTTTTTCTTTTATATCATTAAGGTTTCCATTATTTTTAATCTATTTTTACATGTGGATGAGTTTGTTATGTATATATTTTCTACTAGTATGTTCCAGATGGAATCTGGTAAGTTTGTGTATGTGTTTAAATGGGTTCTAATAGAGCTGTGTTCAGATAGGTCTAACGTAAGTCGTCTGGATAGATTTGTTGTCGTGTGACCGATGCAATTATTTATGAATCCTGATTGATCAGGAACACAGTTCCTTAAGGGGCATTTGAACTCATAGATAATGTTCGTTCGTTGTAATTTTGACTTTGCTGGTGTGTTGTTACATTTAAATTTTGTATTAGATAATTCATTTGAATTTTTTATTCTGGTCAATTGCGGAAGAACATATAAGAATAGGAGTTTATTTTTTGTCTAAGTTCGTAGGTAAAATTAAGAACAGAGTTTGTTTTTTTTTTTAAATGAGCTTTTAAGTGTATCTATTTCTAGTGATATTTGCTAAAATAAAAATATCGTCTAGACAATGGACATATAGTTTTACAGAACTGATGAAATATGATATTTTCTACATAGAGAAGAAACACTTTGCATAGAATTTACAATCAGAACAATTACTATGAAAATATTCATAGAAAAGGCACAAGGCAACTATATTACGGCGATGAGGAAGTGAGTGAAACTGAGATGCCAGTTCCATACTGATAACATTGCAGATTTTTCTTTGTGTTTTATTTACACTCTCTAAATTCATAGTAGTTGAACAAGGCATATGTGCTGGTAATATTCGAAGTCTGGTCGAATGGTAGACTTATAAATGTGTAAGATAAATTCAACACCGAATGGAAGACGGAAAAGATGGAGTCATTCTTTTCTTAAAGTAACTTCCTCCAACTGAAATTCGGCAGTCTGAGTTGAATTCCGAGTGAGCAGACTTTGCCATACCTGCACAGAAGAGAGTTACATATGAATTTTAAAATAATTTTAATATTTTTATGTGCTTGCACAATTTGCTTTAATCTTCATGCGTGGTTAGGACCTTGCCATTATATTAACCAATTTTTGGTTAGGTTTGTCTTAGGGCATATCAACCTCAATGGGTCATTTAATGCCGAAAATTTTTTCCTAGTAATATGTTTGTTTTGTCAAAAATCCACTTCTGTTAATATTTTTTCTCACAAATGTATAGCTGGCAATATTATTTAAAAAAAAAACGTATAGCTGGTAACATTATTTTTTCAAAAACGTATTATCAGAAGTCTTGCTGTTGGACGTTGTTTATTGTCATACCCAGGACGCCGATGTAGTTTATCGTCATACCCAGGACGCGAATATAGTTTATCGTCATACCCAGGACGCGAATATAGTTTATAGTCATACCCAGGACGCGAATGTAGTTTATCGTCATATCCAGGACGCGAATGTATTTTATCGTCATACACAGGACGTGAATGTAGTTTATCGTCATACACAGGACGCGAATATAGCTTATCATTATACCCAGGACGCAAATGTAGTTTATCGTCATACCCAGGACGTGAATATAGTATACCGTCATACCCAGGACGCGAATGTAGTTTATCGTCATACTCAGGACGTGAATGAAGTTTATCGTCATACCCAGGACGCCGATATAGTTTATCGTCATACCCAGGACGCTAATATAGTTTATAGTCATACCCAGGACGCGAATATATTTTATCGTCGTACCAGGGACGCGAATATAGTTTATAGTCATACCCAGGACGCGAATGTAGTTTATCGTCATACCCAGGAGGCGAATGTATTTTATCGTCATACCCAGGACGTCGATGTAGTTTATCGTCATACCCAGGACGCGAATACAGTTTATAGTCATACCCAGGACGCGAATATTGTTTATCGTCATACCCAGGACGCGAATATAGTTTATAGTCATACCCAGGACGCGAATGTAGTTTATCGTCATACCCAGGACGCGAATGTATTTTATCGTCATACCCAGGACGTGAATATAGTTTATCGTCATACCCAGGACGTGAATGTAGTTTATCTTCATACCCAGGACGTGAACATAGTATACTGTCATACACAGGACGCGAATGTAGTTTATCGTCATACCCAGGACGCGAATATAGTTTATAGTTATACCCAGGACGCGAATATAGTTTATAGTCATACCCAGGACGCGAATGTAGTTTATCGTCATACCAAGGACGCCGATGTAGTTTATCGTTATGCCGAGGACGCGAATATAGTTTATTGTCATACCCAGGACGTGAATGTAGTTTATCGTCATACCCAGGACCTGGATGTAGTTTATCCTCAGACCCAGGACCCGGATATAGTTTATTGTCATACCGAGGACGAACCAATTTTTTATTCTCGAATTTTTTTTTTTAAGACTATAGGCTATTAACCCAAATTATCATACTCTGCCCTCTAAAAATGCAAAGCAAAAGGCTTTTTGAGAAAATATATACTCTAGATTAAAATCGATATCCCGTATCTATCAGTAAATATTACATCTTAAAAAGGACATTATATATATTGTAGTTCATGATTCACTGGAATTAAATCTATTTAAATTACAAAAAAGCTAGTAACTGGCAGATAAATCATTTTAATTTTTATGCCCTCAAATATTTTTATCTTAAAATTATCACTGAAATCTAAACAACTTCGTCAGAGATAAACATAGTTGAAACGTCGGTGTTGTGTTCCTACCGATGAATACTAAGAAATATTTTTAAGTATTTCGCCACAAGCTAAGTTAATGAAACCCACTAGTACGTAAGCGGTTACTGAAAGTGAAAGAAAAGGCGAGGACAATAAAAACATAAACAACAAAGCATTAGAAGATGACGCTTGAAATTTCATGTAAAATTTCGGAGGTCGTAGCTGTTAGAAAAGAAAGAGTTCGGAAAGGAGTTCCACAAGGAAGAGATACGTGTGGAAAAACAATGAACATAAGACTTATAGTTATAACTGATATTCAACATTGAAAAATATCATGGATATACTGTTTGTTAAATGAGGAAGTATTAAATCAAAAAGATACATTGCCATTACAAATAAAATTATATATTTGAATTTTCAGGAGTTCATAAAAATTAAAAATACTTATAAAAAAATCAAATCAGAAAGAACTAGTTTAAATGAATGGTTGTCAGAACAGTAGCACAATACAGGCGGATGGGAAAATATTAACAATTATTTAGTTCAACAAAAGACAGGGTCTCGTGGATATCACATACGTCGTTTAAAGCTGTCACCCATAAAATAGTACTGTTATTAAAAGCCTAACACCAGATAAAAATGAAGTCATATGTAACAGAGTAACATTGCGAGTAATATATTAACGAGTTTGTGTAAACAGAAAACGCGGGAGCAAAAATGGTGCTAAATATATATTCGTTAAAATACTAATCGCTAAACTGATCATTTAATATACAGCTTAATATAGCTAGTAAAATTATAGTCCGATATTCTTTTTAAGTAGTATGATTTAATACTAGTTGATTGCAGTAATGAAATTAAAATCTGTCCAACCTTCTGCTATTAACCATTTATGCAGTACTAAAACGATAGTCCGCTCATCAATCTCACTACTTCATTTTAGGTACCTCCACTTTTGGCATACATTTTCGATACCTAAGTTTAAAAATTCTTGCAAAAATCAAATAATTGTCGGATTTTAATGAAACTTTCAGGACTTATTCACAAATGAATGAAATTATTTTTGAATTTTTTTTTATTTTAGAAAATCTTGTTAAAAAGAGATTTTTTAACATGTTTCCACCCACTTACATATTTTCATGAAATTTTGAGGAATTAAATCTTCAAACGCGGGATTTGTTTTATTAGTTTATTATAAACAGGACTCTTTGTAGAAAGTAAATCACCAGTTTTTTTTTTTTTTGTTTTTTTTTTTTGTAAAACAGTACCCCACATAATTATAAAAAAAGTATAAAACTATGACATTAATTAATTAGAAAGGCTTTCACCTGTTTTTATAAATACGTTATACTAAGGACATTATTTTGTGAAGAAATAACATTTTTTCGATGAATAATGTATTTTTTACAAATTTTAAAAAATTTTCATTAACTTCTTAATACTTCAAAAATCATTTAAAATTCTTTCTTTCTTTCAAGCACGTAATGCAATGATAACGTTAATGAAAAAGTAAAGTTACGAATCGAAATTTGAAAAGCACATAACAGTCGTTTGACCCAAAATATTTTTAAAATAATTTAAATATAAATTTTATTGAAAAAAAGGTTCATAATTTCTACGTATGGAAATGTATACATGACATAATCCTTAACAAATTTTAAACAATTATCGAATTAATAAAAAACTTTAAATAATTGCATAATTAAGAAAGTAAGAAATAAAAAATAGATATTACATAATTGCTGAAAAAAATGTTAATATTTAAAAAGTACTAGTTAAAAACGAAAAACCGCGATCGCGATCGCTTACTTTGCAAAAATTGTCAATTTTGATCATCCATAGTAATCTATCATCACCTCGTCACAATCGAGCGTTTTTTAATCGTGATATGCTGCATTTTACGTGACCTAATGGAGGAACCTACTTTATTTACATTATTCGGATTATTGTCCGCATCTTTGTCGCCATATTTACCACAACGTTTCGACCGTTGTACGCTCCGGCCCTTTATTTCGCTCACTGGGGTAGACTGTTCTAGTTCCACGTGCCGTGTTTGATGGATGTCAGCTATCAGTTATCTCCTGTTAATTTTCCCTCAGTAAGTTCTCCACTGCCTTAGCCGGGTATTGAACTCACGCTCTTTGGGTCATGTCACTGGATCTAACCAACGCCTTTACCCACTGTGCCATGTGTCCTTGAGGACAACGGCCGAAACTTTGTGATAAATATGGCGACAAAGGTGAGGATAATAGTCCGAATAATGTAAATAATGTACATAATACCTCATCTCAGAAATATAGACAGAATCTAACTACTGTCCGAATTTATCTTTGTTTAACGTCATTATTAAAACAATAATCCTGTCACCTATGCAGTAACCAAATCTAACGTTGCTTAACCTCAATAATCAAACTAATATCCAGTCGATAATCAAAGAATCCCTCCGATTCGATGCTGCTTCGATTGTTTATAGTAATGTCCCGTAAATATGGTTAAAGTTTGCTTAGGAAAATCATACAGGAGACTGTGATGAGTCGGGATATCTTACAGTCTTAGAGGACCTTTCACATAGAAAGACATATAAACACGCACCTTATAACACCTTGGATAAATGGACAGACATTTTCAAGGGCAATGTATTAAGAATGCTTTGTGCTTAATCGTTACGAGTTGACCCAGCCTGGAAACTCTATACTCAAGTCATCTCAAATTTGCAAAAGTTAAATCTGCCTGCTGGAAATTAACGCTATGCAAGCTTGTCTAGCAGATTATTTCTAAATTATTGACACGGATCCTAGTGTAATTCTAAACAATTGTAGCCTTGAGCTCTTTTAAACTAAGATTAATATATTTCTATTGCAAGGTTTGTGTCAGCAAAGGGGACGTTTACAAGTGATTGACATATTTAGCTAAGTCAATGTAATAAATTTGATAATGGCTCCGTTTAGTGTCAAGATTAGATATTTGATGAAACTTATCACATCACGTTAAAACATTTTCTTATACGCGACTCTGTTCCTCTGGCTGATAATTTTTGTATCTGTGTTTCCAATAACAAAAATCCATACTGATTCAAAACATAGCCATGATAATATTCTTTTTTCTTTTCTTTTTTTCAGATTTCCATTATTCCTGATTAGTATCCATCATTAAACTCGTATCCTTATTTGGCAAACTTTATTTGCGTAGGAAAATGTTGAAAAATACATATAGGGAAATAGTGCTAAATATTTATTCGTTAAAAGAGTAATCGCTATATTGATCAATTAATATAAAGCTTAATATAGGTAATAAAATTATAGTCCGATATCTCTTCTAAGTAGCATAATTTAATACTGGTTGATTGCAGTAATGAAATGAAAATCTTCGAACCATCTATGATTCAGCATTTTTTTTCTTTCTTTCTTTTTTTTTTTTTTTTTTTGATGGTCCCGTCATCAATGTAACTATTGTCTAGATTTAACTTTGTTTAACGTCGTTATGCAAACGATAATCCGGTCAACTATGTAGTAACTAAATTTAACGTTGATTAACATCAGTAATCCAAATCATATCCAGTCTATAATCAAAGAATTCCCCCGAATTCATGCTGCTTTGCTTTGATTGTTTATAGTAATGTCAAGTAAATATGGTGAATGGTTAGAACAGAACAATGGATTTCCATTTTTTTTCCAGATATATTCTTAATCTATGAGATTTTGCCTTCTCATAGAATTGCATATTTTTAAAAATTAATAGCGTACGGTCAAACTGCCATTAAGGTGGTTTAGTCTACACCAAATTTATTCTTATCTGCCACGAACGTTTAATCATTACAATGATTTATTGACCATTACAATTGATTCCCCGAAATGGAAATTACTTATGAATCGACGTAATAGAATAAAAGCTCGAATTACTATGGATATTACTTTGTTTGATGAATCTGATGCTTTATTTTGAAGTATATAAGACGATGCACGCGACGTGATATAAAACATTTTTAAAATAAAAAGACAAATACAAACAAAAAAATTAAATTAAAGAATAGATATATTTGCTGAAAATTATATAAAAATAGATGCTTTTATCAGTATGAATAACGGACATTTGTGATCTGTTTGTCTCTGCTGAACATACATGGAAAAAGGATAATTACAAAATGAGAATAACTAAGGAAAGTATACTTACAATCAGAATGAGACATGTAAAATTATTGGTATACAACGAAGAAATATCTTGGAGTATTTAATAAGCACAGGACATACGGAAAGCAAGATTATCAGGGAGTAAATAGCACGCAATCTACACATTTTTGTGTATGAATGGCAAAACGGAAGGCAGAATGGTAAAGTGAAACGAAAGGCAAGAAATTTCAGAGAGATATGTTCCTACAAATATACGTATTAAATATCCGTTTATCGCACGAGGCAAAGGTAGCTCCATGTTTGGTTAAAATTCAATACTTTGGTGGTGAAATTGTAGTGGCTTCTCCAGGATGCAATCCTGGGTGATGATATACTGAGGCCGTCCGTTGCCTAAACTTGTGGAGATAAAATAAAAACACGAAATAAAATAAAAATACAAAATTAAATAAAAGTACAAAATAAAATAAACATAAAAATCGCCCAGGAGTCCTCTGACGGGAAAGACAATTTACGCATGTGCAAAAACAAAGAGAGATTTCCTGGCGCCAAAAATAAACTAGAAGAATCTCGCTCTTTCTCTGTTGGATCTTAACTGGTGAACACGTGCCAACTGTTCGGGAAAGAAATTCCCCAACAAGAGGTCGTTGGAATCCAAAAGAAGGAAATAAAATCAGTGTCCTAAACTTTCCCTATAGTGTCTCCGTATCCTTCCGCCTTTTCTATGTCTATTTATTTCAGCGACAAAGGCAATTCAACAAGTTTTGGATGTTTAGGTGAAAAAATCAGCCCAGCACTAATACCCATAACATCCATAAGGGTGACCCCGACGTGATATCTACACTTAAGTCTGCCCCCCCCCCAAAATAACAACTTTCCTACAATGAGTATACATTAACTGCCGCAATCTTTTAACCCCGTGTGACATTGCTTGCTTCCCCGCTACCAATCATTGACTTACCATCTTTCCACCACCACAATAGGTCAATTTGTCTACTGTAGCCATACACGTGCTGTGTAAAACTTTAAAAAAAAAAGACGTGAGTAACTGCTTTCATTACTTTCATCCTGTTATCCCACTTACGCACACTAAAAAACAACAAAAAATAAATAAATAAAATAACACAAATACGTTCCGTCAAGCAGAGATTTGTTTTATTGTCTTGCTTTGTCTTTTATCTTCCTCCCTCTTGTTGCCTTATCGTAAGTCACTAAAATGGAAGAAAACGCAGCAGCTATATCAGTCGAAATCCCGGTCTTTATGCACATGGCAGCAGATGTTTGGTTTGCAATTTGTGAGGCACAATTTGAATAGCGGCACATAACAAGTGAAGAAACCAAGTTTTATCATCTATTGTCTGTTCTGCCTCCAGGATTGATATCCAGCTTAACGTCCGCTATTATAGCTTCTAAAAAATATTCAGAATTAAAAGACGCAGTAATGGCCAGACACTAATTAATGGCTAACACTCAAATGACAGGGAGAATTTCAGCTTATCTCCATGAGCTGATGTCAACAGCCAGCAGGATTGGTGTCGGAGATGAACTTGTTCGACATAAGTTCATTCAGGCACTACCCCCGGAAATAACACCTGTAATAACAGCAGTAAAATATGCCTCCTTGATGGAACTGGGTACATTGGCTGACGAAATAACACCATTTTTAAAACCGAGGATGATACAAGTCGCCACTATGCCGCATACAAGCAGACACTCCAGAACTACTGCCTCCACCAGCGCCACCCCGAGAACGACCTATAGCTCCGGGCCATTTTATGAGAACCAGAGGCCCCGAGTATGTCGTGGACATTTATATTATGCAGAAAAGTCGAGGACGTGCAAACCATGGTGCAGGTGGCCAAACAAGTCCGGCTGTCATATAATGCCTATTTCGAGGCCATCTTCACCGGCCAGAAAGCCTACCACCCAAGCCTCGGAAAACTGATAATACGAATTGCATCAGCAACCGGCAATTCGCAACTATTTGAGGCTGCTAACAAAATTGGCACAAATAAGATCAATTTTGTGATAGACACAGGTGACTCTATAACAATCTTACCACAGAGAATGGCACTCGGTCTGACCTTAAACCCTACACCTGTAACACTATCAGCAGCAAATGGGAATAACATTAAATTAGCAGTAGTGGATATTGGGATTCCGGGCCTACGCCGTTCATATACATGGACCGTAGTAGTAGCGGATACCGTCAACCCCCTCTTCGAAGCAGATTTTCTGCGCCACTATGGATTAATCTTAGATTGCAAAAAGGGCAGGCTCATTGATGAGGAAACCCATCGATATACATAAGGAGGACGAGTCGCCGCACAGATTCACTGTATAACTGTGTATAACCACAATAACCTACCAGAAGAAGTGCAGTCCCCCCTCCAAGAATTTCCCAAACTAACCAATCCACGTACAGGACAGCCTTTAGTGTCTAACACGAAAGTAACACACGACATAGACACTGGAGATAGCCCCCGCCCCCTACTCATGCCAAGACCCGACAACTGTCAGAAGAAAAATATAAATCAGCTAAACAGGAGTTCGCAGCACTCTTACAAGCTGGAATTATTAAACTGTCAAAGTCCCCCTGGTCTTCGCCACTACATCTAGTTCCCAAGTCAACCCCAGGAAAAAGTATGTGGCGATTTTAGACATTTGAACCAGTTGACAAAACCAGACAGATATCCAATACCAAATATTAACATCCTCAGATCTAAACTCTTCAAGAAGACTGTATTTTCAAAAATTGATCTCCTACAGGCCTATCACCAGATTCCCATGAATCAGACATAGAAAAATCGGCTGTGATAGCACCATTTGGTCTATTTGAATACTTATTCATGCCATTTGGTCTACGAAACAGCAGCTCGACATTCCAGAGATTTATGGACAACATATTTATGGATGTAGACTGTGTTTTCACATATATCGACGATATATAGTTTTCTCCAAATCTAAGGAACAACACCACAAAGATCTCAAGAAAGTCCTTTTGATTCTCGAAGGAAACAACCTTCAAATCTCTGTTGAAAAATGTCAGTTCTACAAAGACTCTATTGACTTCTTGGGCTATAATATAAGCAGGAAGGGATTAAACCAACAACACAGAAAGTCGAAGACATCAAAAATTTTCCAGAACCCACAGACTCCAAATCTCTGCGTCGATTCCTGGGAATGGTAAACTTTTGGAAGAAATTAATCCCTCAAGCCTCAGATGTGTTACTGCCATTAACTGAAGCCATTAAACGTAATCCAGCGGAAAAAAAGTATTAAAACTGAGCCCGACTGTGAGTCATTTGTTGCTACAAAAGACATTCTTGCCAAAGTATCTGCTTTGACGCACCCTGATCCCGATGACACGCAATACCATCTGCTCAGGGATAGCTCACCATGCAGTGTGATCAGCGTTACATCAGATAATAAATGGTGATCCAGTCCCTATTGTGTTTTATTTAAAAAAAACTGTCTGAAAACCAGAGGAAATATTCCACCTTTGACAGGGGACTTTCGGCAGCACATCAGGCGGTCTTGCACTTCAAACCACAAATTGAAGGCAGAAATGTCACTTTGTTTTCAGACCACAAACCACTGGCGTTCACAAAGAAAAGACCGATGAAATCGGACAAGCAACAAAGATATTTATCAAATATGACAGAGTATGTCACAGATGTACAGTATATAAGAGGAGATGAAAATATCGTTGCTGATTGTCTATCTCGACCCACATTTTCGGTGACCGTAGACCCCTGTGATCTACCAGCTATCAGTGAATCACAAAGATAGGATGAGGAAATTGACCCATACAGGAGCCGGCTTAAAGCAAGGGTCATCCGTCTGGTGTGACCTATCAACATCTACTCCCAGACCATACATACCTGAACCACTTCGTCGGAGAATCTTTGACATGTTCCATGACATCTCTCATTCAGGACCTACGCCAACAACAAAACTGATTAAAGCTAGGTACTTCTGGCCAGAAATGGAGAAAAACATACGATCTTGGGTCAAGAGCTGTCTACGATACCAACCAAGATTTCCAGACACACTAGGACAGAAACTACACCTTTCTCTCTGCCATCAGGAAGATTTGAAACCGTGCATATAGACATGATTGGTCCTCTGTTACCCACCACCACTTATGATGGGGTATACACATCTCCAGCTAGATATATACTTACGTGCATTGATAGAGCAACGAGATGGGTAGAAGCTACACCTTTACAAGACACCTCCTCCACCACCATAGCATTAGCATTCCTGCATACATGGATTTCTCGCTTTGGAGTCCCATTACATGTCGTCACAGATAGGGGAAGTCAATTTGAATGTGAACTGTTTACGGACCTGTCTGCTATAATAGGTTTCCACAGGCTCCGTACAACGACTTACCACCCTCAAACCAATGGAATAATCAAAATGTTGCACCGTACTCTTAAAACAGTAATCATGGCAAGAAAGCAGAGCTGGTTGGATGCATTGCCAATTATATTGCTTGGTATTCGGAATATGCCTAATGAGCAAGGTTTATCCCCGGCCACTGCTGTCACAGGAACCCGGTTATTACTTCCAAGACAAATAATCGACCAAGAGTATCCAGACCTGACCAAACATGACATAAAAATTTGCCAAAGAGATGCAAGAGTTGAATATAACCCTCCTTTCAGAAGGACAGCTATATACAACTCAAAAATCCTTTATACCTAAAGAACTAAAATCAGCAACACATGTATGCCTGCGAAGTGACAGGATTAGGAAACCTGTGGAAGCTCCATATTCGGGGCCATACAAAGTAATAAAAAAAGAATAAAAATATTTTATCATAGAGACGTTGGCTGGTGATGAGCAAACAGTTTCAATTGAGCGATTGAAGCCAGCAATAATCGTCCATACCCCAAAAAAGAACGAAAACAAAAACACAGACTAAGAGACAACACATCATCACCAACACCTGAAACGCAGCAAAGCTCACCAGAGGAACCAATCGTCACCCGCTAGGGTAGAGGTGTGCGGTTTGCAAGAAACAATGACCATTTTTACTACACATAAAATACATACAAAAACAAAATTATATGTACATTGAAAAGAGTAACATACACACATGCACCTTATAAAAGACTAACTTTGCCTTCAATGCATCTTTACTGTAGCTCCGCTACATCGGGTAGGGATGGGTTGTGGGGATAAAAAAAAACAGGAAATAAAATAAAAATACAAAATTAAATAAAAGTACAAAATAAAATAAATATGAAAATCGCCCACGAGTCCTCTGACGGGAAAGACAATTTACGCATGTGCAAAATAAAAAGAGATTTCCTGGCGCCAAAAATAAACTAGAAGAATCTCTCTTTTCTCTGTTGGACCTTGACTTGTGAACACGTGCCAACTGTTCGGGAAAGAAATTCCCCAACAAGAGGTCGTTGGAATCCAAAAAGAAAAGGGAAATAAAATCAGTGTCCTAAACATTCCCTCTAGTGTCTCCGTATCATTCCGCCTTTTCTATGTCTATTTATTTTCAGCGACGAAGGCAATTCAACAAGTTTTGGATGTTTAGGTGAAAAAATCAGCCCAGCACTAATACCCATAACATCCATAAGGGTGACCCCGACGTGAAAGGTAAAGGTAATCAGAACTCCACAGCGTGTTTTCTGTCTAGATTTATTCCCATGGTCATTTCTATGTTTAGATATGACCGCAAAGGTTTAATTTCAAAATTTTCCTCCTAGATGGACTGCTTTCCTGATTGTCGAACTATTTCTATCAAATGAGCTTCTTATGAGTCGTCAGTTGTACATCTTTGCCTATCTTCCGGCTTGGAACTGGATTTACATGCCAGAGTTTATTTCCGACGTAAGATTACGGTGCCGTGTTCAACTCAAGGAGAGATGATGTGTTTTTTGATGCTCCAAAAAATTTAAAAAAATCGAAATTTAACTGAAAAACGTAAATATTGCTTTAAAATCATATAATAATTTAATATAACTTGGAATTATCATTTATATGATGTTATTTATTATATATTATTATTATTATTACTATTATTATTATCATATTGGCTTGACGTTATATATGTATTATTTATTACGATTTATTTCATCTTTTTCCAGAGTTATCGGTTTTACCGCCTTAGTATTGATTTATTGATTTCTTTTAAAACGATATTAAAGATTGTTTGTCTAATTTTTAGTTTCTGTTTTTTTCTTACCTAGATATATATTTATCAAATGTGCTTCTTCTAATCAAGTTCATTTTTTATCAATTGATAGTTTATGTGTTAATACTGTCAGAATACAGTATAACTTATTTTAATGTATGTTAAATAATAACTTCAGAATCTCCTAGAAATTTAGCCTGAAAGCACAATTTAGATTTTCATTTTTCTTTCTGCTATCTTCGTCTAAAATTGATATGATATTCAGTATTTGTGTTTGTCTAGTGTCTTAATTTTCTTAACATATTTTAAATAAATATATGAATTTTTTTTAATTTTTTATTTTGTTAAAAAGTACCTTGCAAGGACTTTCTGTTTAGTTACTTTATTTTTCAAATTTTTAGATGTGCTGAGTGTTATGCTCGAATCTGTGGATAAACTTTCCTAAGTACATATATTGTTATTTTGATTCAAGTACATTCGACTTTCCCATTCGTTATCAAGAACCAACGCGGTGTATCCGTGTAGTTAGAATTCATTTGTCAGCATTCTGCCATTCTTTGGGAGGCTAGACGTTAGAAATGTTCTGTCATTTATTTCTCTATTGAGAACGAGGCTGCACCAAAAAATTCGATTTACTTGTTTATTAACGTCGATTAATTTTTAATATACAGTTTAATGTTTTCTCCTCTCCCTCCCGCCCAATTACTTCGCTCTTGCCTTGCTCCTCACCTTCTGTTTTCTTTCCAGTTGTGCGTGCATAAATAAAAAAGAAAAAAAAGTTGTTAGGAAATCAACTGGCCAGGAGAAACCTCATCTGTTTAAAACCATGGTAGAGTCGGTCGTTCATCATCCTACTTTGTAATATATATATATATATATATATATATATATATATATATATATATATATATATATATATATATATAGATATAGATATATATGTATATATATATATATATATATATATATATATATAGATAGATAGATAGATAGATAGATAGATAGATCCTAAAGAAACTACTTATATAATGAATTAATTAACAATGTTAATGTGATTAATGGCAAAATCACTTCCTTGATAGGGAAGGAGGGCCTGGAGAATCTGATGCTCACCGATCAAATAGAGGGAAAAATAGACAAGGTAAAGCAGCGCGTGATATACCTGACGAGCTTGAGCAGGGGGAACACAGAAGAGGGTCTGGGGGAAAAAGCAAAAGGAAGGAGCTTGCTGAGAGCTGCAATGGTTAGAGGGATGTGGAGAGCCATGATCGTCTACGTCCTGAATGGACATGGCACATAAAAAGAAAGTATGCGTAGAAGTATCCAAACAAGTTTGTCATAGAAAGTAACAGTTCTTGAGAAGAAAATGGGTGAGTGTAACATGTTCCTTACTAATGGACTACATTGGCTGTGGATGTAATGTAATAATCTTGGACTTGGTTGTAAAGTTAAAATTTAAGGGAAATTAATGAAGAGACTAAAAATAGATGAAGTGTTCGATTGTCATGAAACCGCTACTCAATGAGACATCCTTTCACGTATGGAGATATTATAGAAAAAGGAAAAAAAAGTAACAGAATTGAATTTGCCTACTGTATACACTCGTGAAATACGCCATCTCGCGTATCGTGCAACTCTCCCAATGATTTTTTTACTTATAAAAAATGATTTTATCATATTTCTTGTGTATCTTGTTTTTTTAAGAGACCAAATTACAATATACTGACCTCTTTTCTTCTATCTCTTTATCCCATCTTAGAGTTAAATAAGTTAAAATCTAAAAGAGAATGATAACAGTATCGTTAGTAACGCTATACTCGTTGCGTAAACGCGTCCAGCCATAAACAAACGAACTAGAAACAGTTAAACATCTTATAAACGTAAAAAAATGGAAAAAAATGGGTATTGGCTATGATTGTATTTTATAAAAAGATACTAACATGTTATTATTATGTGCATTATTATGGGATATTAATTAAACATCAGCTTATCAGTTTATATCAGATATACAATTTGCCCAACGGCGTAGCTAGGGACAGCAGTACATTTACAAATTTTATATCTTGTGTATGATGCGACCCCTTTAAAATTAGTTTCAAAATTAGGTCTTCAAATGTCGTATGATACGTGAGTATATACTATTATTGTTATATTTTCACCAATGATACCTTCACCAAATTAGCTTTTTCTTCTTTTTTTTATAGGGAACATCGTTATCAATATCCATATATAGTATTCACAAAAAAAAGATAATTATTTTTATAATTCAAATTTAGTTACTCGGTGACACTTCTATAGCCGCCATGTTAATTTTTCACTTTCGTTTGCTTTTTCTTTTTTTGTTTTTTTTTTTTCATTTAGAGTTTTTAATACAGAAACTTATACAGTCATTGTTCAATATTTCAAAATTTTAGTAGTTTATAATTCTCCCTAGATGTTACCAACATTGACTTTGCAATCAGTGTTACTCCGGGATATTCAGAGAAGCCCGATCTATAATTAAATTTATCTGAATAATAATTACAAGCTACCAGATGCAGATCAAAGCTTTACTCGATGTAAATAGCTGGAGCATGATCGACCCGGCTATGAATAGGATGTGCATGCGAGTGAAAAATCATATGGCTGGCAGATACATAAACACCGACGAAGAAAATATAATCTT
>OZ010581.1:22219570-22237070 GCA_963932145.1 Acanthosepion lycidas | reverse complement strand
AAGTATGTATAATTACTCTTCAAGTATAATGGGAGAATCGTGATGATATCGATCATAAACGAAAGTGATATGTTTGGGATTAATTAATCATAGCTAAGTATTCTTGATTGTTATAAAGTTCAAATATATATATATATATATATATATATATATATATATATATATATATATATATATATATATATTACAGGATAATTTTACAACTTATTCAATATTATCTTCTTTCTCTCTAACCATCTATCATGGAGTAACAACTTGCCTTAGAGTTTTCACATACGATTACATTTTCAAGTTTTCTTTTCACAGCTCGTTGGACTGTCATGGCTGAAACTGCTCTCTCACGCGCCGAACGTTTCATAGATTGAGTGGGATCTTTTCTAATTGATCTCTTTAGATCTAAGTTGAAATGATGACCACTCTTGCAGTTGTGACATCCTGATCAAGTTTTCCTCTTAACTGTTTCTCCTTTTTTTTAATAGTATTCACAGTTCTCTTGATGGCACTTGACTGGACTTTGAAGATGGAAGACAGAGTATAACAATTGGTATCATTGCTGAAGGTCTGAATGATCTTTCTCCTCTCAACATTGCTCAATTGGAAAGAAAGTGAGATTGAGAAAGACCGATTTTAACGTGTTCTATTTCTAGCGGAATAACGCGAAGGGTTTTTTCAGTGATCCCTACGAAAAATTCTCTAAAAATGGCTAAACGATTTATCTAAAAACTTGGAAAAATCATTTAGTTTAGTGTTTTTTTAGATATTAAAGATTATGTAGGAAGGCCAGTTATGCCGCGACACGTTATGGACAAATTTGCTGTTACTCCGCGTATATATATCGGAAGTTCTTGATTGTTATAAAGTTCAAATATATATATATATATATATATATATATATATATATATATATATAATTATTTAATTAAAAATATGATTCCAACTTGCGAGTTGGAATCATATTTTTAATTAAATAATTATATTTATGCTCTACTTTCGTATCGAGCACTATTTTTTAAAAATAATAACAAAAATACTAAGGAACTTTGGATTATTTACCAAATCAGTTTCTTTCCTTTTTTCTACAATATTTTCACATATATATATGTGTGTGTGTGTGTGTATTTCTGTGTGTATATGTCTGAGTGTGTGGGTGGTGGATATGTATGCGTACGTGCAGGTGATTGTGTATTTGTGTGTGAATTTATATTGAAAATGAGTTTTATTTCAAACCGACATTATGCTAACCACACGAGGCGTTTTTTCATGAACCGTTTTTTTTTTCACTCCAAGCAAGGCGCGAGATCTACGATTATGCAAAGAAAGAAAATGAGAGAAAAGAATGAATATAGGGAGCATTGAGGAAAGGGCAACATATAAACGGGATTCAAGATGATAAAAGATGGTGATTGACGTGGCATTTACATTTTAGAAGATTCTAGTAATCAGAGGCGCAAGTAAACGGAAGTGAAGGGTGCGACAAGAGAAACTGTTGAAGTAGACGTCGCATGTAGCTACTTTAATAGTAAACTCACACACGCACACACACACACACACATATTTATATGTATATATAAGGCTCAAAGACTAATATTCTATGGTTATAATAAATTACATTGGAATAGTAATCACGATCTAATACATCAGACCTACAAAGTCAAAAAGATATCGGAATATATATATATATATATATATATATATATATATATATATATATATATATATATATATATATATAGTTAAATTCCCAGTATATATATATATATATATATATATATATATATATATATATATATATATATATATATATATATATATATATATATACTGGTAAAAAATAGAGCACTTTCGCTACATTTATATCTCAGTATGGACATAGAAAAATTTAACCTCGACTACTCCCTAAAAAACATACCCATACCCATCCCATCCTCTCCTATATATAAACTAAAATTAATTGAAAAAATAGAAAGTTTCCTAAAAAGAATGAAATGGAAAGTCCACTTTTTAAACCAGGACCTTAACAATAACAATACACTCAAGGAAAAGTACGGCTTGAAAACAAAAAATGCCCCCCACAAAAAAAAAAGAATTAGACGATTTTGAGAAAGACTTAACTGACCTAGTTAGAAACATAAAATTCCATACAAAACTAGATGGATTCCAAAAAAACTAAAAGCAGATATAAGTAAAATAAACAATTCAGCAAATGTATTTATCGTCGCTGACAAAACGAGAAATTTATACAAACTATGCCCTCCTACACACAATAAATTACTCAAGAACAACATAACCAAAACATAAAAAATGCACCCAAAACATTAGAACACGATATCAATAAGGAAGCTAAAACAGTCGCCCCAAAATTAGACTTAGATGACCGAATAAGTTTTATTAGCAAGGCACGAGCCTTTATCACACTAAAAGACCATAAAGAAAATTTCAAAACCAATCCTGCTTGTAGACTCATAAATCCAGCCAAAAGCGAACTCGGTAAAATAAGTAAAACAATACTAGAAAGAATTAATTCTGAACTTAGGAAGAAGTTAGGAGTAATCCAGTGGAAAAATACAAAAACAACTATTGACTGGTTCCACAGCATAAATAACAAACAAAATTGCCAATTCCTACAATTAGACATAAAAAATTTTTTACCTCTCCATTCCAGAACGAATGTTAGATAAGGCCATCAACTTAGCTCAGGAACAAATAATAATAAAACCAAGCGAAATCAACATCATTATCACTCCTGTAAATAATTATTATTCCACAATGAAGAAGAAAGGAATAAAGACAGATGGGATATTTGACACTACAATGGGAAGCTTTGACGGTGCAAGACATGCGAAATCATAGGTATTTACTTACTGCACGAACTGAGCAAAATAATACATAGAAATGACATAGGACTCTACAGGGACGACGGCCTCATAATCTTAAGAACCTGTAACAAACAAAACACAGACAAAACTAGAAAATGAATAAGAAAGATTTTTAAAAATAATGGATTCGACATAGATATCAAAACTAACCTAAACGAAGTAGATTTTCTAGATGTTACCTTCAACCTAAGAAAAAGCACATATAAATCATATAGAAAACCTAATGATAAACCACTCTATATACACACATCTTCCAACCACCCGCCTGCTATAATCAAAGAGATACTAAAATCGATTAACCGCAGGCTCTCCGACAATTCCTTCAATGAATCCCTATTTAACAAAGCTAAGAGAGACTATGAAACAGCCCTAAAAGATAGCGGATTCACTGCAACCCTCACATACTCACTACAGAACACAAAAAGGGCCAACAGGAGAAGAAATATCACATGGTTCAACCCACCGTACAGCAAAAACTTAAAAACAAACGTAGGAATAATATTCTTCAAACCTTTACACAAACACTCCCGGAATCAAGCACTCTACACAAAATATTCAACAAAAACACAGTAAAAATCAGCTACAGCTGCACCGAGAGCATGGCACAAATAATAAAAAAGCACGATAGGAAAATTATCAACAAACCACACGAACAAATTAAACCCACGTGCAACTGTAGAATAAAGAACGAATGTCCCTTAAACGGAAATTGTTTACAAAACAACGTAATATACCAAGCCACGATAAAATCACCAGATAATAAAGAAAATTATACAAAGGTGTAACTGAAGGACCCTGGAAACAACGAAATTATACACACAAAACATCTTTCACAAATAGTAAATATGCGAAGAGTACAATGCTGTCTAAGTATATCTGGGAAATTAAAAACAAAACGGACATCACACCAAAAATATCTTGGAAGATAAGGAAAAGATCATCAGCCTACAACAACCAATCAAAAACTTGCAAACTTTGCTTGGAGGAAAAATAGCTGTCATTACTTTCCTAGACCAAAATAAATTATTACATAAAAGATCCGAGCTCATCTCAAAATGCAGATATTAAAACAAATTTTTACTACGTTACTTAAAAATTGAAAACGGAAAAAATAAAATAAAAACAAATAAATAAACAAATAAACAAAATAACAATAAAAATAAGCAAAATTAATTAATCCAAAGAAATTACCAAATCACACCTGTTAGAATAGACGAAATAGTATAATAATAATAACAAAAAAACAAAATAAAACAAATGAACCCAAATAATAAAGTAAGTAATAAATAAATTAGCAAACCATTATGACCACAATATTAGTTAGACTAAAAAATCCAACCTAAAAATCGGACGAAAAAAAATAAAAAAAATAAAATAAAAAATAAAATAGCTATAACTATTATATAACGATAAAAAAATCAAAATCAAAAATAGAAATCAAAAATAAATAAATAAATATTACGTTACTTAAAAATCGAAAACCCAAAAGAGAAAGTATACAAGCAAAATAAATTGATCAAAATTTATCCAAGTAAATAAATAAACAAACCAATCCCGATAAAGTTACCGTTAGAAAAAAACAAATAAAGATAATCAACCCAAATAAACACAAATTAAAAACTGTTCCCGCCAAAATAATAGTTAGAATAAACTACAACAATCAACCTCAAAACCGAACAAATAGCTTTAATTAAATTCTCAAACCAAAACAAAACTATTAAATAAGTGATATAAACAAATTTTTACCGGTATATATATAAATAGCCGAAAAAAATAGCAGCACACGTGGCCTGACGATTGCATATAGCATGAAACAGACTGTCGCCTCTAAGTGTTGACTTCTATGTTCATTTTTATATTTACACACGCTCTATCTCTGATATTGAGCACTTTATTCCATAAATATAGCACAGCTTAAGACTATTTTTCTTCATATATGTATATATATATATATATGTGTGTCTGTGTGTGTGTGTGTGTGTGTGTGTGTGTGTGTGTTTGTTATATGTTGTAAATTTATCTATTTATTTATATCTACCGGCCTGAATATTCGAGAAATCTTGTTAGAAAAATTTTCACTCTACAGCAAGAGCTTACTCTGGGAGAAATCATCATTCGATCTGGTTTGTCTTAAATTCATGAATTTACAGTTAAATATGCGTGGTTGAGAACATCAATAAAATTTGAAAATATTATTAAATTCTAGAAATAAAATGTATTACGTGTAATACTAATTAACTTTCTAAGAGACATAGCAATCGGATTTAAACTAAACTGAACATTTGTTCAACTTTTTTATCTGGACAGTACGTATATAGTAATAACTATTTATATACCGTCAATTCCATCATACAAGCCGGGTTTTCAATCCTAAAATATATTTCCAAAACTACGTGGATATAAAACGCAAACCTTTAACACTTGAATTGTAAACAAGTGGAGTAAAACTCCTAACAATAACTGCACATTAATTATGGAACCTGCACCAGGCTGCCACAAATATATCGCACTAAATCTTTTAGTTGAGGAGCATATCTGACAGAACAAATTAAAAATTAATATAAAATGGTAATACATTAAAAGTAATATAAAATAATAAGACAGAAAAATTAAAAGAAAGTAATAAAATATTAACAGAAATTCAGTATTCACCATCGCTTCCAACAGCTGATAAACTAAGTTTAAACACTGACCAAAGTACCGTTTAACTCTGTCAGGCATTTAGACAGCTAGTTATGGCATGTGCCCTCTGTGCAATTTCATGATAGACATTTCACGAGAGTAATGACAGTTTAATGACACACAATGTGTTTATCATTAGACCTGACGAATTTTAAGCGATCGCTAATTTATACCGATACAATATACAGTACCTAACCGTTTGTCTTTTAGGGTTGTATTGTCGCTTATAGAAAAATATTACGGTTAGTGACAGGTGTGTGGCGTGACATTATGTAGTTTTGGTATATGTTATCGTATACTCTATGTTATCGTATACTCTATCGTAACTCTCTTTATTAGTAGGCCTAAGGTTAGCGTTACTGGTAGCCTATAGTATGTTTGGGAGTCGACCTATACGCTAAGTATATGCTTATCTCAGCATTTTGTGCTAAAAATCTTGAGGTCGACTTGTACGCCATGTCAACTTGTACGCCGATATTTACGGGAGTTTATATAATATTTAATGTCAGTATTTAAAAAAAAACACATGGAACTGTTGAAAGAAAAATGCAACAAATGTCAAACGATGTATGCCAAATGAGGATCAGTCATACAGAGATAATGAAAACCTTTACGAGGATGAAGATGACAAAGATATTTATTATATTGTCAACCGAGAAGAAACTTTTATGACTATCTCTCTTTTACATGGATATCACTTTACATGGCCAAATGTCTGTAATTTTATCGGTCCTGACCTGGCAACTAGGCTGAAGTCAGTTTATATAACGTATCTTCCTCTCTTTTCTATAAACATTTCTCATAGTAATTATTCAGATTAGATTTACTCGTTGATACGTCAGTCACATGAATGTATGCGTAGTACTTGATTGGAAATGAGGTCACATCACTTCACTGTAGAAAGAATTAAATGCAACCGTATATTTTATACTAATAGATTCTTCAGTGGAGATCTTTAGCGGTTTATTGCTTCCTTGTCACCTACGATCTTCATATTTATTAAAAATCTTTTCACCCTCAGGAAGGCGATAGATCCACAAAGACGCCACAAGATACTGAGAGTAAATGTAAATGAGAAATTTAAGGGCAACAAAAATCAACTTATGTTTACCTCAATTCTTTAGTAAGGACATCCTCATTTTCTTTTACTCTGAGTATAATTTGGCATCTTTGTGGCATTATCGCCTTCCTTAGGGTGAACTGATTTTTAATAAATGCGAATAAGTTTCAAACAAACTTTTGAATAGGGTTTTACATAAATATCATATTACCAAGTTTGATGGTAAATATAACATTTTTTCTCATTTTCTTTCACTCTCGGCATCCCGTAGCATTTCTGTGGAGTTATCACCTTGTTTTGGTAAAAAGCTTTTTAATAACTGTGAATATATTTTAAGCAAACTTTTGAATAGAGTTTTAGATTCTTTATATCATATTACCAAGATTGATTGTAAATATAACATTTTAATCTAACGCTTTTCTCATTTTCCTTCCCTCTCAGCATCCCCTGGCAGTTTTGTGGAATTATCATCTTGTTTTGGTAAAAAGCTTTTTTAATAAATGTGAATATATTTTAAGCAAACGTTTGAATAACGTTTTAAATTCTTTATATCTTATTACCAATTTGATTTTAAATATATCATTTTTAGTCTAACGTTCTTCTTACTTTCTTTCACTTTAAGCATTCACTTGCAACTTTGTGTTATTATCCCCTTGCTTGGGATGACTTTTTTTTAATAAATGTAAATATGTTTTAAATAAATTTTGGATAGAGCTTTAAATTCTTCATCAAATATTACAAAGTTTGTTTGTAAATATGACTTTCTTTGGTCTATAACTTCCTGACGTGACGTGTGTGGATCTGACCGTTAGAGACAAATGTTTCGATTATGGAACCTGATTATACTTCTCCTCCTTTCTGGTTTTTAATCACCAATAGAATTCTCAAACGTCTTTCATAAAGATCCATCCTAAATTTGTTTGATAAAAAAAAAAAAAAAACAGTCGATAGCTTGTTCCCCGCATATGCCTCTTTTTATGGGTTATCTTTACAAAATCAGTTATGACCAAAAATGGAGTATTGCAAGAGTTACTTAATTCCCACTTTCCAGCTTTGATAAAGTTCACAAGCGAATCGCCATAAGCCTATGGCTATTCTATCGCTGTATTCATGGCAGATGGGCTATATTTCTTAGTTACATAGAATAAATAAAATGCACGCGAATCTAGGGTCTGATATACGACTTGTTAGAAGGACGTTCCACTCAACTTCTTTCAGTTAAACGCTGTTTTATGAAAACGATTCGCGAGGGTATGCTTAAACTCTCACGACAGTCTGAGCCTCTTCAAATCTGGGATTAACTTTTATCAATTCTACTACTTCCGTGTTAATATTTAAGTCTACAAACAAATACGGTTTTATTTCTATTTCCGTAGATGGTCCGTTTTAGTGGAGGATCTTCCCATTCGGCAGGAGATTGGGCAATGAATTCTAGGATACTAGTGGGTTTCTGTTATTGTCCTAGTTATACTGGCTACATATGAATTTTTCGCACGTTAAACACAAAGTGAATCCTGTTTTTATGTATTGAACAAGAGAATATTTAAGGAAATATTTTTAACTTAGAGAATTAATCGCGTTTTTTTTTAGAGAAAAGTAATCATCGAAAAAAAGGCATTCACGCATCCAATTGCATTGGAAGCAAATGATCTACTGTACATTAATACATGAACAGCGAAACTCTTGGTTTCTGGTTTAGTTTTCGACAAATACGTTTTGCACGAATCGAAATTATGCTCGGGCAAATTTTGAATAGTAGCAGTGCCAGGGGAATTAAGCAAAACATATTTCAAGGCCACTGGATTTCTATGAATAAAAAGTCGGTTCTCTTTCAACAAATTATTCCAACGAATAAGGTATTGAAACAAAATAACATTGACTTTTTACGTGTATTCGCTATTTTTTTTCGAGCATCTTCAGCATTGCCAAGAAAATCTTCCGATTAAAATCGATGTTGGAATTTTAGAAAGATACAACATTCTCAAATGGCTGAAAATATTTCATTGTTGACAGCGTATATGAAATTGACGCACGTCCTTCTATAAACCTTGCCGGATTTTAATATGCAAGTCAATATTTTCACAATATATTCGTATTAAACAACCGATGCTGTTAAAATTTTCAGGCTTCCTTTAAATGCCTATGAGGAATATATCGGACGATTTTCAGATCTTAATATATATCCTTATTAAAAAAAAATATTTTTAAGAACTTGTTCTGCGGGCGAAAGGGTTTAAAGGTAAACGGAAATCGATGATCGGCGATTTCTGTTATGTATTTAAGATTCTTGATAAAATCCGGCTTATGGCCGTATCACGTTGAAAGACAGGTTCCCTTACAATCACCGAGGTTAAGCAACGTCTAACCGGGTCAGTACCTGGATGGCTGAACGCTTGAGAATATCATGCTATAAAATTAGATGTGAGTGTGGCCTAAAATGCTTACCGCCGTATCACTGCGAAAGATTGGTTCCCGAAAAATAACCAGAGTTAAGCAACTTTGAGCTTGGTCAGTACCTAAATGCGTGGCCGCTTGCAAATATCAGGTGCTGTAAGCTTTGATGTGCAGTTAATGTAATGGTTAATGACTCTGAATTGTTAATCGGACAGCGGAATACAAATTCCAGCTGTGTTCATTATATTCACTACTTACAGATAATCTGCATGAACCTATCTCTTCTCCCATCAGCTATGGATTAATTAGTAAAATTTGTATTACTAAAACGATTATTATATCCTAAAATATTAAAATGAAATATTAACGTTGTTACTTTATTTCAAAAATCAACACGTTATTCAGCGTAAACCTATAAATTCGAAGGGTAGCAACTTAAAAAATACTTAGGTTAATATATCAGTAGGCCAAAAATAGAAAGAATATAGTATTCCAATTTAACATGTTAGAATGGTATGACTACCTTGAATATCGCGATTGATAACTTGATCTTTTCACCATCTAGATTTGATCAATGAAAAGTGAATGCAGAAATATGAACCGAGAAGATCGGGTAACCTAACGAGTAAATAACGACGTAAAACTCGTAATCGGTGAGGAAAGTTTCCACCTATTGACTTACATTCACGTGTTGTTGGACACAGAAGAAACGCCATTCCTCTTGTCTTAGTTAAATTGAACGGTAAACTAGCACCTCTGTCCATCCAGTCTGAGATGACTAAGAATTCAAACCTGTCTGTATTAAATGTATTAAATAATGTTGATATGCCGCTAAAAAAAAAAAAAAACAGATTAGAATCTACAAGGTTGTAGTTTCCAGATGATATTTGGCCTACAATCTTTTTCTCGCTGCTTATCGTAGATTGTATGTGTCTTTTCTACCATCATTGCCATTCCAATTGTTCTTATGTTACTTCCGCGTTGTTATCACAGCTTCATAAATTTAATGCTAGTACTAGATTGATAGATCGGCCTGATCATTTTACCAATGAATTTACTAAATATATCCATAACTTTTACTCTAATAGGCTGTTCACTTTCGTTTCTTCGCTATGGGACAGTCTTCCAGCATTGTGTTTTACAGCAAAGTACAATCTAAAACATTTTAAAGGCATCATCAATCGTCATCTTATGCCTCCTTGAATCCTGTTCGTTATATGTCCTTTCTACCCAGTTAGGTTTCCTCAGTTTCTTTCATTCTCTCTTTCAATGTCAGTGACTCCTTGCGTCTAAAATATTCCATGGATTTTACATAACCCTTAAATTGTTAATAAACAATACGAAATAAATCGGTAAACTTATCTAAACTTATTTATTTTTCTATGTGTCTTCATATATAAGCTAGAGCGCCACTCAACTTACTGGGTTATTGCCGTCGTACCAGGAGTGCAGATTATGTCGTTATGTAGAACTGACAACGGTTAAACCTGGACTTGAAGTCGTCAGCATTGTAGTGATGGAGCAAGCAACCACTCGGACGTCTGTTTCGAAAGAAGCTGAATGAGCAGAACTGGACGCTTAGAAAAATAATACGAAAGGAATTAGGAAGATTCACCCTTATGTTAGTGATCTGGGTGGTCCTAGCTATTAGGTTGGTGCAAAAATAATGACGTAATAATATCGTTTTTTGACGTTAAAAATACGTCAAAAAACGACATTATTACGTCATTATTTTTACACCAACCTAATATAAAGGTCTGAGCTATTCGAACCCAGAAATATAGATCGTTTGAACATTAGCTAGATTCACCTTTGTAAATTATGATAATTTTGACAAGTTATCGCATAGACGTATCTAGAAATATGATTTCACAGAGTATTCCTAAATTTTAGAGTGTTACAGTTCCCACAAGTATACTTTGGAAATACGAGCATCTATCAGACGAAACTAAGCTTATAAATACCAATTTAATAAGTCCTAAAAAAGAGACATACTATCAAAGATGGCATCAAAATAGAAACGTTGGAATTCGTTTTAACGCCTCGCACGCCGTTCCCCGGAGTGACATCAGAGTGTTTTGAAAAAGACACAAAAAAGCGTGATAAATGATAGCAAAGCCAGACGTTGACAGAATGTATGAAAACAATAATTTTCATACTTCTTTTTTACCCTTAGGCTTGAAATGAAATGAAATGGTATAACCTGTATGTCGTCACGAATAAACAATGTTTACGGCCTCGTATCTTTTGACTTTGCAAAATAAAAACACAAAGAGATATGTTGGTTCAAAAATCTCTTGAAGAATAAAAGCCTCCACAAGAAATTTGTACTCCAGCACCGCACAATGTCACAGTTTTCAGTAAGCGCTGTTAAATATCTCAAAAAAAGATCAGATTTATACATTTAAATTCATATTTTCTATTTTCTTTTCTTTTACGTCAGTGTCTAGATGGCTTGAATACGGATAATAGGAGTGCTAGACAAGAAAATAATTCAAGTTTCCCTTCCCCATTGTAGGAATTATTATATGAGTGATTTAGTAACACCTTAATATAGGGAAGGAACAGAATAGCTAAACGAATGAAATGGCAAACATGTATTGATCTCAAATTAATTGTTATATCTCGATCCATTATAGAAGAAATTATACGCAAATATACACATACGTGTCCCTAGTTTGTCCGACATAGAGAAATTATAACATATGCATGAAACAAGTGGTGTGAACGGCGATAAGGTCTTACTTGTCATAATTCCTGAAGATTCAATGAGCAAGGCGCTTGTGATATTTATGAAACTAGTGTGGTTTCCTCTTCTTTCTTATTTGCCGTGGGTCTTGCTTATTTACTGCGTACCTAACAGTTGGTGTGGCCAGACAGGTCTTGTATTTACCCGTGCCTAATTGTAACTGGTATTCGTCTGTCTACGAACAGACGTGATTTTTGTCTATACCAAAGGCAGATAATCGCACTTTGCCTCTCTGCAATCTTATAAATCAAATATACGCCGCTTCTGCTTAATTTCAGTCTGAATTAACAGTAATCGACAGATTACTTCTTTGAAAATATTGGTTAGATAATTTCAAATGAACATTTTCAAGGAGAAACTAAAACCTTTTTTTTATATAAATAATTTCTTAATTAGTTTACAAATTCTAATAGATATCTAATAGTGTTTAGTACTATAATATTTTAATACATCAGTATTAATAGCAGTCATGTTATTAAACCGATTTAAAGGTAAGAATCACGAATGGTATTCAATAAAGCTAGCCCTCCTTTCTTGAAAGATTAACACAACAGAACCCATTTACCCAAAATAAATAAATATATTGATGAATACGTCGTCTATGACCTGGATATTTACTGATTTTTTTTTCTCATGTCAGTTATAAAATAAGTGACAATGACTCTCTACAGCTTCCTTTTTTACTATCTTTGAATTATCATGTTAATTAGGAATGAGAGTGAAAAAAATATCTGTTACATTCTATACAGGTTTGAATTCTTAGTCATCTCAGACTGGATGGACAGAGGTGCTAGTTTACCGTTCAATTTAAATAAGACAAGAGAAAATGGCGTTTTTTTTTTGTGTATAGCAACACGTGAATGTAAGTGAATAAGCGGAAACTTTACTCACCGATTACAATTTCTACGTCGTTAGCTACTCGTTATGTTACTCGATCTACTTGGTTCATATTACTGAATTCACTTTTCATTGATCAAATCCAGATGGTGAAAAGATCAAGTTTTCAATCCCAATATTCAAGGTAGTCATGCCATTCTAACATGTTAAATTAGCATACTATATTCTTTCTATTTTTGGCCTACTGATATATTAACCTAAGTATTTTTTTTATGTTGCTATCCTTCTAATTTATAGATTTACGCTCTATAATTGTGTTGATTTTTGAGTTGAAGGAACAACGTTAATTAGCCAGGCCACATTCGACTGACATTTTGTTTTTAAAATTACTTTTGCACACATTTGATTGGTTAGTGATTTTTGCAAAGGAAAGCTTTCATATCCAATCATCTCTCTCAATTTACTCCTCCTTCCACTTCTCTACTTTTGCAGCAGTATCATCCCCATCATCATCATTGTGCTTTATCCCTGCAAATCTCTTCCGAAATAAAAAAACATCTCTCATTCGTTAATTTTCCATGCTTTTGATGACTGTGTTGTCGTTGTTCTTTTTATATTCGTATAGAGAATTTGCTTCATTCAATTACATTAGAAACTTCATTATGACAAACCTATCAGAACCTTATCTGCTATGGCAGCATATACATATTGCCAATAAGAACTGATATACACATCGTTTTATTTGTGTCTTTTTTTTCACATAAGAATCACGGCGGCCAGCATCACGCATCAGTCTGCGAAATGCGTACATGGTTCCATTTGGCTTGGTTTTAGACGATTAGTACAGTAATGGTAACGTTAGCTGTTTCCATATAAAGACACATCGGTATTTAAGAAAGTGCTCTGAAAAGTTCATTGGTTATCTATGAAGGATGTTAGAGCTGTGAAAGCTTTCATGTATTTAAACTCTTCATATAAATAAGTGCATTGTTTCTTTCCATGTAAACTGACATCACACTGTTCAGAGACATCAAATGTAACGTGTAGTGTATTCTATTGAAAATGGACAACATTTGGCATCGTGGTGCCCTTAGGTACCGGTAGAAAAAAGGTTTAGCCCGCAAGGACATACATTCTGATATGATTGCTACATTTGAGGATGGCGTTCCAGTTGTATCAACAGAGCAAAAATAAGAAGTTGTATTTAGGTGGTGGGAAGGAAGAGTCTTGAATATGACTCAAGATTTGGAGGACTTGCAAGTGCCTCCAGCGAGGAAATCCTTGTTCTTGTTCACTTGCTCTTGTTTACATGGTGATGGATGGTTGAATATTGACGATAAATGAAATAGCCAATGATATTGGCATATTGCAGGAGAGTAGATTTGCACAATGGACTTAGCATGAAGAAGGTTTCTGTGCAGTGGGTGCCACGTATTCTGACATCTGATCAAACGCGCAGCAGTCTGATCAAATCAAGTAAAAATCTGATATTGTTTGAACAGGTTTCCTTGACATTTTCCTAACCATCAGTTTGTGTGCGATACAGACACACAATCCATGCAGTGGATGCTCCCATTCTCACCTGATCCAAGCCAGTCGAGGTCTTTTCATGTACAAGGATAGTGATGGCCTCAGTATTTTGGGATATAAAAGGCTTTGTGTTTATTGGATATCGTCACATGTGACACAATGAGGATTTCTATGCCAATTTGCATATTTATTCCAACGTTTCGGCCGTTGTACGCTCCGGCCTTCTTCAGGTGGTTGGAATGTCAAACTGAACTCTTTAATTCGCTCACAGGGTTAGACTGTATCACGTGCCATGTTTAATGGATATCAGTTCTCACACTCTTTTGGTCCTGTCACTGGATCTAACAAACGCCTTTATCCACTGCGCCATGTGTCCTTGAGGACATCTGTGTATGGAATTCTGGCTATTATAAACCTAATGTCTTCAGCAACCATTTCTACCAGTCCTTTTGTTGTAATTTTTGCTATTATCAAACACATGTTTTTACCAGAGTTCATATTGCAACTTTCTTGTCATTATATGGCGACAAAGATGAGGACAATAGTCCGAATAATTTAAATAATGTACATAACTCATCTCAGAAATATAGACAGATGTTGAAGGATTAACGGTCTTTGAATAATTAGATGTTAATTTATCTGGAAAGAAACAATGCAGTTATTAATAAGAATTGAAATTAATGCATGCGATGTTTCACAGCTCTCGGATTTGTCGTTCATAGGTAGCCTTTAAAATTTTCGGAACTCACTTCTATTTACCGCGTAGCTTGGAATAATGTCGGTTTAAATCTATAAAATATTTCACTTTCATACGACCTAAAAATAACGACATTTAAAATTATGTTTGATGATTACCTTAATCAAAACGTATAGCCAGTGAGGTACTCACTAGTTCAGTTAGTTAAGAACATGTTAGCTCAGCTGGTGAATAGTACACAGTTGTGATCAGCTGGCCATTACGATTGCTGTCTCCTCCTTTAATATATATTCTCTTTGGCTTTGTATTATTCTAAGAGAAGCTTAATAAATTTTGCATACACCTGGCTCCAGGGTTAATAAGCTAATCTTTCGGACAATTGCTATTCTAGTAAATCTAATCCCCTCGAAGTTTCAGCGTCGGTCAATAAACCTTTTAATCATTTATGCACAGGGATTATAATTTAAAAAAAAAATCTATCCAAGGGTAGACACGAAGAAAATCCTCCTTCTAGACCTTGAGAAACCTCGTTTCATTGATGCCACATTAATCTTTTTGGTCACGAATAAATCTATTATATATAGCCATTCTGTAAGTAACTACTCTCCAAATAAATCGCATATAAAAAGATGGAGTAAAATTTGCAATAAAATGAAAAGGAAAAGTCTCCTACAAAGCAAAAATTCTGAAAAGAAAAAAATCCAGTTATATAAAAATTGCCGACATCATTAAGCCTTTCAGCCCTGACCATCGCTTTGCTGATGGTAGAGAAAAATGGCGTAATGCCCAGCAAACGTTTAAACAGTGGTAGAAGTAAACGACTTAATGCTCAGCTACTGGTTGAACGGTGGGTAGATACTTGTAACTATTTTTATATCTACTGTAAAACATTACATACCAATTATTTGCGAATTTTGACTCAGGATCTCAGGCAGAAGGGTTATTTTTTTTTCAAGAAGCGTAGGGTTCAAAAGGTTAAGCTAAAACACAATAATCTGAAGATGAAAGAAAATAATTATACAAACTTAAAATAAAAATTGGGCAATTTGATGTGGTGTAATGTTTAGCAAGCTAGATCAATTACGACTTAATAATGAGTTCGATCTTCATTCAGTGCTCCACACAATCGGCCTTGTGCCTCATGTAAGCTACGCTTAGAAAATCATTAGGGAATTTCGATGCGGCATAAGGCTTGTAGTAAGTTATATTATCACTGAGTGCTCTACACTTTCGGCCATGTGCCATATCTAAGCCTCGTTTAGAATATCATTGGGGCACTACCGCGCGTCTTGGCCTATGCTTAGAAAATAATTGGTTTACTTCGACCTGGTGTAATGGTTAACAAGCTTCTCTCTCTAGATCAATTACAAGTTAATAGTGTGATCGATCCTCACTGGGTACCCCATACTTTCAACCTTGTGGCATATCTGGCCTACGTTGAGAAATATAATATAAAAGAGCATATGAATAGCAACAATCATAAGATGGGATCAATGGTAAGGAAACGTCCGGCATTCAGTGACCAAGCAGTCATTAGTACTGTCGGTTGAAATTTATCAAATATTTCTCCTGAAACGAATTTTCAAGAAGATAGGTTTCTCAAGTCGAGTAGCTATTTTCGCTTTTTTCCAGTAACGCTGGAACCTATTATTTAATGCCGTGAGCAATGTTTGCTGCCATATCTGGTCGAGTGTTGTATATCAGACTTTAATCAAATTCTCACAGACTTGACTTGGCTTTTACTCTGGTTTCTACATATATGTTCATGGCAACTGTTCTGACGAGCTTTTTCTCGCTTTTGTTTTGACTTCATAATTTTAAGCGTGCTACTGGATTGGCAATTATGACTCACAGTTTTACTATTCAACTAGGGAAATGCTACAGTTTCTTTTCTCGCACTTCTCACATGTGGAACACCGAATTATTGCTTCCTTGATAACTACAATCTTCAAAAAATTAAATACAACATCAATCACCATCTTTTGTCTTCTTGAACGCTGCTCCTTTTTTGTACATTCATCAAACCTCTCTACCAAAATCTACACATTCTCTTTCACTCCCTGCAAACATGTGCATTTTAGTGGCATTATCGCCTTGTTTGAGTGGAAACAATTTAAAAAAAATCTCAACATCTTGATTATGTTAATATCTTCTCTTAGGTTTATATGAGATATAACCATTTTACCTGTTGAAAGTTCCCAATTCATGTGATTTCTCTTATTTAGTACGGTCCCTTATTTTTGCTCGGTAGTCAAAACGAGGTTTGAAGAAGTATGGTTTTCAGAATAACTCCTCGGCTTCATCATCAAAGCCATTTTAACCATGGATCTTAGAAAGCTTTTGTAGACAGTGGTTTTAAAATATTTTCAAACTAATATATATCATATAACAATAATAAGATCAAAAACAACCTCTTGTTAAATATAAAAGATAAAAAAGAATCAAATATATATTTTGTTTTTAATCGATTCACCACAAGCAAGGCGGAAAGCCACTAGCAGGCAAGGAGTTACATAGGATTTGGAGCGAGAGCAGATAGGATGGATAGAGGAAAGGATGAGGAGAAGGATGGTGGATAGATCAAGGCAACTGGAGATGTCGATTGACATTACATTTGAATAGTTAGAGATTATAGCTATCAGGGAAACAGGAATACGAAAGGGAGTACCACAGGC
>OZ010581.1:22169570-22214570 GCA_963932145.1 Acanthosepion lycidas | reverse complement strand
CATGCAGAATGAGCGGTGACGACATGGCATTACTAGGAAGAAGGATTTTCTTGAATGAAGACCGGGTATTTTTTCCGACTGAATCAACGGTCAAAGGCGTAAATACACGTGGGAAGATATCAGATGCATATTGATGTGCTTCACTAGTTATAATTAACCAAGAAACGATACACATGAATGAATGTTTTTCTTGTTTTCAGAATCGTGCCTGTCGTGGTTTGAACGGCCTCGATTCAACCCGTACTGTTTTACTTTACAAATGTGCTAACAATAACATTCAACTGTGGAAGTTGCAAATTAAATGGAATATATATATATATATATATATATATATATATATATATATATATATATATATATATATATATATATAAAACAACAACTGTACATACAGTAAATCAGTTGTGTTTGAAATGCAGAAAGTTACTTGTCCTTGGAATTTTGAGTGAGGAAAATGTTCTTGTTCTTAAACAGTGATATGTATTAAAAAGTCTCAAAGCTTGGAGAACTTTACTAACGTGTGTTTTGTTAATTGTAAGAGAATTACACAGTTTGTTGCTCACAATGTTAAGTGTCTTTGCACTCGTGGTTGAAGGAGTTAATGTTCATAGATGTCTGTAAATGTTCTTAGATGTTCTTAAATGTTCGTAGATGTTCGTAAATGTTCGTAGATGTTCGTAAATGTTCGTAAATGTTCGTAGATGTTCGTAACTATTCATAGATGTTCGTAAATGTTCATAGATATTAGATGTTCGTAAATGTTCGTAAATGTTCTTAGATATTAGATGTTCGGAGAGGTTCATAAATGTTCATAGTTCTTAGTAAATGTTCGTAGATGTTAGATGTTCGTAGTTCTGCGATGTTCGTATGTACGTTAGTGTGTGTGTGTGTGTGTGTGTGTCTGTCATGACGTTTCGTAGCGTTTTCCCGTAAGGGAGAAACGTGACCTCGCCACAGAGCTACATTGCTGTAGGTTGAGAAGACAAGAAAAAGGAAGGTTGAAGATTTGTCCAAGTATTTATAATTAATGTGAACCACGTGATAGGCTCGAGAACACATAACCAGATTTTGGCGGAAAAATTTACTTTGAACACAACTGCGTAGATGTTGTAATGTTTCCACATATATTAGCCAATCAGAAGTCAGAGAATTATTCAAGGCATGTGTGATCTACTTTGGTGTTTAGTTTGCAAAAAAATTCCGTCGAAAGAATCTGTTGCACAGAAAATGCATTGAAATCTTTTTCGACCAGTAGTATTCGCCGAATCGAAAATAATAATAATAATGATATAATATAATCAAATGGAATCAGGATGATAAATACTTACTACAGTATACGCTCAGGGATTTGAAAAGGAAGACGAAGATAATGGCATCCCCGATGGTAAACTTGAAGGATGTAATAATTTGCCGAATAACGCTATAAGGGAAGTTACTATGAATGTGATATGCACAAGGATACTCAATGGGTGTACATTTGGTTTCATCTTCGCAGGCCTTTATATCTGCCAAATTTGTACTACAGCCGCATCAAGGAATCACCTTCATTTCTTCCCTGTTTGAAATGTATGAAGAAAATTGCACTAAGTTTTCTTTCAAGATCTGCAACTTTGTGGAACAGGTTCTAAATTGCTTGCTTCCCTCGGACACTATAATCTTAACTTCTTAAACACAAGGGTTAATTGTTATTCATCATCTTATTCCTCATAATATTCGCAACTTAGCGTCTCTTTTATTCGTAACGCACAACTCGTCTATCTTTATGATTCTGATTATAACCCCGACATGACGAGGCGCGGTGGAGTAATGGACAGCGGCTCGGATTGAGGAATCAGAAAGCCAAGTTAGAATTCCAACCAAATGCATTACATTCACTTACGTTCTAACACCCTTGGGAAAGGTATGAATCCTCGACTTCTCCGCTCATATGGGTAAATAGCAGGACAAACCGAGTTCTATAGCCTTAGATGGCAACTGGTCTACCGCAAAATGGTACCCTACTGCGGGAAAAAATCACCCTTGCTAATCATGTATCGAAAGATACATGATCACATAAGCGTGTATCACGCATGGCGCATAACTGAGTGACATAGATTGATTCTTGAGTTGCGTGAATTTTATTATAAAAAGCCTGTTAATTTCTAACCAGAGATCAAGAGAGAGAGAAAGATAGAGAGAGAGAGAAAGAGAGAGAAAGAGAGAGAAAGAGAGAGAGGGTTGAGAAAGACTTTCATCCACGCATGCGCAGGAAGATTTTCTACATTTTTCCACGTTACATCAAGCTCATAAAATCCATTTAGAGTTTAGAAAATCTCCGCTCACTCCTCGTCAGTTGTATAGTGGAATTCTTTTTTTCAGTTGATACTGACTAGTAAGATATTGTCAGATGATGCGATAATGTAACAGGATTTTATTCCGTTAACACAATGGCGACGTAGTTGTACACACAATTTGATAATTAAAATAAGCATCTGTTTAATAAAAGGCATACTTTGTCATGAAACTTTATTCAGTGTTTATATATTTATTTTGGTTTCACAAATAGAATTTTTAGATTTTGAACCATTACAACTTTATATTTTGCCAGAGATCAGTTTTAAATTTTTAAAACTATAAATCGCAAATAAAATCCTGTATTTAAATTGCTTTTGCATCGTTGTTATATAATTAACATTTTTTAAAATATTTATGCTAGTTAATGCCATATGATTTTATTACAAATGAAACAGTAGAGTTATGGCGACAAATATGAGGTTCTATCAGTTTTTAGCCTATCATGGACGAAACAAGGACGTTATAAGATAAACTCTGACTAGGAATAAGTTGGTTCAAAAAAAATCTGTAATTGACACATAATGATGAAAGAAGATTTGGAGAATATATCAAGCACAAGGCCGCAATAATGCAATAGAATCAAGAGAGACTGAATATAACTTGCTTGGACATTTTATGCATATGAATGGAGAATAAAATGACTCAAAATGAAGACACGATCATACAGGCCAAAACAAGAAACACATGGAAGATGTGGAGAACCATGATTATTCATGCCGTAAAAGAGACACGACACACAGAGAATCGGGGAGAATAATCAAAGATTGAAATGTCAGACATTCAAACAAATGTGTTTTTACAGTTTTACATTATGACAGGTTGGGTAAAAAAATCATAAATTTTTCCTATTTACAAATGAATAAATTCTGTAATGAAGAACTCGGCAGAAAACTTTGGGCTGAATCACATGTCTTCACGCAAACATTGATTTTTGACTTCAGATCCAAATTATCTTTTACCCTAAAAATAGGTTATATGCATCGTCTATTAATCCAGCTCTTCCTATTTTGGGACTGATAGTTGCTGCATTGGCGTATTCCTAGCTGACGATATCTTCTATTTGTCATTGATATTTCCAACACAAACCAATATGACTTCATTGGCGTACTTCCAATCATATTGCAACAGAATCCAAAACATTGCTGCGTTCTATTAATATTCCTTGGTGCATTAGTCATAATTTGGATTTCAGAAAATATTTACTGTCGTTTCTTCGATCGGCGTTGATATATAAATTGCCATCTTTTTATTTTGCAGATCTTGAGTCATATTTGAAAAAAACTTTTCTTACATAAAATACCAAACATATATGTAAGTACTTTTATAGGGAATACATAATACAAAAAATAATAGTTGTTTAAAAAAGTGTCGCACGATACGATATAATGAGTTACTTCCAAGGAAAAGCGCTACCTTGGGTTTAAAATGCATTTTTGAAAATATAAAGTCTTTCTTGAAGGTTTTATTTTAGCGTTCCTTTCAAGCTAACAGAATAAATTTAATATTTTTAATAAGCAGGTTACTTTGATGTATTTCAAAACGATTGTAAATTGATTGGATTTTTTTTGAATCGGTATAAATAGCTGAAATCGCCCAGATAGAGAATTCTGTCATCATAACGTGATTCTCTTTATTAAAAATATTTAAAAAAAGAAATATACTTTTCTAAAACTTTATTAGAGGAAGATTAACTGATTTAAAATTTAATTAATTTGATTTAAAAAAATAATAAAGATGAGGCGCTATCCATGACTCTTCCATGTCTCCTTAAGAAAATACTTTCCATAATATATCTTATTCATAAAAGCAATTAAATGTTTGTTTCTAATTAAATTATGTTTTAGTTTTATTGCATGATTTATTTTACGATTCAGATCAAGTTTTCTGTAACTGGTGGTCCAGTTTTTAAAAAAATGATAATTCAAACATTCCAAGGATTCGTTCTTATAATTAATATATGCATCAAGCATTAAAAGAATTAATTTCTCCCAATGTCCGAAGATTAAATCAGTGTGTGGGTAACATGTAAAAATAAGATTTTTATCGAGATACTTAAAAAATAAACATTTCTAAAATAATATCATTTATTTTTTAGTAATTCCTGAAATTTTTATTTTTAAGGTGTTAAAAGCCAACAATAATCTGATTATCGCAAGATTTTCCAAATCGGAAGACGATAAAATACCGCATAATATTAGGTTGGTGCAAAATAATGTCGTTTTCTCACATATGTTACTATGTGAGAAAACATTAATTTTGCACCAACCTAATAAATTATGCTCACCTGCCTATGGAAGAAAAACATAATTTTTAACCATCATCTTGAAGGTTCTAAAAAGGATTAAAATATAATTGAATAATGGAAAAATATTTTGGTCTCTCCGCTATATCATAACATAAAGGTTTTTAAGCTAAAACTTTGTTTTTATTCATTCTCAGCCATTTGTTCCTCATGTTCATTTTGTTAGCAAATTTTTGGGGGTACTTAGATATAATATAACTGTCGATGATTTGCTATTCTCCGTTCTTTGTTCCAAAGCAAAGTCGGATATTCAGGATTCAAAATTCATGGGATTCTGGTTTTTATATCTTAGCCATTTAGCAAAATGCTTATAAAATATTTAGTTGCCTAGTCCCTTCGCAGAATGTGTGAGCATGGTTCGCTATAAATTCATATCCATCGTTTCTCCTTGATACCCTGCCAGTCCCTCGCCAGTTCATTTACACAAGCGCATTAGGAAGGATACTCGTTATTTCCTTCAACCCTTTTGCTTTCAAATTGTCTTATGAGCGTCAAATACTCCAAGCATTTTCATAATGGCGTGCCGCAACATATATATGATATATTTCTGATGTCAATTAAAAGAGTCATTTTTTACTTGTGAGGTTCGCCTGTGGTATTATCCCTATCATTCAGTAGAACCGAATTTCTTCTTTCAGTACTTCCTTTTACCTGCAACTTGACCATCATTCATCGACCAATGGTAGGACTGGTAAAAATAACTGTTCTGTTTTCTTTTCTAGCAATATTTTCCTGTTTATTATTACATTGCTTAGCTTCTAAAAAGCATATTTTGCTATTGCAATCCGACTATGGAATTCAGTGTAATATTTTTTTCTTGTTTGGTGTACCCAGATTCTACAATTAACTGTTACTGAACAACCCTGTAAGATTTTTTTATCACCTTGTGAAATACAATTTATATAACAGTTTTATCATTGCTTTCATTCACTCGTTCCTTTAAAACTTGCTTTTCATTAAATAATGTATCTGAATCAATTAATGTTATCCATCATTCCAGAATTGATAGGGTGTTGTTTTCATTACATTCCATTCGAAGTTGTGTCGAAAGTCAATATTCTGACAATTCGATTGTGTTTCTCTTTGAATTAGACACGTTGTCCATTTTATTTGCTGCTGTTTTTAACGTCTTCAACTGATGAGATTTGGTTTTATTTGTTACTGTTTATTGCACAAGCTTCGAAAGAAAAAAAAAACAGATGGACCTCGCTAAAATATGGACGTTTCATTCGCTGAAAGGTATTTGTAATCATTGTAATCATAGAAAAGAAAAACTCAGGCAATAGTGGATTTCATTCTATAATCTCTATATGTCAGTAGCGTAACCATCGTAATTGAACATAGAATCAATGAGGTGTATTCAGTCTAAGTTTGATGCGTTCATTTAACACATATTCCCATAAGTTATCTCTTTTTTCCCCAACAATGGATTAGCTAGTGAGTTAGACAGGTTATATGATATCCTTGACTACGATGACACCCAGTATCGGTCAAAAGGCAACTATGTCTTACAGACCGTAGAGAAAGCAAAGGAAACTATCTTTCCAAAAAATGTATGGTAATGCTCAGATATCAAAAAAGGGTCATTATTGTTAATGTCCTGAAAGCAGTTATTTTTAAAAACGAAAAATTTTATTCTTTCCAGGTGTATATGAAGACACTAAGTATTGTTATTTCTTTGTAAATCCTTCGGATACATTTTGGAATGCTGTAAATTATTTGGTTATTGATTCGGATTAGTTTAATACGATGGTTGAACTGTATAGCATCGGCTGCATGAGAAGTTAATAAAGAAAAATGAAGGATCTCCTGCACAGATTATATCACAAAGACGAGATAACATTGTACAAGAAAGATGTCAATTAGAAGGCCATCAAGAAGAGGAATTTGAAAGAGCAAGGCTACATTATAAGAGCCAACAATCTTTAAACTATCAACTTAGTTGACGAAATCTGAAATCATCTCTTGAAGATCATAGACAAAGACTAAAATATTGATACACAACAAGATGTAAATGATGATGGTGATGATTTATACTCCATGTACTTATATAGTGATGGCTTGATCGGAAAAAAAAACATGTTAAAAGAGAGCGAGATCAAATTTTAGTCATGGAAATACTACAGGCAACAATATCATGGAGCAAGCGGAAACGCAAAGGCTAAATGAAAATTAATATGTTTCTCACATTCAGATCGAATAAAGATGGCTTATTAGAGTTTGAAATAAAGGCCATTTATTTTATTTTAAAATTCTTGATAGAAATATAATTTCTTCTTATACGTCTGAGACAAATTGAAAATAGTCTAAGCCTTATATATATATATATATATATATATATATATATATATATATATATATATATATATATATATATATATATATATACAACATAACGTGGTTTTTTTAATGTATGATCTCATCCAAAGAAGGAAACAAAACCACTAGGACCCAAATGGTTACAGAGAGGGAAAGAGAATGAGAAGGCTTTAGTGTGGAAATACAATGAAAGAAAGTTAGACACAAGATCTCAATTGCATCTAAATTTTTGAAGATTGCAGCTGGCACGGAAGCAAAAACCCAGAAGGGAGTTACACATGTCAGAAGTGTATGAAAAGAAGTGTAAGGACAGAATTGGCAGTTTAATCTAGTTATTTCAGCAGTAAAACTAGTTGCCAATCAATTGGTACGCTTAAATGCATGTAGTCGAGGCATTAGGTAAAAAAATATCTCATCAGAACAGTTACCATGAAATCATTTTACGTAAGTGTGAAAGTGACTGAAGTCGAGATGTCAGGTTAAGATCGATCAAATTACAGACCCTTTGAACTTAGTCAAGGACGTCGATATATACTGCAGGAGCACCAGTCCAATTATAATAAATAATAAATATGAATAAAAAATTCCCTCAAAATTGGAATTAGGCTAAAAGCTGGTTAGATTAGTAGATTATATTGTAGCGGAACTTGCCCAGTTTGATAATTTTACAAACTACACCTACAGTTAAGACAGAAATCCAAAAAGCTGTTTGTTTATTTTTCATAACAATGAAATGAAAGTTACAGGAAATAGATATTTTATATAATCTGTCCCTTCGGAGTGTCTTGATATGATAACTCTCCCCTTCCATTGTAGCTTTAAGCAAGTTTTGTTCCTTTGACCACCACAATCCCTGTTGATATCCCAATTTGCACAAGATCGTTATTGTTTCCCTTTGCTTGCTTTTAATATCTCCTGGAAATCTTAAATTTTCCAAACGCTCGTTCCAAATTACGTGTAACAGAAACATCAACTGTCTGTCTGACTCTAAACGATTCTTTTTGTACCAATGTCTTTAAAACTTATTCGTAGTCACAAATTCCACTTCTGCTATTGTCAGTTTAATCTGAGAAATCAAATATCCGCTCCCTCGAATCTTCAGTTCACGTGTGGGTAACATGTCTAGTATTTACTTCTATACAGGTAAACTGATATTACACACCAGTTCAACACTCTTTTCTTTGATTCCACTGGAACTGTCCGCTTTCTTAATATGCTGCTAAGTTCTTGGAAGATATAATTTGCTATTCGAGCAGATATTCAGTTTCTTGTATCGAAAGTTCTGCTTTACTGTTTGAACATTAACCAAATACTTAAATTTGAGATTCAAAGTGCAAATCTGTAAAGGAAGCTAGTTGCATTTTCTGTTCTTTTCAAATATATCCCGAGTGGAAATGCTGCAGACAAGCTCCCGTTACACTGACGAATAACATTATGCGAAGGAATAAACTGCTGGGAAAATCTATCTGTAGTTCAAACCCTTAAGAGAAACATTAATTATATCGACGAATGACAGACAAAAGCATGAAGTGGATGTCACATTGAATCCTCGGGTTGATGACAAAATAGCATCAAGCAATGTCGAAATGTGTTATACAATATTGAGAATTATATACCAACATTAGAACAAATATGAAATATATATTTGGTAATTATCAATAAGGTTTAACAATAATAATGAAAATATAAAACATTATTTCAAAGGAAATCGTTTTTCCTAGAGACACATTGTCTAGACAATAAATAGCTCTTATTTCTCAAGTTTCTTTTTTTTATGCGAATTCAAGGATTGTATGTGGTCTTTCATTATTATAAACATTTATAATTCCTAGGGAAATTTATATTATTATATTAAAAATCAGGTAACGCGTAGTTAATATAAAATCTCAAACAACAACATACATTAGCGTAAATGATATACACTACACTCTGAAGCATAGTATGAATGAGGTCTTTTTTTTTTTCATAGAAACAATTAGAAATGTTTCTCGTCTATATTTTTCTTAATTAATTCACCGCAAGACGCAAGGAAATATTGTAAGTTCAAAAGAAAGAAAAACTTTGCAGGGATCCAGAAACCTAATCTAAAAAAGGAAACAAACGAAAAATCTCTACTCCTGTTCAAAAGAGAAGAGAGGAGTATGAACCGGTTGATAGCTGAACCTATCTAGTCCTATTGAGGAGTAAAAATCAGTAAAATTGAAGTGTTTAGGTGAATAAATTAGATGTATTGATTTGATGTAGACTTCAGAAGGACTGGAAACCCAATCTAAACAAGAAAAAAGGGAAACATCGCCACTCGTGTTCAAAAAACCGCGGAGGAATGTGATACGGATGGTGAACTATCTACTATTTATGAAAAAATAAATAAAAAGTAAATGGTAAATAAATTTAATTGTTTAAGTGGAGACGTTAGAAATACAGAGTTGAAATAGAATTTAGAAAGAACCGGAAAAGCAACCACAAACAGGAAACAAGTGGTAAAACTCCATCTCTGATCAAAATATCGGGGATGATTATGAGCAGAGCAATAGGCATATCTATTTACTATTTGTTACAACAAATACGATATAAGCGGGGAAAAAAAACTCGTTAAGACGTTAGTGGGGGTATATATATATATATGCTAAAACTCTAATCATAAGCAGAAAACAAGCGAAAATTTTCTACTCCTGTCTAAATAACCATAGAAGAGTATGAACCCAATGCTAGCTAAACCTATCTAGTCCTATTGAGGGATAAAAAATGTAATTAAAATGTAAGAGTTTAGGCAGAGATATTAGACGTATAGATTTGGTGTAGACATTAGAAGCAACTAAACACCCAATCTGAAATAGAAAATAAGGGTTAAACATCCACTTCAGTTCAAAAGACCTTGGTGAAATGTAATATTCAGAAGAATATGCAAATGGAGAATAAAGAAACTCCTCTCAGAAATATAAATGGACCATACTTCTCTTCTTTATATAATAAGTAATATTACCGTAATTTCCCATGTATAATACAACTTCATTCATAATAGACACACCTAAAATTGTGCTGAAAGTATAGAAAAATGTTTCTACTCATGCATAATACATACCCCTTGTTTTGTAATCAAATTGTACCTCACCAATTTAATTACGGTCAGCGTTTCCTCTTCTTTAAAAAAAGTGGTTTTAAACATAGAATACTATTCAGTATCTGTCTATATTTCAGAGATGAGGTATTATGTACAATATTTACATTATTCGGACTATTGTCCTCATCTTTCTCGCCATATTTATTACAACGTTTCGGCCGTTGTACGCTCCGCCCTTCTTCAGGTGGCTGGAATGTCGAACATGAACCATTTATTTCGCTCACTGTGGTAGACTGTTCGAGTTCCACGTGCCATGTTTAATGGATGTCAGTTATCATTTGTCTACTGGTTAATTTCCCTCTGAAATTTCTCCACTGCCCGGTTAAGGCAGAGGGGAATTAACAGAAGATAACTGATAACTGACATCCATTAAACATGGCACGTGGAACTAGAACAGTCTACCCCAGTGAGCGAAATAAAGGGTTCAATTCGACATCCCAACTACCTGAAGAAGGCCTGAGCGTACAACGGCCGAATCATTGTAATAAATATGGCGACAAAGATGATTAGTCCGAATAATGTAAATAATATAGAATGCTATTATTCTAATTTAGTTTTATGATAATTTTTGTTTCATTTTACGGCAACATTTTAAATTTTTTTCGTAGCTATATATAACATGCACCTCTGATATTGTTTATTATGTTTTTTAGAAAAATGCGTATTATACATGGGAAATTACGGTATTTTAATTATTGACACTTCGACATGATATAGAAGTTGTTTCGTTAGATGTTTCAAATGGTGAGTTCGATCTTCAATCAGTGCCACATGAGTGAGGCATCATGTTACATCTAAACTGCGGTTGGTGCAACACTCATATTTTTATATTTATATATTTTTCGTTTTGTAATTCCTCTGTTATTGTTTATAACCGAAAACCTCTGCTAATGTATTTTTGGAGTTTCTCCTGTGTAAAATGCAGGTGGTCGATTCTAAAAGGCGTTAAAAAAACACCAAAGCCCAAAAAGTTGTTAGTGCTTTCTGAGGAAAAAAAAAGTAACGGAATTACCACGCTATAGGAACACATACACAATAAACAACAAAAAAAGACGATAAAATTAATTGTCAGAAAACACCGGAAAATAAGAATAAAATTTATCATTGACACAAATTAGTCAGCGACGATAGGTTTTTCCCAAGAGGATTAACAAGGGAAAAATATGCATTATTTCCACTTTCGCACGACTGGGTAATATGTGTGGGAATTTTCTTGAAAGATTATGATGTGAGAAAAGAAAAAATTATAAATTGCAATGGAATATTCTCACCATTTACTTTATATACCGTCTGTATTTTTTTGCTGGCAACCACTGTTAAACATTACCAGTATGTTCAGCCATGTAGTCAGGCAGTAGATTCATATAATAAATACATGGACCTGCATGGGTCAATTATATATATATATATATATATATATATATATATATATATATATATATATATATATATATATATATATATATATAATAGACGATGAATCTAAATGAAATAATAAAAAAATACGAAGGAATGTCTGAAGATTTTAATTTTTAATATTTTTTATTGTTCAATATATATATATATATATATATATATATATATATATATATATATATATATATATATATATATATATATATATATATGAAGGAATTGGTGAGGAAAACATTATATTTCCACTTTTTTGAGAAAACAGTATTTATACACACAGGAAAAAGTATCACTGAAAAAAAAGCACGTCGAGTTTAGATTCCAGGTAGAAAATATTCAGACATTCGACATTGTCTTGATGTTAATGTCTCCCTCTCTCTCAGTCTTTCCCTCCCCCTCTCGCTCTCGTTGTACATATAAACATATATATATATATATATATATATATATATATATATATATATATATATATATATATATATATATATATATATGTTGAAAAAAAATCCATTGATGGAATTAACGGACAATATTCCAACTTAAATGTCTTATCCAGATACAGTCTCGAATAAAAATACCAGTGCTGAAAAGAAAGTGAAAAGAAGGCGAATGACATACTTACCGAATGACTTAGTAAAGTGCTCGAACCCTAGATTGCTTTGACCGAGCAAAAAAACAACGTTAACTCTTATGAAACGATGGATCTAGTCTTAGCCCGACTTATGCGATATTCAGGCGATCTCTGTGTGTGTGTGTGTGTGTGTGTGTGTGTGTGTGTGTGTGTGTGTGTGTGTGTGTGTGTGTGTGTGTGTGTGTGTGTGTGTGTGTGTGTGTGTGTGTATATATATATATATATATATATATATAAACTAGTAATAATCTTATAATCATAAAAAATTATAGTCGTCCGAAAAACCTTTGGTGTCTTGATTTGCGAATAATCAAACCAATACCAAAGGAAAAAAATACGTATAAAAAAGAAAGAACAAAGAACATGTACGGCAGCCGAAAATAATCGTCTAGCATGCAAGTCGAAAGAAAAAAAACCGATACGGCCTTTCCTGACGTTCCGTTAGATGAAACCTTGGCAGGTTTGTCTGTCTCTCTCTATATATATTTTGAACAATAAAAAAATTAAAAAAATTAAAATCTTTAGACACACTGGGTTGTAGATTAATATTCTTTCGTTTTTTTTTATTATTATTTCATTTAGATTCATCGACTAGTTTTGACCAAAATGGCCATCATCGGGAGAAGAAATATTTCTGCTTGCTGCTAGCAGAGAACTACAGAAATGAATGTCTTGATGGAGAAAATGAACTTTTGTTTGTAGTTTTCATTTGTTTTTTTTTATTTTTTTATCTTTTTAACACGAATCTTTTAACATTCCTTGTGTTGGTCAAACAGTCTCTTTTAAGTTGTTATTTGAGATAAGAGCTGGATAGATACATGATGCTATGAATTCTCTGGTCAGTTTGACAGTTTTATTGGGCCTGGGGAGGGGATGTGTCTCTGTTTAGTGTTTGCGTGTGTGTCATTTGGTTCTTAGGGAGTGAGTGAGTATGATGTGTGTAAGCGTGTGTATTGCTGTGGGTGTGAGTTATCATTTGGCTCATTAGGGAGTGAGTGAGTATGATGTGTGCAAGTGTGTATATTCGTGTGGGTGAGTGTATAAGTGTGAGGCCTCCACACCTCCGTAAGCATGTCTGTCTTGTGTGGGTAAGGAATCTGGGTAGGTTTTGATTTGTTGAGTTATATATTCGTACTACTATCTATATATTGTTAAATTTATGGTTTAGCCCGGCTGGATATTTTGTTTTTAGACGTTGTATCCACTTATTTTCATGGGACTCTAAAATCTTTCTAATGTTATCTGCTTTGAACTTTTCTATTCTCTCAATATATATATATATATATATATATATATATATATCTTTTACCTAATCCTATACCTATCTATCTATCGGGTTGGAGTGGAGTGAAATTTCCTGGAAGCCATACCACGGGCTGGCCTAAGGCTTGTGAGTGAATTTGCATAGATGGAACCCTTAGAGGCGTTCGATGGCTGTGCTAGCACGAATTCACAAATCAATGTGACCGAGGGTTTCAGCATGTTGGCCTAGTTCAGATTGTTGTTCACGCTAGATAACAGGTTTTCTCACAGAAATTGTAACCAAGGTCTGCTCAGCGGATTTGCAGTATAAAACATAGGTGGGCTCTATGGGTGTTGAAAGAACACAATTGCACTTGAGCGGACGTCTAGAGATTGGCTCGCGGTCCCAGACGGGTACCCGTGAATACAGGTGGCCAGTTATTATTATTATTATTATTTTCTTTTCTTTGATTTCTGATGTGTACTTATTTCTTTACGGGTCCCGCCTAGACACCTGAGGTCAGAAATGGCCTCATGACATTTTTCACTGAGCAATTAAAAAAGAAAAACACACACACACATATTTTACATAGATAAAGCCCTTCGTAAGGTGTGAGTTGTACTCGTGAGAAATTTTTTTATATTTCATTAAGGCATGAGCTACCAGGAATCTCTTCAATTAATCTATTGGAATATTTTCCAATTAATCCGAGGGCTCAAACTACAACAGGGATTGTTGATATTCTCATGTGCCACATTTTTGACATTTCGATTCCAAGGTCCATGTATTTTGATAGTTTTTAAAAGATATTCTAAGCTATAATGCAGTCTGCAGGGACTGCCATAACAATAAGGAGACCTTTTTTTCGCTTGCGGTCTCTAATAACACTGTCTGGGCGATTAGCTTTGGTTGTATTATTATTATTGTTGAGGGGTCCACCCCTTTTTACACAAATGGACTCACCCAGTATATACATATACTACTGCTACGGGAAGACCAGTGAGTAAGAGAGAGCAAGACCGAAGAGTCGAGTCGAGTCGAGTCGAGTCGAGTCGAGAGGAGAGTGTAAAAGGTTCTAGGTAACCGGAAGGGTGAGGTAACAGTGTTGTAGGAGTCACAGTGAGCGAGCACGTAGACTCAGTAAGAAGTCATACAGAGATAATTCAATACCAAAGACTGTATATATATATTTTGCTACAAACCCGTATTCCTGGAACTACTAACCTGCTTTACCAGTTTGTATTATTACGTGAATACATTATTTTCATATATTCATTCCTGGCGTTTGTTATTTATTGGTCTCGGATTTCATATCGGATTCCACAACAATTATTATTATTATTATTATTATTATTATTATTATTATTATTATTATTATTATTATTATTATTATTATTTATTTTCTTTGATTTCTGGCGTTTACACATTTCTTTCCGGATCCCGCCCAGGGACCTAAGGTTAGAAATGGCATCATGACACTTTCCACTGACAAAAAAAAAAAGAAAAAAAAAAAAGAAATGACATAGATAAAGCCCTTCGTAAAGTGTGGGCTGTACTTGCCAGAACAATTTTTTGTATCTCCTTGAGGCATGTACTTCCAGGAATCCCTTCAATAAGTCTACTGCAATCTTTTCCAACCAGTCCTAGGGCTCCAACTACAACAGGGATTGTTGATGTTCCCATATGCCACATTTCCATTATTATTATTATTATTATTATTATTATTATTTATAAATAAATATATATATATATAAAGTATTAAGGAATTTATTTCTTAACCCGTTTCTATTACTTCAAATACGAAATATGCACCTAAATATTGTTAATAATACGTGTATATGGATTGTTGATATGTTAGTTTAGTTCAGGGTGATATTTTGGAAGCAAATTTACATTTGTTCTGTTATTTCATTTAGAAGTCATGAATAAAACGTCAACATACTTCACATAGGCATACACGGGGTGCCTACACACACACACGCACGCACACGCACACACACACACGCACACGCACGCACACATGTGCTTTTTGCGAGCATGCTTGATTGCCTTTAATGCTATCTTAAAACCACACCTGTAGAGAAAGTCAATGGCAGCTAAAAGCGAAGTGACATATATTTAACAAATGTCTAACCAAATCTATATGACATTTTATGTTGACGTGTGCGCGTGAAGGGGTGGTGTGCGTTGGTAATGCATAGCGACTTGAATTCAATTTGTTTGCACACACAAACTAGACAATACATAGTAATTGGATGTTTTTTCATGCTCTGCCCTGTTTGCATAAACAAAAGAAATTAGTTTATATATCTTCGCCCACCTTCCTTTAATGTTTCTATAAGTATGATTTTTTTTTATAACAATACGATTACATTCTATATATGACTGTTAATAATATATTTCATGATACAAGCAATCATGTTTGTTCCTGTTTTACGTTTCATTAGTGCGGAAATTGCCATAGTTACATGAGAAACATAGTACTGTGGCTTACATTTTCTCGACGATTTGAAATTCAGTAGTTGTTAATTTTTAAAGAATGGCTATCATCAAAAACATGCGATCTCACGTTGTTCTGAGATTTGATCCATGGCTAGTGGGAATAAAACAAGCAATGACTACCATTTCCAGTTGCATTAGTTTGGTGCAAATTCAAATGTTTGCGATGGCTACTGCAAGAACACTTCATTGAATTATTTCCAAAGCAAGAAACCTACGCTGGAATAATGGTTCAGTGGATCAAGATATATATATATATATATATATATATATATATATATATATATATATATATATATATATATGCGTATTTAGGCAGCGATCCTTCTTTCAAGCACATTTCATTGAATACAACAGACAAGATGCTTTTGATTTAGTTTTTATTCAATTTCTCATTCGAGCATATAGTTTTTTTTTTCTTTTCAGATGAGAAACTATATAAAAATTGTCCGAATGTTCTTTTTTTCGATGGCTTTCGGCTATACATTTAGCATTTCTCAAGTAATTTAACTGTTAAATAAGATATATATATATATACATATATATATATATATATATATATATATATATATATATATATATATATATATATATTGAGAAATGTATTGATCCTCTTCTGCTTCCAGCTAAGTATAATTATCAGGAATGCCTGGGTTCAGAGGACAGACTGAATTCTATAGCTTTCGATGGCTACTGTTCTAGGAGAAGGACGATTCTGAATTCAAAACCTGTGGAGGGTTGTTTGGGGACCTTGTGTTAGATAGTGCACCAGGTTTCTGTATTCGGCCCTTCCAAAAGTATGCACAAAACCTTCACCATAATAATCAAATCTCATGTGCTGGTGCTGTGCTTTCGGTTTCGAGGATCTGATCTGCTTGACCCTCATACGTCGAATTCGACGGGAGAGTCAAATACGAATACTGAAATTCTGTTATACTCAAGTATATATATATATATATATATATATATATATATATATATATATATATATATAGGTTTAATTTAAGTTACATATATGTGGATAGCAGTGGAAGATAACGGTTAACCCTATACTTGAATAGATTAAGAGTGTATTGATTGGGGAAACATCTTCTGGAAAGTCGGTTCAAAAGAGCAGGGTTTCGTGGGATGAACCAGTTCGAGTGGAACTTATTTCTTCCCGATAGAATACGGAGAGAATATAAGTTGTTTGCTACAATATATGTGCTCTGTCAGGTACTGAACGTAAAGGTTAAACCTGGAAAGTTAACTGAGGAATGTAGTTTGTCAGAGCACTTTCATTGGAAATGAAGATAGAGCCGCGAAAGGCATATCACATCCCACATGCGCGGTAGAGCTGGAAAATGGATAATAATTCTTCCTCCAAAATGACACTTTTGAACTCTATCGGCACTAGATAGGGACAAATTTAAAAAAGAACAGTAACCCATTTTCGGCCTGATCTGGCTCTTGCAAAGTTAGAGGATAGCATTAGGAATCAGGTACTTACTGAAGTCGTACAAGGAGCTGCCCATTTTCTTTAGCGAGAGATCTTATGTACAACTTGAGATCAGGTGTAAGTACAACACCCGAAAGTCTCTCAAAGCACGGTATCTCAAAACCCGAGGGGATAACCGTGCATTATATATATATATATATATATATATATATATATATATGTTGTATTTAAAATACGCATATATACACACGCACACACGGATACAAAAGCAAACCTTACTAACGCGTTCCAAGATTTTTTCATTTTTTCATTAATTTGCCACACACACAAGCAACACCCACACATGCAGAAACATATACATAAGCACCCACACACATACATATATATATATATATATATATATTTGTTTTGTATGTATATATATATATATATATATATATATATATATATATATATATATATATATATATATATATATATGCATGCATATGCATACAAAACAAATATAAAAAATAAACATTTATATAAAAAAAAAATTCAAAAACGGATATTAATCTACTGCAAGGAAACTTTTCAATTTAAAAAAAAATATCTACGCTCTATTATATTCTAAATACTGCTTTTAAAATTTAGTTCTTATTATATAGATAGATAGATAGATAGATAGATAGATAGATAGATAGATAGATAGATAATATCAGTAGTCAATGTATATATTCGCAAGAGGATAGAATCCAGGTAGAACTCAGTGTCCAGGATAGAGTAAGAATATAATATAAAAGACTCATAGGCTAATATTCCCTAGTTGATTTTCTAGTAGCCTTTATACCCACATTCTATTTGTATTCCATTAAAGACCGGAAATTCTGCTCTATCAGATTTTTCCATAAACCTGTAGAACGAACTCCCAATTCGATTCTTTCCAGATTTTTACAACCTTAACCCCTTTGTGTCTAAACTAATCATTATTTTCCCTCATAACCTGCCGTCTTAACTCTTAGCACTCATGCAGCAAACTTCTTCGGTAACAATCTACCTTAATTTGTCTTGTTTAGTTTGAAAAGTAGTAAATAATGTAATTTATAAACAAATGGAAAAAATGAAAACTAAATAAAATATCACTATTTTCATGCACATTACTAACATTCCTACTTTGAAAATGTTTAAAAGCGTTTAGGTGGCTCTCCGGGGATTATTTTTCAAACTACCGTCCCAGAAACGAATTGATGCTAGCCTCTCCCTACTTTATCGCTATTTTTAAGGGAAATTTTCAGACGTGCTACATGATTTACTTCCACCATTTCCAATATTCAAAACGAAAACCCGTCATACCACGAAGACATTGTCGACTGACACCTATTCTATTCCTATCTATATTGTTAAGAATAAAGTTTCAGATAACTATACACTGTAGATCAGACTCTTGTGACATTTCAAAACTCTTCAAGTCTATGGTCAATCGTTATACCTCCAAGATCTCCACAAAATATGCACTTATAATTCCCTCCTTTGTGACCTTTCAGGTGCCTCATTTCTGCAAAACTCTCCCCTGAAAGTCTCTTCGGCCTTCTATTGAGTAAACAATAGCATAAAAAATAATAATCCATTGTTAAATTTCTTATCAGTTCATATTCACGAGTTTAATTCTGTTTTGCGCCTCTTGTTCATTCTTTGCCCTGACTATGTTTATGCAATATTTCAGGGCAAAAAGTATTAGAGCCTGAACTGATATTTACCTGGGAACCCGGTATCTTATTATGAAGACCTTATACACTGGATGTTGTGTTCTTGTCTCAATAACAAGGTATGTATTAGGCGATGTTTTTATGCGATCATCATCAGTCATAGTTGATCTGAACATGACGCATCAGGTTTCCAATTGAGCCATATTACCAATGACCTGTAACCCACTCTCTAACATCCAGTGACTTTTCCTTGAAATGTAAATTTGGGGACTGATTTATATTTTTACTTTGCTTAACGTAAAAAAAATTATGATGAAATATTGCTTTTATTTTATATTCTATACTACAAACTGTAAACTAAAGAAACCAATTTTGACATAATTTATATTGCATGCTGACAAAAAGAAAACAATTGATTCTGATTATATTGTGACAGCTGTCAAACTGTCACAACACAATCAATAACATTCTATTTAAATGAAGTTATTTAAAACAAAACGATAACAAAATAATTTTGCAACCACAGAACCGATATTTGGGACAACTCTATGTGATTACATCAAAACATAACATTATTTTGTACACGGGTTATATTTTAACGTTTTAGTTTGGATTGAGCACAGTTATATAATTTTTCTGGAATCAGCTAAAACAGTCTACAGGTTTGCACTAATGTTCTTCGTATGGACTAGAAACTATTTCTTCTCCCAACTCTGGAACAATGGCAGAGTATGTTGGATAAAAATAATAGTTGTATAATAGTCTCAACCGGGAAAACAACAGCAAAACTTCCTTTCTCAAAAACATGCTTATTCAAAGATAACTAAATATAATTGTGTAGGTCTTTATTTTCCTACAACTGGAAGGAGCTCTATCACAATACTTTTTCCCCAAGCTAAATTTATCGGTGAACGTAGAACTAGGACATGAAAAACACGACAAAGCAGGTGCTGGCGATCTCAAAAGAGGCTCTTGCAGGAGATTTTCGGAAATGGAATTTGCTATTCTGAACGAGACTAAGATGTCATTTCCTTAGTTTAAATAATTCTAGTTAAATTTAAATGACTAGTTTGCTTTCCGGGCGGATATTATTTTAAAAAATAAGAAGCAAAGAAAAACAGGTTAGAGCTTTAAAAGATAAGAAGTTCTAAAGAGCCATGATCGCCTACGTCTTGAAGGCATACCTCACATAAAATAAGTAGCAGATACTATTAATACTGCATGTAAATTGCATTGCAAAAAAAGCCGGCTTTTAAACCTTCATCCTCTTCTTTGTACCGTCTACCATTTCGATGTGGACCATTATTGCTCTCCACAATAGCCTATATTTTGCAGCTCTTAGTAAGTTTTTTTTTTTTTTTGTTATTTTGTCTAATCCCTGTTTTTCCAAACATTTACACAAGCTCAGGTAGGTTTTTTTCTCTGTTTTGTTGTGTTTCAATTTTCATGATGTCTTAAATTTTCCAAGCCCTTTTCTCTACTTATGTAGACTAGAAATCTCATTTGTAACTTTCTGATTCGAAGTATAAATGTCCTCTTGGTAAAAAATAGTGATACTTTCATTATTGAACAATTTTATGGCATAAAACTTTTATTTAAATGTTGCACAGCATTGGCGGGTCAAATTAATTATCTTTGCACTTTTTCTATCATATTTGCATTTCCTTAATCGAAATTGTCGGAATTAAAGCTGTTAGACTATGTGCACTATTTCGGGAGTCGGTTTGTTTTCTGTAGGACCTGTTATAAGTAATGTTATATTTTTTTTAAGTTTTCAAAATTTAATATTAAAAATATTAAGGCAGAAGACCAGGTCGGAGGACTCAAGAAAGTGGAGAGTGTTGGTTGAGGCTACACTGCCAGAGGAGGTTATTGTGTCTGGACTGAAACCAGAACTTGTGTTAATTGATATCGAAAAGCACATCTGTTTGCTTGGCGAACTGACAGTAGCATGGAAAGAAGGGATTGAAGAGGCGCATGAAAGAAAGTTGCTTCGGTATGATAAACTGGTGTCTTGAGAGACGGCATGGCTGCACCCTGGGCCATGTGAAGTTGGCTGTAGAGGATTTCTTGATGCCTCATTAGATTCTTCAGGTATGCTGGTATCCAAAAGCCAAATAAAGTGATAAAGACTTGAGGTAAAAAAGCGCTGGAAGGAAATGTATGGATTACCCAGAAACTCTTATCGAGTCCCATCCACTAACACAGACCGGTTGCAAAGTAACATCATCAAGCTGTTGCGGGACCACCGTGTGGAGAGGTACTGAGCTTAATGGGCCGAAAATTTGCTGAAGCACGGCTCTCAGCTGAAGATTGCAGCTGGTCTGTAGCACTTGATGTGTAGATGTGTTCATTAACGATTGCCATTTATATGTTGATATAATTATACTTTATGTTAATTAATGCAAATATCATATTTCAGTGGGTAGAAGGTTATTATAGTCCAAATACCTCTTTTGTTCTTTTATTCATTTTAAACTGACAAATGTAAAGATATTGGAGTGGTTTTTCATTGGGTTTTCCACGGTTTTCACTTCACAGTAGACCATCTGCTAGAGTGGCTGTCACACAGTGAGAGGGGAACCATTGTAATGTATTATTTAACCCATAGATCAGTGAAGAAGATGTGGATAGATGTCTTACAACAAAGCGACAGACTGGATCTGATTTTGATCTTGACTTGCTGATTTCTTTATCATTTGCACTGCTTGCACATCGATTATCAGATTTTAAATGCCCTTTCATTTCAAGCTGTGAACTAAATGCTGAGGTTGTTCCCATTTTTAGAGTAGAAAGATTAAATATTTGAATAAATAGGAAATTTTAATTTTAGAAACCTCATCAACAACCCAATCCCTTGAAATCACGAAAGTTGAGGCTTAAAATGAATAACAATGTCCAGCTATTTAAAAAAAAAATATTAGTAAATGAAGAAACTCAAATTTACATCTAAATTACTGATTTATACTCGCAAAGAACAACTCATTTGTACAAATATATAAAGTTGGTTTAGAATCAATAACGGCGCACTTACGTGATGTCCGATATTATATATTTCTAACACAGAGATGCAAACACAGATACACACACGATTAACTATACATTTAATTAATTTTCAAAGTATCGAGCGGACACACTAAATTTTGTGCTTTATATGTTATAAAAAGGTCTTCTTATAATTAATATTTATTCTTTTTTTTTTCGCATTCCTTTAATAACTTGTCAAAACAGAATCTTTTATGCAATTGTTATGATGTTGAATTAGGTAATATATATATATATATATATATACATATATATATATAGGCACTATATATATATATATATATATATATATATATATATATATATACATATATATATATATATATATATGTATGTATGTATAAAAGTGAACATAGAAGTCAACACTTAGAAGCAACAGTCTGTTTCATGCTAGATGCAATCGCCAGGTGGCCTGACGATTGCATCTAGCATAAAACAGATTGTCGCCTCTAAGTGTTGACTTCTATGTTCACTTTTATATTTACACACGCTCTATCTCTGATATTGAGCACTTTATTCCATAAATATAGCATATCTTAAACATTGAAGTAACACTTAGAGGCGACAAGCTCCTTCATGCTAGACACAATCCTCAGACCACTTTTATGTTTACACACGCTCAATCTCTGATTTATCCCATAAATATAGCACACCTTAAGAGTATATATATATATATATATATATATATATATATATATATATATATATATATATATAACTATCAATAGCATTATATGCAACATTATTTATTTGTATTAACTGCAAAGTTATTTAAAAGGTTAATCTTGTATGCGTCAAGTAAGCAAACTAGGCATTTAAATTTAAATTTGACAAGAAAGTAGTTTACCCACGGACATGCCACCTTTGTTCTTTCCAGAATAGTCAATTCCTCTACAGAAAAGAGCCTGCAAATGTCTCTTTCGTGATCTCTAATCACCTATTTCCTTGTGTTCTCCTTAATCTCCTTCTACGTTCACCGCTAAATTTAGATTTAGTGGGAAAAGTATTGTTATAGCTGCAATTTCGATTGTAGTAGAGAAAGATAAACGGGGATGTTGCCTGCTTTTCCAAGAATCGTAAGACGAATCGGGAATAATGGACAATGCATTGCTAATATCAATTTAACGCCCACAAACGTGCACAGACCTACTAAGTCCTAACTAATTAATCTCATAATTAGTATCAATATGCTTAAAATGTCTCCACATATAAGTTGCTTATTTCTACTAACAATTGAAAACGCTATCTATAAATATCTTTTTTTGCCATCGTTCGCCCAATACAGATCTCATTAGTAAGTCAAGAGATAGCTTTATTGAATAGGTTTACTTTATGGGCGTTAGTATTATAGATCATGTTGATATGTAGGACAGATAACGGTTGACCTTGCGCTTGAAATAGGAAAAAAAATTGCTGTCGGAGAAGCATTCTCTTGTTTTCAAAAATCAATGGTTCATGTAAAAGCAGTGTGAATTGAACATATTTCTTACCAGTGAGATACGAAGCATGGTTCGTCCTTGTCTACTAGCTGGTTTTAGTTATAAAAGTCAGAATTGAGTAAATTATTTAATGTATCTCGTCAGAAGATATTACATGGAGAAATCGACAGAGTAACGGAAGGCTTCGGAAAGAGATTGTCGCGGGGAGGCACAGTGGAGTAATGGATAGCGGATAGGATTGAGGAAACGGAGAGCCGAGTTCGGAATCCAGTAGAATTACTTACATTCCCTTAGGAAAGGTATTAATCCTCTATGGGTAAATAGCAGGACAAACCGGGTTCTATAGCCTTAGATGGCAACTGGTCAGAAAGAAATGGCAGCCAACTTCGGGAAAAAATCTCCCACGTCTGTCATGTATTAAAAGATATATGACCACCTAAGCGGGTATCACGTATGGCACATAACTAACTGTTCTTGAAATATCACGTGTCTTCATTTTTATGATATGCTGACTTTTTTGCTTCTCTTTGATTGTCTGTCAGCAAAATAGAAAGACCTTATATAATAATAGCGCTAAATGTATGTCTCCTGTCTGATATTGCAGCCTTACTGATCTGGCTGTGTGTCTTCCAAGAGAGCTTATTCATAATTTCCAAATATTTTTGGTAGCGAACTATTGTAAATAAATACAGAAAAAGCGTTCATCGAGATATAATAAAATCAGTAGAAACTGTAGCTGAAAGTGTAGCAGACGTTAAATCATTTAAATGCGCATGCGTTGAAAACTCGTGCCGCAACAGTAAACCCCTTTTCAGTTTTGGGGCTTTCTGGAAATATCCTGGAGCATGTCTTCTGGAATTCCCAAGAAATTATTTCTTTCTCTTTCATTTCGGACCAATGCCGTGACAGGCCACTCTCTGTGGAATAAACAATACACAATACACATTATACACTCTTTAATTCACTAACAGAGCAATTTAAACATTTTGTGTCATTCTTTACAGAGTCTCTCATTCTTTGAATTTGTATTTTCCTTCATGAACGATCCTTGGAATTTTCTCTGCAAAACCGTTCCCATGAAAATAAAGTTTTTTTTTTTTTAATCTCGTTTTGTTTCACTCTCTCTTTTCTTAAACGATTCACCGCTTAACATTTTCTTCCTCAACAGACGCCATCTTCTCAACTTCAAACGCCATGCCTAAAAACCCATGACAAAAAAAAAAAAATGAAATACTAAAAAATAATATCCCGCGATAAGCATCGTTAGAAGTCTGTTGTAAAACTAATTATATTTCCTTTTTGATAACGCCTTAAGTTTCTAGACAATACGAATGCAAACGTCTGAATGAAATCTCCCCTGTAAGGTCTTGATGAGTAGAATTTGGAATATAATATGTTTTATCATGAACGTTTAGGTTAAAGCTGGAAAATCACGACGTAAATGTATTTTCAATATCAAGTGAAAAGAAAAGTTTTATATAGTTAATATCTCGATATATGCTCCAATAAAATTATATATAAGTAGGATATTTAATTACCATTTCTGTCTGAACGTCAGGAAATGCTTAACATTATTAAATAACTAGATGAGTTATCCCTAGATATACTCAGCGTAACGAGATCAATCTACGAACATAGATTATATAAGGAGTTCAGTTCGGAATTCCCTAAAGTTTAATAGGACAGACAAGCACTTGATGAAAGCTTGAAGGGTTCTATTTGGTTTGGTTTGGTTATCAACATATCAACCCCAATGGGCTATTTAATGCAGATAAAATTTTTGTAGTGTTTTTTTTTTTTTTTTTTTTTCAAAAATATATTTTTGTTAATATTTTTTCAAAAATGTATAGCTGGTAATATTTAAAAAAAAATGTCAACACCCAATCAACACATCAAAGAGCCCAGCTGTGGCTTTTACTGCAAATATACTGAACAGTTTCTGGTAAAAATTAATCAAAAAAGTATTACAGGTATTAAAACCTATTTTTATACTTTCATATAGTTTTGATACGTTTGGGTAGTTGACTATTTGCCCATAGGAAGGACTCTAACAGTGCTAACAACAGGGGTCAGAGTGAATCTGGGAACACCAGCAATTAAGAAGTGGTTCCATGCTCCTTAAAACCTCCTGATCAAAGGCTTTGCTCTCAGATTTAGTTTATCGTATTACCCAGGACGTGAATGTAGTTTATTGTCTTACCCAGGACAAGAAGGTTGGAAGGGAAAACGTCCGAAACGCTGAGATCACAAAAACTAAGATGAGGACAATATTTATCGTGTACATAATTTAATAATTGAAATAGTATGTTTGTTATATTTGAAGGGAGACTTCTATCTCAGCTGCCAGGAAACCAAAATTGTTCCATTCTAACTGACCACTGGACGGCTTTATTTTGGTATATGTAACCCGAACGATCATGCCAGAATAGACTGTGCACTATACAGAAACCAAGTGTAGGTTCAAACTGGCAAATGATATCCTGACCGCGGAGAAGACAGCTACGAGAATGCATATTCTAGAAATATATAAAAACACGTAGACATCATTAAGGAGAAAACAGTATTTCACACATCGCAGACGAGTATGTAATTTTCACGTTTCAAATTTGCTGTCTGGGGAGCATTCACACACTGACCGACATTAACTAACAATGTCAAGAGCTGCATAAAATTTGAGACATTCATATCGTGTTTTTATTATGTATATATGTAAGTATAGCTGGTCACGCGAATTCGAGGATAACCATCTACCAGGGAAGCTAAACAATCCCTATTGCAGACGCTTGGTCTGGCACATTTGTGTTTATTCAACATCCAAAGAGCCCACCTGTGGTTTATACTGCAAATATACTGAGCAGCCCTTAGTTACAGTTTCTGGGAAAAAACTTTTGACTTTTGACTTCGTGCTAGTACAGCTATCGACGGCACTCAAGGGTTCCGACTACCTAATTTCACCCGCAAGGCTTTGGTCAACTCGGGGTATGGTTTTCAGGTAATTTCTAAATGTTCCGCAAGCTAGGGTCAAACCATCCAATCCGATAACTTTAGGAAGTTTCCTTCCTGACATATCGACCCTGGTGAGATTCGAACCCGGGTTTTATGGTCAGATTGCGAACGTTGTAATATGCAAATACGTGTTTTTATTAATCGATACAATAACATCATTATATTATCGTACAACAATATTTAAAACTATGAAAGATATCAATGCGGCTTTTTTTCGGAAATGTATATATAGAATTCAAAGTTTGGATGACGTGTTTCATGGTTGAAGCAAGCTTTGTAAGTAACGTTTAGACTTTCGTAACAGACGTTGAACTGGTTGTATATAGTCTTATCGACATGTCACTGGCATACGCCACAGTTATTCATATAAAAATAGTTCTTATGTTAGGTTAATTATTTGTAGATTATATGTCTTTCGCGCCATTTCAACTCAGTCTTAGCACCGTGTAATGGTTGTTGGATTTCAGATCTGTTTCATTGCGGAATAACAAGAATTCAAATGTTTTCTTCTATTCTGCTTTATTTTTTATGGTGTCTTTGAGTTGATTTCACTATCAGTTCTTTTTTCTCCTTTTTTCTAAAATATCTATGTATTGTTTTCTACAATAATAAGTAAATAAAACAGAAATTATGTTTTAAAAAGACGTGCGATTGCCAAGCTAAGATTTCTCTATTCAAAGTGACAGCTTTAGCACAAAGATAAATACATTTTGTAAAAAAAACAAAAACATCCTTGCTTATTCCAGAGATTAATATCAGCACATCTGTCGGAAATTCTGCGAAGATGGCAGAAGAAAGAAGAAATTGGAATAACATATACAAATAAGTATTCAAAATATAAAACAAAATATACGGAGCAGATATATTTGTAGCAATTATTTTCCTGGTAATAGCACACATGTATTTTAACCCATTAATTATTTGAAACATATAAAACAAATAACGAATACAAACAAGGGCTCATTGGTAGAATTTATTATTTCGTTTATGGATTATAGATGTTTTAAACCATCGACGGTTTGAAAATACTTGTAATATTATAAAGTGAATCGTGTTTGTTCGCAATTTAACAACGTTAGATGCGAAGAAAAGCGAACTGTACTTTTTATTATAGCAGCTCACATTTAAATTACAACTATTGTTTTTTGGGGGTTTTTTTTCAAACAAATACACCGACAATCAGACCATACAGTAGCTGTCTTCAATGTAGACGAGAAATGGATAGCGGCTTGGATTGAGAAATCCGAGAGAGCCGAGTTCGAAATCCAGTCGATTTCATTACTGACATGCTTCGGAAAGACATGAATCCTCTTCCTCTCCCCCGCCAGTTATGGGTAAATAGCAGGGCAGACCTGGTTCTATAGCCTTGGATGGCAACTGGTTTACCGCAGAAAGAAATGGCAACGAACTGCGGGAAAAAAATCTGCCTCGTCAGTCATGTATCGAAAGATACATGATCATCTCAGCGTGTATCACGTATAGCACATTACTAACTGAGGCAGCTTAGGTTTGAACTCAATCATGAATATGTTTTCGTGTCAATGCACTGCGTTTTCATTTAACTTTGTCGTAAGTCGATATTCACGTTTAACTAGTATATATAATTAGTAGTTATAATGAAAGATACGTTATAATTGGTTCTCCGACACGAAAATTAGTCATGACTCAATGAAAATTATGTTAATGGTCTATGTTGGGAGGGTATGGATTTATTAGGCAGGCAAATACGTGAAACCTTTTGTTTTAATTTTTTTTTAATAATTTCATCCCAAGCCAGGTTATAATGCCACTAGGATCGGAGGGGTTACTGGGAGTGAGAGAGAATGTGAAGGCAATAAAAAGAATCGTATTCATGAAGCAAAATACACAAAGGATAGAAATATTTGTGATGGGAAAGAAACCACTGATTTCATCACTATGAATTGTCAACCTGCTTCTTTAGCAGTACCTCCTCTGTCGCTCAGACATGAAGTCGGGGTAAACTACGCGTTGATTCGCAGGCGTTCGCATCATCTGTTTTCATGACAATTCTCCAGAGTCGCATAAAATTGCAATTGAGGAACTTTAAAAACGCACAAGAAATTAAAAGACGAAGACGACTAGAAAATATCGTGGAAGGACAGAACTTGATAGTAAAATGCAGTGCTTGGTAAATACTTGGTGAGTAACAAGTGAATCGACACTAATGCACAAAATTGAGTCAATAAATTATCCTGTTGACTTTCGACTAAAACTCAACAATTTCCAACCAAATATCAATGCACTTGATACTTCTAATCAAACACCTGCTTCCTATTAATAACGTCAAACATTTAAATAAAATGGTATATTAGTATGTCTTAATGTGTTTAAATTTATTTTTATTGTTATATGGGATTCTTCTTCTTCTTCTTCTTCTTCTTCTTCTTCTAATAATAATAATAATAATAATAATAATAATAATAATAATAATAATAATAACCAGTATAAGAAGAATATAATAAATTATAAAAGGAATATAAAATGATAAATCAAAATGAATCGTATTGAGATATAATAATGAAGGAAAACAATAAGTGATAATGGAGGTACATTTAATCAATCATTATTATTGTTTTTTTTCCAACTGGGCTAGAGAAATTGATGCGTAAACAAGAATTCCATAAATGTCTCGATAGTATAATTTTTTGGTGTGTGTGTGCCCTGCCATGTAAATTTCAACAATTCACACAATCTGCATAGTTGTTTATTGCGTTGAATATGCAAAAAAGAAGAAAAAAAAAAGAATGGTGTTATCCCACAGCTATTTTCATACTCTCTTAATATAAAACATTCAAATGTGCCAGTTGCTCACCGAAGTTTTGTCAGGTACTAGTCACTTTAGATGAGAGAAAATTTCAATAAAGAGACTTCATTTAATTTAATCAAACACAAACAGGTTTTTTTTATTCTTAAGTTGACTTCGTTAATGATGACCTATTGAAAGCATCATTAGATCAAATTCGTAAGATTTTTTGTCTGCTATAATACTAAAAGAACAATTTGCGCTGCGTACCTCAAGCCTAAACGTTATTTTTAGTGGATACTCGTATTTGAATTGTTGCTCCGTTTATTCATTAAATATTATATATATTTTGTTTTCGTCTACCGGCCTGAATGTTCGAGAAAATCTTATTGAATAAAAATATTAGTAACTGCATATATCCATTTAGTATCCATTGAAAATAAGTAATTATTATACACAAACGTTTCTACATGTGCTTCCAAAAATAACCCCAAAATTTTTAATAAATTTTAAAAATTCAGTTGTAATCATTTTAGTCCAAGCAAATCAATTATGCCATTAATAAACACGGGTTTACAGAGTGTGAAAGAAAACTTCTAGCAATTCAACTGTAAAACGATGGTACCTTGCCGCCAATCTCGTACTACACTTGAATCCCTAAAGTCTACGTACCATCGATCAAAGATCATCCGAATAATTGCCAAGAAAGTATTTATGGAAAACTTACAGGAAAGCTACATGACAGTGATGGGAAAAATGACAGAAGACGATGCATGGTCTGAACAAATAACATTGTAGTTTCTTCGTTGGAATTTATCAGGAATGTCTAAATATATAGCAGTAATACCAAGCTATATATGGCAGTAGTATTTGAAGAATAGACGAATGGTTGATGTATAAATATATAAGATAGATTATGAAGAGAAAGATGATGCAACACGAAAGTGTCAACCAACTTTCCTATCAACACAGAAATTGATTCAACTCAATTTAAACAAAATAATATGCATATATATCACGTAAGCACAACTTCAAACTTGGCATTTGGAACAGCTATGTTCAGGTAACACTAGAATCTCAAGGATTGATTATATACAATAATATATATATATATATATATATATATATATATATATATATATATATATATATATCAAGGCAGTTGCCACACGTTCTAATTTGTGAAAATTCAATACTGTTCTATTCTGAGAAATATGCCTTAAATATTGAGAAATGAATTCTAGTTTATAAAAATTATTACCTGAAATATGTCACATAATTTAAAGAAAATGTATGAGTCGAGTTAAATAATGCCCCAGATCCAGTAAAAAAAAGCAGAAAAAAAAAAGAATATAAACAAAATATTTCTATGACGATAAACTACATCCATATCCTGGGTAAGACGATAAAATACATCCAACAATAAGGCCTCTGATCTGGAGGCTTTCAGGAGCGTGGAAACTTTTCATTGCTGGTGTTCCCAGGTCAACCTTGGCCCAGGGTGTTAGGGTCCCAGCTAGGAGCAAATAGTTAATCCCCAAAGTGGTTTCAAAGCAATATGAAAGTGTAAATATAGGTTTTAAGAGCATACCCTTTTGGAAAACATTATTACCTGCAATCAACTTTTTAAGTAAATAATTTTTACCAGCAATAGATTTTGAAAAAAAAAAAAAAAATACCATCAATACATTTTGAGAAAAACAAAACATTACCAGCAACAAAAATCTTGTCGGCATTAAATAACCCATTGAGGTTGATATGCCATAAAACAAAACAAAACAAATCATGTTTCTTTTAAGATTTATAAAAGAAACACCTGTATAATCTATAAACAGCGATTAAAAGCTAAGTGACATTTTCAAAAAATTGAAAAAATTGAAAATTTTTAATCTGATAACACAAACGTAATATTTTGTTTAACAAGAGAAGTTACTGGCAATAAACATAAAAAGAAGTTAAGCATACTCATCAATATTAAAATGCAATAGCAAATAAGACAAAATCTAATTCAGTGTTTAATGTAGTGAGAAATTCATCCAAAGTTTATTCCCAGTGAAAAGGCTCATTTGTCAACAGATATATTTGCCAAAGTTGTTGTTGTCGGTGGCAGTCTGCATCTGTGCATCGTTATCGTCTCTGGTGGCAGTGGAGAAGATGGCTTTTAATCAAAGAGTATTTAACGAGGCCATTCACGTGAATTTCATTTTCGTGAACAATTCTGCGCGACAGAGAAGCACCCACACTCGGCTCAAACTTGATTAAGAGAGTCAAGATCTGCGCAACCTGGTGGTATCGGGTCCGTCTAGATGTTGTTGTCTTCACTCATGATCAAGAAATGAAAGAATAAATGAAATTAAAAAAAAAACAAACTGTAAGTTAATTTTCATATTTCTCGTGATTTTGATTATCTGTGTTTTCACGTGACTGTGACATTATTATTTGACATTAAAAACACGGTTGTGTCGCGTCACGCTGAAGAAATGAAGACAATCTCAATACATATTAATATACCTACTCCAGAATCATAAGTGGTTTTTTTGACTGTTGGTAGGTTTCACTTAATGGACTGTTTGTAAAGTTATCAAATATTTAACACGAATATACGGAAATTAATCTGTCCAAATGATACACTTCTTAAAATATGTAATTGACGAGGCTTGCATGTTATTTCTATGGAAATTAGGTTGAATATAACTTTCCTACCGTGCTCTACTCAGAGGCCGTATATATTGTATTTTATATTAGAGCTTTGCAACTGTTCGTGCCATGTTAGAACATTAAAAACAGAATGTTACATAATCAAAAAAAAAGAAGCATTTATTTATCAAATAGTCTCTTTTGTTTCTAACAACAGACTCCCACATTCTACCTGTCTGATGATGGCCTTTTCGTAGAAATATTGTGCTTTTTTTTAACAACTTAAAGGGAGCATTGAAGTAATACAAATATGCTATATACTATTCTGCTGTCACAATTGAGACAAATGAATATAATAAAATAATATAGTAGAAAAATTAATTATACATATATATATATAATAAAATATTATCATACATATATATATATATATATATATATATATATCTAAGAAGAGATGAGTATATTTTTTGCTGTGTTTATATATATATATATATATATATATATATATATATATATATAATCATTTATTTATAAATATGATTATTTGGCTACATAAGAGTTCTCTTGTTTCAAAACAAGAGCCGATAACTTCAATATAATTATTAGAATTAAATTGAATTAAAGTACCAAGCTTTGTTCCATCTTAAAGCGAAACTTTTGGAATCATTTTTAAATAAATAATTATATTTAGGCTCTACTTTTGTATCGAGCACTGTTTTTAAAAATTAAAAACCAAAATACTAAAGAACTTCGGATTGTTTACCTAACGAGTTCCTTCCTAGTTTCTATATATTTTTACCCCCACACCTCCACACCCACCCATGTGTATATATATATATAAATCCAAAATCAACTCTTCTAAGATATATATATATATATATATATATATATATATATATATATATATATATATATATATGTGTGTGTGTGTGTTTATGTGTGAGTTTGTGGGTGTGAGTGTGGGTGTTGGGGTGTGTGTATGCATATATACGCTTTCACGACTCTTGACACTACATTTGAATGATGAGTCTAACATTTTTAGGCATTTAAAACAACATGTTGAAACCTAACCAAAATAAACTATGAAATCTCCACAAATATTCTTAAATGTGCATAATTTATAACAGGTGCCATTGGATTATAGCAACGGCTTCCCGTATTTGATACTTCTCGTTTTCACGCTCGCGTTGTCATGTGTGACGTCATGAGCTGCATCTCGTATGCACGAATTTGTCGATGCTTGAAAATCTTCCATGTAAACAAAAACTATCATTATTGTTTTGTCCGTGTATTGTTTAATATAGTGTAATGTAATTGTCATCTTTGATAATGGCTTATGTACGCCGAAAGTATGTAGCAATATTGTGATTTTCTTTCTTCTTTTAATGATAATGTAATTTCATAAAATAAACAGGCAAAACGTGTCTATATTATTTAATGAAACATGCAGCAACATATATATATATATATATATATATATATATATATATATATATGTATATATATATATATATATATATATATATATATATATATATATATATATATAATATAATTCCCTGAACAATTCTGTGGATAAGACAAATTGGTATAATATGACAATTGGAAAAAAAAATTATACCACTTTGTCTTGTCCACAGAATTGATCTGGGAATTTAACTGTATTGTCGACTGGGAAAGAAATATATCTTAGTATAAACGAAATTTACTTTAACCAGAAAAAAGCCTTAGACAGAAGCGTTTATCCTTTTAAATTTGGATTTTGTAATGTAACTAAAACAACAAAGACATTTCGATTTCATTTTTCCTTGAAAAAATTCGTAAAAGGAAACACCTCGGCAAAATCTATGATTTTTTTTCCCAATTGTCAATTTATACCATATATATATATATATATATATATATATATATATATATATATATATATATATATATATATATATAAACACCCAGTCAAGATGGAAATGAAGAGAGTCACGCGTTCTGAAGAGATGTAGAATCCATATTCGGAGAAATCACCAAAACTGCACACATCGTGGTCGACACGAAACCGTTAATCCTGTGTTTAATAAAATGAAATATTGCGTATGAAAGATTTTCTTTCGAGTTCTCATTAGGCATTCACGACGGAGCAGATAGACTCATACATTTCTAAAGAGTGTAAGCGCGATGTTGATCGTAACATACTTGTTCAGAATCTAAATTTTCTTCGGCGTTTCTGTCTTATGCATTGCATTACCAACATATCCAAAAGTGCAAGTTCTTAGAGTCCGGATGCTTTCATTCATGGTACAAAATAAACGAATACACCAACTCGCACACAGACACACACAAAATCACACATACACACAACCAATCACATGTAATCACAGATATATTCTCTCTCATTCTCTCTCATCAATGCTGTTAAGGAAATATGTCGATCATCTGAATTGCATAATCTGAATGTTCTGGTTGCTGGTGGAGATTATCCTACATGTTTTCCTCCAAGAACTGAGATCAGAATTTGAAATTTGGTAAAAAAATAATATCTACGATCTCTTCGAAGACTAAGTTAGAAACAAAATCCAGAAAACATCGAGAATAATTTTGTACAGAAACAGGAATAATTTTGTACAGAAACCGGAGCAGTTGTAGAAAGTTGCAATATGAGCACCAAAAAAAAACGGTTGCTGAAGACAAAAAAATGGTTGCTGTATGGTTTATAATACCCATAAATTCATACACAGATCAAGGACACTTGGTACAGTGGATAAGGGCGTTAATTAGATCCAGTGACAGAACCCAAGGAGAATGAGTTCAGTTCCCGGTTCAGGAAAATTAACAGCAGATAACTGATAACTGTCATCCATTAAACATGGCACGTGGAACTAGAATAGTCTACCGCAGTGAGCGAAATAAAGGTTTCAGTTCGATATTCCAACCAACTGAAAAAGGCCGAAACGTTGAAGATATAATAAATATGGCGACAAAGATGAGAACAATAGTCCGAATAATTTAAATAATGTACATAATACCTCATCTCAGAAATATAGACAGAAAGTAGGCTATATCTAAGATATATTTATTTTAGAATTAGGTGCACATTTTGAGGCACATTAAGAAATATATCGTATTGCTTTGACGCACATTTCATAAACAACAATTTTATGTTAATAATGATCGGAAAAGTATATGACATAATAAAAAATATCATGAGATTATTCACCATTCACTCAAATCTCTCCAACAGACAGTATTAAATGTAGGAAATGTGTATTTCTCTAGCCTCTAGATTATCTCGACATGTCAATGTTAATGTCTATGTCATAAGTATTACAATGGTAAAATTACAGACTTACGTAGAGTGTGTAGAATGTCTATTTATTTCTTATTTATACTGGATAACTGCCAAGAGATGAACAACTTGGAAAATTTGACATTTGGTATATTGGTCGTCAAGAGAGACAGAAGGCCATGACTACGCTACCTAATGAGCTTGCGTAATAGGTAAAAGTGTAGTACTAGATTGTTGAAAAGGTCTCATCATTTTACAGTTGAAATGTCTAGATGTAACCGTAACTTCTATGCTAACAGTTTCTTCTATCGCACAACTCTATTGTGGAACTCTCTTCCGGCGACTTCCTTCCCTGTAGACGTTGATTTCAATAATTTTAATGCAATGTCCATCGTTAGCTTCTGTTTTCTTAAATATTTTTTCTTTGTTGTATTCTCTCCTTAATAGCTTTAAATTAAAAACTAACAAGATTGTTATTAACATGTTCGTGATCTTGTTTAATCTGTTGACTTTTTTAAATTCGCCAAGTTTTGTCACTCCTACTATTTGTAATGTATATATGAACATGTAGAAAATACAATTTTCCTTGAAGTCAAATTTCAATGCTTTTGAAAATCGTCATATTTCTACTACGGATGACATGAAATGCTGTCAGAGGTTTATTTTTAAGAAATATACGGGATATAGACTTATTCTTTTGAATAATTGAAACACGTATAAAAAGACGGGTAATAGTAAAACAATTTTCATTACGCCAGTGTATTAAAGTGAAGAAGATAATTATTTCTATAAAATTAAAATTGTAAAAATTATGGCTTGTACACCTTTGTTATGCTATATTATCCAGTGAGAAGACAATATTCAGCTGAATAAATGGAATAGAATATAGAAAAAAAAATGAAACAAATACAATTATGTCATAATTTTAGTCCGATCACAATTGATATACATTTTATATTAGAAATAAGTTATTATTACTTTTCATATTTTTCTAATTCCTTATTTTCCAACACGCAAGCCACCAATCTGAGACTGGGTGGCAGGCCACTAGCGTTTATCACTGGTAGCCAGCTGTCGAACCGCCGGCGTTGTTCGTCTAGTAAATGTTACCATTTGCGGACTAATAGTAGCTCACCGTTCGCTCGTCGGTGCCTTACACCAGATGGTCTCTGGCGTTGCCATCGGCTGCCCGCCAGCGGACCACTAACGTCTTGCGTGTAGCGATCAAACAGATATTTATTGTCTCTGTAATAAATTCTTTCTCATCAACGCCAATAATTTTTCATTGAATCCACATTCAGATCGTGTAATATTCGTCTCCCGTATTATTTCAGAAAAAAGTATATTGGAAAATAATTATAGGTGCATGCAGGGCCAAAATAATTTATTCCATAGGCATTTTGAAGCAGATTGTTGGATTTCGAAACAGTCATGCCTATGATGATAATTAAGCGTAGCATAGACGTGGCACAAGGCCGAAAGTACAGGGCGACAGGTGAGGACCGAACTCACTTTTACTTGTGAATGATGTAACGAGACAAACTTGCTAACCAATATACCACGTCGAAGTATCCGAAGCATTAATATCTATGTGCAACAAAGATCGGTTAAAAGGGCCGTGCATAATATTGCCTTTACCTTTTTATTGTAAATTCAGTAAAACAAATCATATAAAATTGTAAAAAAATTAACTATCGGATAAAATGGCGAAATGTGCCAGAATATATTTATTGAAATTGTCTCATATATATATATATATATATATATATATATGTGTGTGTGTGTGTGTTCGTCTCTGTGTGTATGAGTGTGTGTGTATACAGGATGTGATGTGTAAATTAACGTCATTTTATATTTTAGTTTCGCGCATGCGCGTTGTTCGTATTTGATTTTGTTAACTGCACAGTATTGTAGGCTCATTTCGGTACTGCCTGTGAGAAAAAGTGTACCATGACGAAATTTACTCCACCAGAATTTTGGAAATGGTATGCTTTACTACTTGACATTTGCTCCCGAAGCTCCAATACAAACAATTCAGAGAATTTTTGTGTCAACCTGAAAACAGTTCAGAGGATTCTGAATGTGTTAGATGATACTAATAGTGATTACAAAGGTATTTGGAGTGATCACTAGAGATGGAGACGTTATACTTCCATTCATCTTCCCAAAGAGCCTCAGGCTCAACACGGAAGCCATCATCAAGAATTGAGAAGGTAGTGTTGACCTGGTTCAAGAGGGTTGATCCTGGATTCTCCTCTGTCTGGCAACATGACTACACTATGCCACACAAGCAGGAGAACACAATCACAACTATCTGTCTATATTTCTGAGATGAGGTATTATGTACACTATTTACATTATTCGGACTATTGTCCTCATCTTTGTCGCCATATTTATTACAACTTTTCGGCCATTGTACGCTCCGGCCTTCTTCAGGGGGTTGGAAAGTCGAACTAAACCCCTTTATTTCGCTCACTGGGGTAGACTGTTTTGTTCCACTTGCCATGTTTTAATGGATGTTTGTTATCAGTTATCTGCTGTTAATTTCCCTCTCCAAGTTTTTTTTTTCCACCAACGCCTTTATCCACTGTGTCATGTGTCCTCGAGGACACATGACACAGTTGATACAGGTGTTAATTAGATTCAGCGATAGGACGCAAAGACTGTGAGTTTAATAGCCGGTTAAGGCAGTGGAAAACGTAGATAGGGGAATTTACAGGATCGAAATAAAGGGTTCAGTTCGACATTCCAACTACTTGAAGATAGCCTGAGCGTATAATGGCCGAAACGTTGTAATAAATATGGCGACAAAGATGAGGACATTAGTCCGAATAATGTAAATAGTGCACAATCACAGCTCTCAGACAATGTCTGCGACCATATCACCCCTTACATCTGGCCACCCAACTCACCAGTCTGCAACCTGCTTGATTATTATGTGTGGGGCATACATTTTATTTTCCCACAAATCATTACATATTTTAAAACATTTAGTATAACATCGAAATGCGAAGTCTTCTTGGGAATAGAGAAAGGTGATTTGCAAAAGCTAAGCAAAGTATCGAGAAACTGGAAAATAGAAGAATTGGAATGTAATTTAATATCGGTCTTACTGTTGAAAATCTGGATAAAAGTTGAAAAAGAGCCTTGAGGCAGCAGAAATGTTGTTATACAGAAGGATATTGAGGATAATATAGACTGAAAATCTGAGCAACGGTGAAGGTTTCAACAAAATAAAAACAAAAAAGTATCTCTAATTAAAATCAGAAACAGACAATTGAAATTTATAATGCACGAAATAACGAAGGCTTGGAAAATTTAACACTCGCAAGACATATTGTAAGTAAGAGGGACAGAAGAAAAGATCATATAACCTATTTAGCGAACTTGTGAAGATACTTAGCAGAACGGTGTTTAGAAGAGACAGCAAAAAAGCAAACATTGATAAGTGTTAAAATGTGGCGAGAAACAATTATCCACGTCTCGTAAGACGGCGCATAAAAGAAAATAATTATTAAAACTATAATTAAATTATATTATACGTTATAGAAAATCCTCAAATAATACCTGGAAATATTTAATTTTATTCCACGTACAAAGAATCTACTTGTGCTGTTTGATAAAAAAAAAGAAGTTTATTATCATCTGAAAGAAAGATCCAGTTCCAGAAGCCTCTTCACTGGAGGCGCTGGAATTTGACAAGTGCCGTCTTTGCGTTGGTTTCTTTATTTTTTGACAAAAACAAAAGAATCGCAGTGCGTCTTTATGAGGAAATAAAATTTAAACGAGTAAAGAATTGAGATTGATAAGATTTATCTTCGAATTTGTTCAACGGAACAAGTATCATTCTTGTGAATATCAATGTAAGCATGCTCACGTTATACGAAACGCAGAAGATCAAATCTCAAGACCGGCATATATTACCGGATTCTCTGCATTTAGCGTCGTGAGATTTCCATTTAATCTGATCAGAAAAAAAGATTTCCAAAGCCGATAAAACTGTAAAAGTCTGCATGTGAACAATTCGGCTTTATCAGAAATCTGTTCTTCCAGAATCCTTTATACTTTTTGCCAAGGAATAAAAGAATTAGTTTTATAGTTTGGTTCTTTCATTGATAATGATGATGATTATGATAGTGCCAAGCAAATGCAACGTTTTATATATTTGGATTTGTTCAGATGCCGTCGACAAAGATACAATATATTCGCTTCCGAAAAATCTGAAACCTGATATATCAATTTCATTTCGACGTGAATTTTCCGGTTTTAAATCATGTTTTTGTCACTTTCCAATATTTTTTTTTTATTTCTTATTTATTTCTGATTTTAGTTTATTTTTCCATTATGTGTTTTGGGCTTTGTTTTTCTGTCTTGTAATATGCTTTCTTTTCTATTTTTTTCCTTTACGTTACTTTTTTTCACTTGTTTTTTTTTTTTTTCTGTTTTATTGTCGCTTCTCCATTCATTCGTATTTCTTATTCTGTTTTTAATTTGCTCTTCACTTCATCTCTTTTTAATTCATTTCTTGTTGATTATCCTTCTTTATTTTTCCTTCTCAATTCATTATTTCTTCTTCTTCGTTTGCCCTACTTTGCTATCTTTTTTCTTCCTTTGCCCTATCTTCACCTTTTTTATTCCTTTACTCTATTTTGTTGCTTTCTTTTTCTTCCTTTGCCCTATTTTCTTTCTTTTTTCTTCATTTCCCATATATTTGCTTTGTTTTTTTTTCGTTTGCTGTATCTTTGTTCTTTCTTTCATCTTCCTCTGCCGTATCTTTGCTTACTTTTTTCTTCCTTTGCCGTATCTTTGCTTACTTTTTTCTTCCTTTGCCGTATCTTTGCTTTCTTTTTTCTCCCTTTGCCGTATCTTTGCTTTCTTTCTTCTTCCTTTGCCGTATCTCTGCTTGCTTTTTTCTCCTTTTGCCGTATCTTTGCTTTCTTTCTTCTTCCTTTGCCCTATCTTCGCTTGCTTTTTTCATCCTTTGCCGTATCTTTGCTTACTTCCTTCTCCCTTTGCCGTATCTTTGCTTTTTGTTCTTCTTCCTTTTCCCTATCTTTGCTTACTTTTTCTTCATTTGCCGTATCTTTGCTTGCTTTTTTCTTCCTTTTTCGTATCTTTGCTTTCTTTCTACTTCCTTTGCCGTATCTTTGCTTACTTTTTTCTCCCTTAGCCGTATCTTTGCATTCTTTCTTCTTCCTTTGCCGTATATTTGCTTACTTCTTTCTTCCTTTGCCGTATCTTTGCTTGCTATTTTCTCCCTTTGCCGTATCTTTGCTTTCTTTCTTCTTCCTCTGCCCTATCTTTGCTTACTTTTTTCTTCCTTTGCCGTATCTTTGCTTGCTTTTTTCTTCCTTCGCCGTATCTTTGCTTACTTTTTTCTTCCTTTGCCGTATCTTTGCTTGCTTTTTTCTCCCTTTGCCGTATCTTTGCTTTCTTTTCTTCTTCCTTTGCCCTATCTTATCTAACTTTTTTCTTCCTTTGCCCAATCTTTGCTTACTTTTTTCTTCCTTTGCCGTATCTTTGCTTGCTTTTTTTCCTTTGCCGTATCTTCGCTTGCTTTTTTTCTCCCTTTGCCGTATCTTTGCTTGCTTTCTTCTTCCTTTGCCGTATATTTGCTTACTTTTTTCTCCCTTTGCCGTATCTTTGCTTGCTTTCTTCTTCCTTTTCCCTATCGTCGCTTATTTTTTTCTTCCTTTGCCGTATCTTTGCTTTCTTTCTTCTCCCATTGCTCTATCTTTGTATTCTTTTTACTTCCTTCGCCTTATTTTTTTTCTGTCTATGTTATATTTGTTAATATGTCATTTTTTTAATTCCTGCTTTCTTTATTTTTATTCTTTGCCATCTTTATTTTCTTTCCTTTTATTTTTCTGTTTTTTCTTTACTTTAGTTTTCTTTCTTTTCTAGTTGTTTTTCATTCTTTCTTTCTTATTCCTTCTTTCTTCTCATTTATATCTTTGCAGAATTAAAGCAGATATCCATCTGAATACATGAGGATATTGATAATATGGTGTGTTGTTGCATTTGTAATACTATAGCGGTAGAGAGCTAATATCGAATTTTACAGGTTTCGGTGTATATACTGGATTGTATCATAGATAAAAATGTATTTGGATAGGTTTTCTTGCATTAGAATATTCTGTTTTGATGTCATGGCTAAATATTACTATTGTAAAATATGATTAAACCGCAGATGATTTTAATCAGACTATCATTTTGCGAAAATGCGAAAACATTTATAAAACAGAAGCAGCAATGAATAGCGAAAATGACAGTATTAATATGCTTAAATATTGAAGTCAATATTGAGTAGTGACGATGTAGTTTGAATGCAATTTCGGAACATTTACACACGGTCCATTTTAGATAAAGAAATATTTAGCCATAAATGTTCTAAAACTTAAAACCAAATTTTATTATCTCTCTCTCACTCTCTCTCTCTCTCTCTCTCTCTCTCTCTATATATATATATATATATATATATATATATATATAATTACTGAGAACATCGGAGTGTAAATGTTACTAATATTTCTTATTATTCTAATAAACACACACAAATCTATCTATCTATCTATCTATCTATCTATCTATCTATCTATCTATATATATATATATATATATATACACATATATATATATACATACATATATATATATATATATATATATATATATATATATATATATATATATATATATATATATATATATATAGTTTTAAGGAGTGCTTTATTTATGGGATAATGTGCTTAATCTCAGAAATAGAGCGTATGTAAATATAAATATAAAAGTGCACATTGAAGTCACCCATTCAGAGGCGACAGGCTGCTTCATGCTGAAACCACTCGTCAGGCCGCGAGTTTTGGTTTTTCCGATTAGTATTTATATATATATGTGTCAGTAGTTAGTAATCCATTCTGGCTTGTTTTTTTTTATTTATTTATTTCGGTTAATTTATTTTACTTGTCTTTATTTTCTTTTTTTTCACTTTATATATTTATTTATTCTTTTCTGTTTTCTATGTTTTATTAACTTGGTAAAAAATTTGGGCGATTTGCTTATGTCGCTTATTATACTTATTTATGTTTATCTTTTTAGTTCTAACTGTTTTTTTTTTAGCCCGAACGATTTGTAATTTCTTCATTTATTTATTTTGGATTAATTTTTACATGTTTTTCTTAATTATTTCATTATTTATATTTCTTATTTATTTTTTCATTTTTATATTTTTATTCACTATTGTAGGCTGATGATATTTTCCTTATTTTCCATGATATTTTTGGTGTGATTTGTGTTTTGTTTTTAATTTCCCAGATATACTTAGAAAGCATTGTGCTGTTCGCCTATTTACTACTTGTGAAAAAGGTTTTGTGCGCATGATTACTTTGTTTCCAGTGTCCTTCAGTTATTCTTATGTTTACTTTGTGTTCATTATCTGGTGATTTTCCGTGGCTTGGTATATTACGTTATTTTGTAAGCACTTACCGTTTAAGGGACATTCATTTTTTATTCTACAGCTACATGTGGGTTGAATTTGTTCGGGTGGTTTGCTGATAGTTTTCATGTTGTGCTTTTTTATTATTTGTACCATGTTTTCGTTGCAATTGTAGCTTATTTCTACAGTTTTTTTTTTAAGATTTTGTGCAGACTGCTTGATTCCGGGAAGTGTTTGTATAAGAGTTTAAAGATTATTTTACTGTAGGGTAGGTTGAACCATATGAGAAGTCTCTTCCCGTTGACTTTTTTGTGCTCTGTGTTGAGCGGGAATCTACTAACTTTTAGGGCAGATTCGTAGTCTTTCTTAGCTTAGTTAAATATGTTTTCATTGGAAGGACTCTCTGAAAGCCTGCATTTAATAGACTTGGTATCTGTTTTATTATTGAAGGCGGGTGGTTGTCGTCAAATCCGTTCTTTTTGAAAAACTTTATTATTGTTTTTCTAGTTTTGTTTTACTTTTATTATAGATTCTTAAGATTATGAGCCATTGTAGATTCCTGTATCATTTTTTTCTATTCGTTTGCCTATTTAACGTAGTAAATATATACCTATCATTTCGCAGGTAACGACCGTCAAAGCTTCCCATTTTAGTGTCAAAGATCCCTTCTTTCTTTATCCATGCGTCTTCCTTGTAGAATAGACTAAGAAGACTACGTATGTGTGTGTCTGTGTATCGTAAAAGTGACATTAATTTGATTTTTAATATAGAAAGTTTCTTTATTTATAATGTTTTTAGAGGTTGATTACTTATTACGCATGGCACACACACACACACACACACACACACAAACCACACACTAGCAGGGACGGGGGTTACAGGTTGTGAAGGAATTAGGAACATAAACATTAGTAATGAGGCGAAAGCAAATGAGCAATCACGATGATAGATGATTGACATTGCATTTAAGTTTTTGCAGATTAGAGATGGTTGGAAAGAATGGAGGCCACTGGGAGTTCCACAAGCGGGAAGTGCGATCTGAGAAACTGTTAGCATAGAAGTTACACGTACATCTACCACTCACAACTGTAAATTGATAAGATCTCGAGGCCAGTCTCGTGTTGTGTCCCTTTTTATTTTCTTTATCAGTAGAATACAATATGGCGGAATCCGAAAACAATCGCTGTAATGAAAACTTTGGAGACCAAAATTTCAGAATTGCGGGTCCGGATCAGCCCTGGAATGTTTTTAATTTGTTCACGAAGTCTGCCTGGTTGCAAAATCCTAGGATCTGTTTGGCTACGGCCTCGAGAATCAATGTTGAAAAAGTGTGACACACTATCATGAATAGATGTAAAGTACTTTTTCGTCGGCGCTCCAGGCATGCAGAACTTTCTTGATGCTTTCACGTATGTTATGATCTTAAAATAGTTAAATGCAACATTAATTGTTATCTAATGTCTCGTTGAATCCTGTACTTTTTACTGTTTTTTCTCCTTAATAATGTTCCTCGGTTCTCTTCAGTATCTGCAACCATTTGCGTTTTAGTAACTTGATCGTATTATTTGGACTGAAAATATTAGTATAACAGAAATATTGAGATAAAATATTGTAGGATGTTATAAGTTTGATTAATGAAAAAGAAAACAATCTTACTCATGAATAAATCTGAAAAACTGATGCCATAGAATAAATATCAATCGTAATACGTGATACACGCTGGGAGAATAATGACTCTTTCGTTTAATTTCTGATTAGGCAGAAGAATTCTTGTAGTAGGTTGCAGTTTCTTTCTGCGGCAGATAGATTTCGAAAAATGTATATAAGGTCCTGTATTTACTGCTATTTGAGCCATCGCTGGGATGAGGTATGTGTGAAAATATGGATTCATACATTTCTCTTTCTGTGTGAGTGAGTGTTATGGGAATCGAACTCGGCTCTCCGATTTATCATTCGGTATCATTATCATTAAATCTACTCCGCACATTTCAACGTAAATATTCTTTTAAACCAATATTCTTTTAACCAAATATTCTTAAACCCAATATTCTTTTAAACTAATATTCTTTTAAACCAATATTCTTTAAACCCAATATTCTTTTAAACCAATATTCTTTAAACCCAATATTCTTTTAAACCAATATTCTTCAAAACTCAAAATTCTTTTAAACACAATATACGGGTAGCATCTATCGTTCAAAAGAAACCAATTGCTTGCGCCGAAATATATCTTTTTAATAATGCTACATTATTTACATTATTCGGACTATTATTCTCGTCCTTGTCGCCATATTTATTACAACGTTTCGGCTGTTGTATGCTCCGGCCTTCTTCAGGTGGTTAGAATGTCGAACTGAACCCTTTATTTCGCTCACTGGGGTAGACTGTTCTAGTTCCATGCCATGTTTA
>OZ010581.1:22117070-22164570 GCA_963932145.1 Acanthosepion lycidas | reverse complement strand
AAAGGACATTAATGTGACTAGTAGCTTCATGGGAAAAGCGATCGGCATCTGACAATATATATATATATATATATATATATATATATATATATATATATATATATATATATATATATATATATACATATATATATATATGTATTCAAAATCACTAGAAAATAGCTGTTGTGTTTCATATATATATATATATATATATATATATATATATATATATATATATATATATATATATATGTATTCAAAATCACTAGAAAATAGCCGTTGTGTTTCAACAGGTCGGCTGTTTTATCACTTCATAAGACACCAGAAGTCATGTTATAAATTGCTTATGTTATAATATTTGAATAAATATTTTTTGCTCTATTTTGTATTGAGCACTTATAATCCCAGCCCATATCATGATCCCACCGCCGCCTTGTTGGCGTTTAAAAAATCTTCTTGAGTCATGTTGCTTGCAAGTCCATCCTCGAGCCAATCCATCGGGCCCATCGAGTGTGATCCTTGATTCGTCTGTAAAAATCACTTTACTGAAATAAGTTTTCATGTATTTTTTTTTGGCCCACTGTAATCTTCTTTCCTCATGATTTTTTGTTAAAATGAGTTTCTTTTTTTGATTTTTTACATCAACAAACTTCCTTAATGCTTTACACCTTGTTTCCCTTGACAGCATAGGAGCTCCAGCGGCCTCAAATATGGACGCACTTGACGCATTTGGGTTTCTTATTAATTCTCTTCGGATATGTGATAGATCTTGATTTGTTAAATTCCTGAATTCAGCCTGAGACTTTTTTTCCTTGGTTGAATTCCCATTTGACATATTTTCTTGATTTTTCTATGATCCCTTTTCAAATCCTTAGAAATTTGAAGCGAAGTCTTTCCTTTGCTAATTTCTTTGATTATATAGTTCTTTTCGTGCATTGTTAGTTCATTTTTACGAGCCATAATACTAAATTCAAGTTCATGTAAATAATCTCTTAACACTACAAATTGCTATAATTACTGCAAAAATACTAAATATCAATCGGAAATTGAAAATTGGGACTTAATTGCTTTCATACTTACTCGCTATACATATTAGTACAAATTATTTCATTGGATAACACATATCTATGAATTTTACATAAAATATTTGTCAATACCTCTTTTGCATATAGTCTGTAGACGCAGTTTACACATAATAACCCACGTCGATAACACGACTCGGTCAGTTACAAGTATTGTGAACCCAATTAAAATAGATTTTAAAATAGATTTTACAAATATTAACATTATATATATATATAGCTATATAGCAAATATTTATATATATATATATAACACCCGTCATTAATAGCATAATAACACCTTTGTATGTATAAGGTTTGGTTTACAATCCATTATATAAAGGTTGCTTCATTAAGACGGATCAAAGTCACTAGTAAATAATTCAGTTATATTAGTGAAAATTTATATATTTCTCTATTGAATCATGCTATTTAAGTCATGGCAATTATGTGTGAAAAATAATATCGCACAAATGTCCGCCAAGGCTTCAGCGGCACACCTCCATTCAATGGTCGAAATTTTTGATGATGTCTCTGCATAGTTGCTCCTCGATCTCACAAATATGCCTTATTATCTCATCTTTCATCTGATGAATTGTTTTTGTTTTATTGGCATAGACCTTACTTTTGAGATGACACCAACGTAAGAAATCTAACGTCGTCTAGTTGCACGATCTCTGTGGCCAATGGACTTTGCTGTTTTGAGAGATGATGCGATCTGGGAACTTCTCATTCAAATTCTGTTTGAACGTTCATTTTCGTAATAGGTTTCTATAAATTTAAGACATTATTTTATTGTTATTCTTTCCATGATTGAAATTCCTAAAAACATAAGATGTTAAATGTGAAAGAAAAAAAAATCATTAGAAGCTTAAACTTAATTCACATTTCAAATCGGTCCAACTTATTGGGACATCCTTTTCATTTATAAGTTAACATTTCCAGGGCTAATGTTATCCCATTTGGCTCTACTTTAGTAATATACTTTAATAAACACCTATTATTTATATTAAAACTAATGACGGCTTTTTATGCCAAAAATGATTAATTGCCCGATGCATAGCATGTTTATATAAATTTTTAAATATTTTTTTTAATTTCCCGCCTTTCAAAGTTAAAACTTTCATCGATATGAATTATTAATATTTAATTTAAATATTACAGAGAACAATAATATAAGGATGTATATTTAAGACATAATTTTAAATCAGCTCCACGACAATGCGAATCTCGCCACACTTAAAAGTCAGTGAGGGTTTATCACCTGATGATTTTGTAACTGCATGAAACTCCGAGTTGTGCTATCGACGTAGAATATTACGTGTATTCACATAATATATACTTAATAGTTCTGTTATATAATATTGGGCACTGTTTTTATATCACCTGAATAGAAACAGTATATGTACGTGCAAGTATATATGAGTATACGTATGTTTTTTTTTACCATACCCATTTATACATATTTCTGTGTGTGTATTTCTGTGTGTGTATTTCTCTGTGTGTTTCATTTTTTTTATATTGTGACAAACGCAGTCATAAATCAATTGGCGAATCAGCCATCAGGTAGGTGAAAGGAAAAATGATGGTAAGAATTGTTTACTTTCATTAATTAGCTTACCTTAATCATGAACGCAATTTATACTTTTCTCATTCTAATTGATCTTACCATCTCAGTATTTAGGAAATGATCAGGGAAAAATAGAAATTATATCGCGAATTGAACGCAGTCAGAGATTTGCTTACGAATTTACCAACTGAATTGATCGAAACACAATAACTGTATGATCAGTATTATAAATTGATCCAAATTTCGATGCATTCAATATATATCATACAATATCATTTTTTTACTTCTTTCTTGGCTGTTGGTCTTTGGATGGGTCGTATAGAGAATAGGTCAATTTTCATTTAATTGCTTCCGCGTTTGGAGACACGTCGATGCTTCATTAGAGACCCGGCATCCATACACTTTGGAAACCGATAAATCATGGTATCAGTTACAGGGGCAACCGGAAGAAAGTTCAAATTGTCCTTCAACACTCCTGAATTATCGTTCGCTTAGAATAGATGAACTACTATTTTAACAAATTAAAATTTAAAATTAAAATTAAATTTAAATTTTGGATAGTGGCCACCGAGAGTTTCCTACATTAGCAAGTTCATTCGTGCGAAATCATTGCAGACTCTATCGAAAGGTAATTCAATTCAGTCTAATTAGTTCATATACCATTTTCTTAACCATCAGATCACTCGCCCTTTGAGGATGTATATTTGCAGTTGAACTGCTGAAAATAACCGTTTCCATATAGGGGATATTTTAACATTTCGTGACTAAATAGTTACTGCTATTTATAAAAAAACATTCTCTTAAAACAATGTTTTACAGGGAAAGGTTCAATATTTCGTCTCTGTTCGGATGGATGTTTTATTTACTGACGTTTTTGGGGGTAGTTTTGAAAGTTAATATTTTGGTTATATATTTCTTTTCTTTTCACGGGTGTTAGCCATTTCAGTTTTTGCCTTTGTAGATAGTTTTCAAATGATATGCTTTTTTTGTGATTTGCTAAAGTTCTTTGTATCTGATTCTATAGCGCCAGAATATATGATATGATTATTAGTTTTCTTTAAGACATACATGAATCATTCACCTGAAACTTATTATAATCATTAATATATGAAAATCATTGTATGAAAGTGTCGTCATTTTAAACTTGTTGGATAAAACGCATGACATCCATATGAAATGTTAATCTGATGAAGCTATTTAAAAACCAGGTTAATATTTGGGAAACAAAAAAACTCTTCCGACGTCAAAGTCCAATTTCCTTATTATCTCTACTAATTTTTCTATAAGTGATCTACACGCCGAGTTATCTAACGTGTTCAAAATTAATTAATTATAAATTTTGAAATTTGTCACAAATCACTTGAGGCAAGTAGGTTTTCGATATGTCTACCTATCCACGTATTATTAAGAGTTTATACGCCTCCTAACTTTGTGAATCAGACGAGAACCTGCGATCTCCGTGTAGCATGGACGTAAGCCAAAATGTTTCTTGTACATCGATTGGCAGAAATACAAATGCTATCTGAGAAGAAAAAGTGCATTGATCATTTTTTTTTTTAGTAATATCTTTTTTGGATGAGTGAATAGCGTAAAGTCGATCGTCGCAGGAATTCGGATTTGGAGACTATTTTAAATTATTGCATTAACAGTCTTTCTATCCATCGACAGATTTATATATCGTTACATTAGGGATAAAAAAAAAAAAACTAGAAGATTGAAGAAATTATTGATGTTTTCAAATCAGGCTCTCGATCTGTTGTTAGAGAAGGGAACCACTTTTATACTAATGTTCACACACGACAAGGCACAAGTGCTCCTCAAGGAAGAGGGTTACTGTGTATTGCTGAGTGATCGTGAGAAAAGCTAGAAATTAAGTTCCTGGAGATATACGGGAAAGTTAATGGTTAACTTTAGAATTGACGAGACCACTATTTTATTGATAGAGAAAACATCCGACCAGGAGAGTGACCAACAAAGCAGTATTACTTAGGAAGGAATTTTACTTGAGCAAATAAATACCTACTAATCGAATATGAAGGGAATCGGAATAATTAATCCTAGCGAACGTAGAAAAGCAGGTCTCAGTTGGAAATGTTAGGGCTCGTAGGCAAAGTTCGGCAACTTGTCAGAACATGGAAATAACGATTGAATAGCAAGACGTTCGCGACTACGAAAAAGAGGTTGTAGGGTGCATAATACTGTAACAAAGAATCAGGTTAACCCGATAAAAGACTCCAATTTGGTTGTATATGGTACTGTAAGCACCAGGAGTTGCATCCTCTCCAGCAAATGACTGTTGGATGGAACCTGTGGTGCTGTAAGCACCACATAGAAACAACACGAAGTCTTTTATCGAGCTGACCCGATTCACTGTTACTAATATTTAATCACCCACAAGGCTGCGTAAGCGTTTTTGAACTCTTTCATGACAGTGAAGACTAGGTAGTCCCAACCCAGATATAGCAGAAATACTCCATTTTTGTATCATTTTGTTCTTGTAAAGATAAAATATATCTGGGGCAGTCAGTTACGTAATGGAGCATTTAAATGAACCTACCAGTTTCCATCATCTTTAGCAATACATCGTATATGTGATTTCTGTTTGAAGCCTGGAGTGCATTTGCGCCCCACTAGTTCCTGGTAAGAAGCTTCCTTAACAGAACATCTATCCATTATGAGAGATAAAATGTCAGGGTCTTCGCGTTGATGGTTGAATGTTACTAGCTTGTTTTCACGCGATTTCTATTTTGCAGGTTGGTCCTTTCGTTCGGGTGGTCAGAGGTGTGCAGAATTTTTATTTTTTTCATCTTGAATTTTGGAGGCGCACCTATAAATTATTGGATCATCCGAATCGATATTCAATAAGCATGTTAAAATGCGCTTAGTCATATCATTAATATAGAGTAGAACATATTTAATTCACTTTCAGAAAGATTATGCTAGCAAAGTAAGTAAGAATTTGACAATTTATGCATAATTTCTGTATCTAATTTAATGGAAAGTATCTTAATTGTTTCTTGCTTCCTTTTTTTCGAAGACCAAGACTATTTGAAACAATAAGCTGTTATTTGCTATGCTTGTTATACTGATCGAATTAATTTTTGATGATTATTTTTTTCATATGTCGTTTTGTGATGGATTTATATCAGAAAGCCACGTATCACAAAAAAAACAAAAACAAAAAAAAACAAAAAACGAATACGTGTCCAAGATACTCTCAATAGAAATGTAGTAAGTTTAGATAGTTATCCTTGTCCATATTATTTTTTCTATATGTCGTGTCACGTCAGGTCGTGGGACACCATTAATAGCAACAATTTCTTGCTATTTATAGCTCTTAATATGTTTTGCCTTTGCGGTGTCTCTCCTAAATCTTGTTCCGCTATCCATTTATTCAAAAATTCTTGTTTATTTTGCTATCTCTCCTAATCCCCGTTGTATCAACCATTTACGCAAGCTAATTAGGCAAATTATGCGCTGATTTCTATTGTTTTTCTTACCTTAAATATATCATTTAAGAGTCCAGTTTTCTACACTATTTACATTATTCGGACTATTGTCCTCATTTTTTCGCCATATTTATTACAAAGTGTTATGGCGTCCAACCCTTTTTGATATAAGTGGACTCGACCAAAGTGTTATTGGGACTGCTGCCGTTAAATACCCCGAGTCAATCAGAATATACGGAGACAGATAGAACGATTGATAGAGATTAGGGAGAGTGAGCAGAGAATGTGATTAAGTTGGAGGTAGAGTAATAGTGTGAGGTAACCGCTTGTAGAAGTCAGTTTCAAGCGCGTAGACTCTAAGAAATTCTTCGATGATCTTAGCATCCTTATGTGGAAAACTATTTCTGTTGCCTTAAAACTCTTCCTCGTTTATGAGAAAATCCCTCATAATCGTCTGACATATAGAAAGAGCAATTTTACATAACATTCCAGTACTAATTTCTTTTAATCCGACGACATTTTTCTGATTATTTTTGGAAGGCAGCGTACGCTATATCATTGTGGTTCCTGATTTTAGTGTCGCATTGTCTGCCCCCTGTTAAAAGACTTCAAGATATTTAGATTTTTGTGCTTACTCGACTTTGCTGTTTAATTCTAAATCACATGTTTTGGACTCTGAGAATCATACATATTTCTTACAATTGATGTTCATTCTGTTCTTCGCAATTTCCTTTATCAACTCCCAGAGGAATTCCTGTAGTTTCCATTCGGTATTTGGTATCAACACTGTGACATCTCCATATATTATTCGTTTAAGTTGAATAAGTTAGAATTAATCCATTGGGACGACACATTCTTACCTTATACCCTTTTCTGTTTTTGTATCTTACATCTTACGTGTATATATATATATATATATATATATATATATATATATATATGTATGTATGTATGTATACTAAAACTCCAAAATGTTGATGTGACCAACAGAAAACTTGCCAGGCCTAATATATAGGACAAGAAAAAAACACAAAGAACCAGAAACGACAAGAGGCAAACACCTACTTACGGATTAAATTAAATGCCGAACGCCTACACTACCTAAACAAAGGAGAAATTGTTTCATACCATCAAAATTCAACGAAAGACAGCTCGATTTACTTCCGTCGACTAGAATGCCCATATATATATATATATATATATATATATATATATATATATATATATATATATATATATATATATGCGCCTAGCTGAGTGCCAATCATTTTTTGAAAGAAAATGATAATTGATTTTTAAAACGTTGTCATATTTTTGTGGAGGAAATCGATTCATTGACACGATCATTACTCATTGATTGAGCCTCTGTGACCTCCCTCTCCTGGATTTCTCCTTCTATATTGCATCTGTCCCGAAATGTGCTTGGAGTTTGAGACAGAGAGAGGATTTCCGATTTGATTAATGCAGTGAAAGCACTATCTTTACTCTTCCAAAAATATTTGGATAGAGCAGTTTGGTGTCTTAAGTAACCATTGGACAAAGAATGACGGTGATCTTATAGTCTCTGTTTTTAATACATATATACAGAGAGAGAGAGAGAGAGAGAGAGAGAGAGAGAGAGAAAGCCTGGGAGACGTGACTTAGGAATCAGCACTGCAAGTGGACTGTAAGTTTTATGCCTCAATGTAATTATAAGATCAAGTTCTACTACCTACGTGTGTGTGTGTACAGATATATATATATATATATATATATATATATATATATATATATATATATATATATATATATATAAATATAAAGAAAGAAAGAACAGTATTATATATATAATCCGGTGTTCTTATAGATATTTATATTTTTACAAAATAGTGCCCAATTTAAATTTACAGAGCATTAATATTACACATTAATTGATTTAAAATATGTTTTTCCGCTACACAGTTCTAACCATGTTTCAAAAATGGAAGGTCCGAATTTAATTTTGTTATTAAATTAAAGACATTAGTACCATTTCATCCTCAAGCAAATTTTGGGGTAACTTTTTCCAAGATTCGCTTGAGGATGAAATGGAACTAATGTCTTTAATTTAGTTACAAAATTAAATTCGGACCTTCCATTTTTGAAACATGGTTAGAACTGTGTAGCGGAAAAAACATATTTTAAATCAATTCATTTATAATATATATATATATATATATATATATATATATATATATATATATATATATATATATACCCATGGGATAATTGCCCAACCCTCATAATGTTTAATATTTAATAAAACTCTAAAGTAATTGAGTTTTTTTAAAAGGTTTTCAGATAAGACATTTAGTCATCTTGATACCATTTGTCGTAAGGATCAGAGTAAACCCCTCAACTTATTCAGCTAGAAAGAGAACAGGTTAAAATCATTTTGCGTCACAACCATTATGTCTTCCCAACTGAGCAATGGTGGGAGGCAAAAGAACATTCAGACCTTCAGTAATTGTACCAAGATTCATACTCCTGCTAAATCCATTCAAGATAACGTTGAAGAAGTTTTAAAAGAGGAAACAGTAGAAAGTAAATCTGGATCAGGGGGTCACACGAGCAAGAAAGATCATCTTTTCATCTTAGAGATAAATACATTCTTAATGTTCTAATTAGAGACCAGTAGGGTTATAAAAATCTCGGTAAAATCCAGTAAGATACCCTTAATCATATCTAAGACACAACAGTTCAAAACTTAATATAACAATTAGACAATTTTGCTGTGACACCCGGTTTACCAGTGTGTGTGTGTGCGCGCGCGCGCTTATTTCCTATCGGCTTTACTTTTTGTGGGCACACCTTTTTGAGTTTTGAGTTATATATGTGAGTGTCCGAATAATCCATTTTAGTCTTCTGCCATGAAGTGATATTCCTGGAAATGACAATCACAAACACACGCACACACATGCGCGCAACACGCACACACGGAAACACACGCTCACGCACGCTCACGCACGCTCACGCACGCACTTGTGTGTGTGTGTGTGTGTGTGTGTGTGGTATCGAAAATTTCCAGTAATCCGTTCCCACGACAGAAGCCTCAAATGAATTATTTTTACATTCACCACATGTTGAAATGTATTCAACCTAAAAAGAAAAAAAAAATAATTAAAAAATGTCTTTGCCGAAATTCCGATCATTTTTTAAAAATAAAGCTAGAATCAAATTTACTCAGGATCAGAAAGAGACGGGTGGAATTACTAAGACAACAAGGAAATAGGATTGGAGAAAATGACAATAACTTTTCTTCACAGCCTTTGAATATTCTTTAGTTAGCCATAGGCCTTCCTACGTTTCATTCGCTGGCCCACTATCTGTTGATAAGGGTGGATGTGGTACGCTTAGTTGATCCCGTCGTTTATCGAATCCTGATCGCCCAAATATAAGTGGATATAACGAACCAACCTGTCATTTGTATTCGGCTCCCTGATTTCACATTCCGTACCTTTATCCATTGGACATCCAAGATTACAGGACCTGTCGTTCCCAAGTAGTCACCAGCCTAACTACTATCCCCTTTCAAATTACTTAACATCGATTCTCAGGACGCTTTTTCAATGTGATATAACCTTAAGCATCTAGTGGTAACTAGTTCCAGGAAATGTATTACAGAACAAGGCGAAAGTTAGGAGTAGGAGGCGTAGTAAGTGGATAATCTTTAGTTAGAGCTACTAAGTATAGGACATTTTGGAGAGCTATATCCTGAAGGTATACACTATATAAAATAAAAAGTTGCACCTGCAATTTGATTAGATCGTACGGTATCCTATTTCGACAGCGGCAAGTGTTTTACCTAGGCAGTAGGACCTGTCTCACCGTTGCCTCGATGTGGTTCTCCACCTTCACACGCATGTCTACTTATGCATATTTTAAAGAAGGAAATATTTTATTTACGTAAGCGACTATTTCTGACGCTGTTGGAATATTATTTTTATTTGATTTTTGCCATGGGCTATTGAATAGTTTTTTTCCTATTTAACTATTTCCAGCAAGCTTTTTTCCCGGTACATTGCACATATTTTCTCTCTTACTCACGTATTCTCTCTTTTAAACCCAATCGCTCAAGATCTATTCCGCTGAGAGAAATAGATCTTGAGAGAATACGTTTTTCTTAGTCTTACTTTCTTACTCTTTCATTGTATCTCCCCCCTCTCTCTCTCTCTCTTTCTCTCTCTCTCTCTCTCTCTGCTATTCATATGGAGTGAAACATTTTTGTTTAGGTTATTTTTGGGCCTCCGTTCATTGTGCCGACTCCATTTTTTTTTCTTTTGCCGAATAAACTCTAATTATTTCTTGTATTTTTCTACGCGTTTATTCTCGTCTCTGTCGTTGATTAGTTAGCCTACCTAATCGGACCTCTTGGGATTTGCTATTGTTACTTTTGTCAGACGGACATAATTATGCTTCCAAATGCTTATTTTGACTCGGATGGGTACGGAGAAGAAACATGTTTGAAGCTCAGTCTTATTTCCGGAGATTATACCCCCACCAAGTACAATTCAATATCGACTCTACTTTTGCAAACGTAAATAGATCTTATTTGTTGGACTTTTGCACAACTTACCCCCAGATGCGAACAACGAATTGGAGACACCGAAATCAAGTAAGTACCAACATTTAAATATCTTGGAAGAGAACAAATGACGGAAAATATGATAGCGAAATAAGAAGAGACAGAACTATAGCAAATGTGCCTTCCAGAAGCTAAGCAAGTATTAAGAAACGGAGAAATTTCGTTATAAACAAAGGAAAAGATACTAAAATTTTATATAATATCGGTTCTCTTATAAGGCATTGAATGCCGGAAAATCTCTTCACTGGCGAAGAACAAACTTAAGGCAACAGGATTGTGTTGCTACTGATGAATGCTAAGAATACTATGGAATGAAAATATGGCATCTGATTACGTTTTATACACAAGGTAAGGACAAAAAAACCATTATACCTTGAGCCAGATAAAGTCCGAAATTTCTTGGACACAATGAGAAAATATTTGGTTTGGTCTGGTTTGTGTAACAGCATAACAACTCTTTATGGGTCATTTTCAGAAATGTGTTGTTAACACTTTTTTAACTGGTAATTTTTTTTTAATTTATTTTTAAAAATACTCTTAGTGGTACAGAACTTGCGTATTGCTGTAAAAACATTTAGCTGAATATTACTTGCCATAATTTAAAAAAAAAATGAAAGACGAAAATAACCGGTTTCGCTCTCGCTTTTCAAGGTATTAATAAGCAAAAAGAGTAAAATATAATAAAGTTTTAAATTTACGAATGATTGACGAGAGGAAAAAAAAACAGGCGTGTGGAAAGTATTAGAGACTAATTATAGCAAGCCCTAGCAAACACTCACGCTGTTTGCAGAGAGAAGATTTGCGAGACTTGATATACATTGACTCTAGTACTTTTAGGTGAAATAAAATATGTGACTAGAAGAAAACAGTAAACCAGTCAACACTAAATCCAGCTGTACACTTTGTATTATTTATAAGGTGCTCACAACTGAAACCGGTTTCCATCTTTCATTTAATTTTGTTTTTAATTATGCCAAGTAATATTCAGTTAAATTTACAGCAATAATTTATTTTCATAATTTAATGTTTTGACCCTATTTTGGGGTTCTCTATTTGCCCATAAATGGGACCCAAGCATTTGCTTCACCCTGGCCCAGGAGAAACCTGAAAAGAACACCAATTAAAAAGTGGATCCATGCCCCCAATACCTCTCTATCAGCGGGTTTGCTGCCGGATATAGTTTGTCATCTTGCCCAGGACAAACTGAAGAAAGAGGTTTTCGAGTATTTGACAATCATAAGATCAAATGAAGGAAAACAAAGCTTGTGTAAATGATTGACAGTACTTAAACTAAGAGTGAAAACTACAAGACAAGACATATTTAGAGCTACCAAGGACAGGAAATTGTGGAGAGATTTGATCGTCTATAGATTGGATGGGAAACCCATATAGAAGATTGATAGATTTTTACGGGTTATAAAACTTTTGCAAGGTACTTAAAGCCAGAAAAATATTTTATATTGTAAGAATAGTTTATATATGTAAGAATGTTAGATAATTATTTTATATTGTAAGAATGCTTTACATATGTATGATTATATGTATAAAATAAGAATATTTTATATTGTAAGAATGTTCTAGATGATAATGATTTACTGATACAAGTCTTACTAATTAACCCACATCTGTCGGATAGGAGGAGTTGATGCATATCTTTTCCCAAAGATATTAACGAGTAAATGAATTTCAAATTCCCAGCCGTTATCCATTATATCACGTGTACATTCACGCTTAGAGCTCTTGGTATTTCTAAGCAGTAACCCATCTTGGTACTGACCCGGCTCGACGATACTTAACTTTGGTTATAGTACGAAAACCGGTTTTTAAGATTAAACTTGGCAGTGTATAACTGGTTAAAACACAGGTGGCATTATATATAATACTGTGGTTATTCTTTAATTTTCCTTACTACTCTATCAGCGTGTAATTTTATTCAATAACTAGACTAACCGTGACCCGTTGGGTCATTGACCGTTCACGTTATAAATCATTGAAATAGATTTCAACATTCCATTAAAATTAAATTTAATTTTATTATGATTCAGTCAAATATTTCAATTTGTACATGTAACTATTGGTCTGGTTTAAAAGGTTCATGTTTAACGTTTTACTGATTGTTTAAAATATTTAATAGCAACAGAAGTTCTGGAATAAACTTTCAATAGGATTAACGTAAAAATATATTTTTAGTATACGGAAAAATATCTTTAAAATATATTCACCTGATAATACTTTTTAAATATACCAAAACATATTTTGTTACTTACTTAAAATATTGCAACTTTAAAGAAAGCGGCAATATAAATCAGAACACTTCAAACAAGTCTCTTTGTTGTCTTTAACTTAAAAATAGTTTAATTAAAAAATTTCTTTTTGAAGAAAATGAAAATGAAAATACTTACTGTATAAACAACTCATATATTTAAATCTTATTCACTTAAAACATTTTTAAATCAGATTAACTTAAAAAATATTTTTGAAATATTTAAAATATCATTTGTTTAAAGGAGGCTGAAATATAAAAAAAAATACTCTACAAACAACTGGATGAAACAGTAAAGCAGGATCCCCCTGTGTCTGTCTTTAAATTAGAAGTATTTTAATTAAAACATTGTTTGAAAAGAATTAAAATATAAAAAATGATGTATAAACAACTCATAAATCTGGATCGACGCACCACAAAAGCAGTTAAAAGCGCACGCAGTCATAGACATTTAGTATTATATAGATAAATTATTACAGTAGCTGAATAATTAGAAAGTGGTGTTCGAAGCTTTTCTATGCAAGATCTGCATCGTATATTTTACACGTTTCTGCGCACCAAAGTAAATAAATTATGGTTTATGAATGAACAATTCGGACTATTGTTGTCATCTTTTTAAAACATGTTTTTTACAACGTCTCCGGCCTTCTTCTGGTAGTTGGAACGACGGACGTTTATTTCGCTCACTCGTACCATGATTTAATAGATGTCAGTTATCAGTAATTCCCCTCTCCAAGTTTTCCACTGCCTTAACCGGGTACTGAACTCAAACTCTTTGGGTCCTGCCACTGGATCTCTCTAACGCCTTTATCCACTGTGCCATGTGTCCTTGAGGACGTCTGTGTATGAATTTATGTGTATTATAAACCTAATGCTTTCAGCAACCATTTTACTGATGATACTGAAAAATATGTAAATAAATGAAATTGGAATTCGGTTGTCCGCTTTCCAATTTCGAGTCGCTATCCATTGTACTATTCTAACATTCAAACTTAACGTATATAGTATTGCTAGACGGTCATCTATCTAGGTACTAGAGGGAGATGTGCGACAGAAGACCGGAATGCATAGGAAGAAGATATACAAACTATTTTTGTACTAAAGAAAATGTGTCGAACTTTTTAGAAGAAAACAGACTTGAGCACGGATCATACTGACTGGAAAATTAGTCGATATCACATCATTGTCAAGATACTAGATAAGGATTATTTTGCTTAACGAAAGTTCTGCTGAGTTACTATTCCTGAGATACGTATTTTTTCAATGATATGCACCCTGTACAAGACCCAACAACCACCCGAATTAGACGGTTAAATAGTAAGAGGGAGATTTTACGCGGAAATGTGGGGGAGTTAAAAGTTAACCTGAGACTTGTCAAGGTTAAGATTGTAGTTATCTGAGAAGCATCCACTTACTACAGTTTGAACAGTAATAAAGTGTAGAAATTCTAGTTTATAATGTGGATAGATATTGGTTAATCTATAGGATATAATACAAGAAGCATTCTCGAATCAGACAATACTAGTTACCCTAGACGATAAAATGGTATTATTACAATGCGGCACATTTATTTTTACTGTGAAAAGTAGAATATGTTCAAAGTACAGTTCAAGTTACCTATTGATAAAACGTTTCGTATCTGTCTATATATCTGAGATGGGGCATTGTGTACACGAATAACATTATTCGAACTAGTGTCCTCATCTTTGTCGCCATATTTATTCCAACGTTTTGGCCCTTCAGTATCTCTCTATATTTCTGAGATGAGTTATTATGTTAACTATTTACATTATTCGGACTATTGTCCTCATATTTGTCGGCATATTTATTACAACGTTTCAGCCTTTCAGTATCTGTCTATATTTCTGAGATGTGGTATTATGTACACTATTTGGAGTATTGTCCCCATCTTTGTCGCCATATTTATCACAACGTTTCGGCCGTTATACGCTCTGGTCTTCTTCAGGTGGTGGGAACGTCGAACTGAACCCTTAATTTCGAGACAGTCTCTAGGTCTAACTAACGCCTTTATCCACTGTGCCATGTATCCTTGAAGTTAAGGTGGTGGAGAACCTGGAGAGGTGAATTAACAGGAGATAATTGACATCCATTAGACATGGCACGTGGAATAGAGCAGTCTACCCCAGTGAGCGAAATAAACGGTTCAGTTCGAAATTCCAAACAACTGAAGAAGGCCGGAACGTACAACGGCCGAAACTTTGTGATAAATATGGTGATAAAGATGAGGACAATAGTCCAAATAATGTAAATAGTTTACAAAATATCTCATCTCAGAAATATAGACAGATACTGAACGGCCGAAATGATGTAATAAATATGGCGGCAAAGGTGAGGACAATAGCCCGAATAATGTGTGGATAACACGTTTATATATTTATTTAGTGTTTCTTCTTTTTACTTGATATTGTCATAGAAGAAAAATAGTTTCTCTCTGGGATGATGATTTTTCAATATTTACTTATATTTAAGTTCTTCAGTTATTGATTGTGGATTGAGAATAAGTTGAGATATTCTTAGACATGGAGACCGGAAAGAAAACAGGTTTCATTTCCAAATTTGTAGAAGGATAGAACGGTCAACAGAAACTTGGGATAATAACAAAAACAATGAATAATATATAGAGGATGAACTAGAGGAAATGTTTTCGAGCAATTTCCTCGCGAGTATTTTGAATAGTTCACTTTATTTGGGGACTTTTTTGTTCTACATTCTTTATTTACGTTGCTTACTCAATGGAAAACTATTTTGATAATTTCACTCCAAGCAAGGCAATAAAGCTACTAAGACAAGGGATTACCGAGTGCGAAATACTAATAAAAATACTTAAGGAGCGTTTACAACAGAAATATTATCAGAAGACAAGAGATAACAATTGAAAAGTCAACTAGAAAACCTGGAGCCAAAAGAGAGTTCCGCAAGCGAGCAGTGATAGACAAGAAACGGTTATCATAGAATTTACGGTTATATCTAGCTAATGCATTTGTGAATTGATGAGACCCTTTTGTCAATATAATACTGCGCTGGAATTCATAAAGTCTAGATACCATAGTGAAGTGGGCATCCGAATATTGAAGTATTTATAGAAAAGGAACAGGAAAACTACATTATAGCTGTGGGAATTGGACTGACGCCGATTAGCCAGGTCAGGATCAATGATATTGCTGATTCTTCTTACGATTTTAGGAAAAATCTCTCAATATACATGTAAGATAAAAATGATATGAAAGTTATGATAAATTCCATAAAAATAAAATGCATAACATATTGATAAGGACAATGCGTCATCAATGACGATATGGGTGTACGCGCAGCACAAACCGTTCAGATGATTTAAAATTTCTGTCGAGGTCATGTACCCTTTCATACAGACTTGGGCACCTAGCTTTGATTGGCAACCTGTCTATGAGAAAGACAATTTGGTATTTCAAATTGGTTGGACGCGGGTAAGTAATTCCATCCATTACTATTTACTAAAAATATCACATCTAGAGTGGTGAGGCTGTGGCACTATACATAATGATAATAATAATAATAATAATAATAATAATATATATATATATATATATATATATATATATATATATATATATATAGAGAGAGAGAGAGAGAGAGAGAGAATGTACATGTGTATGTATCCGCATTGACAGGGATCATATCGCATCATATTTGTTTTTTTTTTTTTTTTGTTCATGGCTACAGGTGTAATTTTCCTACAATGCTCTGCCCTTTGACTATCATCTCTTTGAGTGAAAATTTAAAAATATATCTTTTAGCGGCTAGTAGGTTGAGAGATGACCGGAAAAGTATAACTTTTATTCCCTTGCTCCTACCCCTTTGTTGAATGAATTCTTTGATAGTCCCCTACCAATCTGTAGTATAAGTTCAGCCTACCCCACAAAATCTGATAAGTATCTGCCGTTGGCGACGGAAAATTGAACATTTGTGGAAAGTCACTCGTGCCATGCAATTCACCTTCTTTCTTTTTTTTATGTCTGTATACTAAAATCTAATTATCCCCCTTGGAGTGGTCACTCGGACTTATACTAAGTTAAAACTTAGTATTGTCTACCCCACTGAATACCATACACTGTTACGAACTATTCTAACTTCGATATATTAATAAACCCACAATCTCATTGTTTGGGAGTGATCTTGGACCTTCTTCGTGACTCGTCCTAAAGCTGGTAACCTGAACATAATTACCCCTTGGCGGTCAAGGTTAAAACGCATCTCTACCAATTTCAATGAATACGAATAATATTTCATAACGGATCAACCGTCAACCGGGACAACAAGAGCCGCGTCCTTCAAAGAGGAACCAGTCTGAGGACGAAAAGTCTGTCACTGGAACAAACTCTTCCACACACGAAGAGACACTAGGTCACCAAACCCGGATTATCGCCAACCTTGGACCAAGTGACTCAATACCAAATCGACTAGTAAAATGTAAACGAACGAAATGGAGCCGCGAAGAATATCGACAAGTCATAACATCCTTCTCCACTGCACTCGAAAACCCAGCAAAGAACACCACCAATCAAATATGGAGAAGTATGGTGGGAAATGATATAAGACCTAACCTCAATCCAAAAATGCTTGTCAACGTCCGTAGGGATATCAAGCAAAACAACAGACTCTCAAAGGCAGAAATAGATAAGATAAAATTAGATATGAGACATAATACTATGACCCATCACTCAAACTCTATTGAGACGAATGTAGAAAAAAGGAATGCGACAGAGGATGAGGTGGACGCTAAAGCGAATGAAATACGAAATAATCTCCAAGGAAATGAAACGCATGGCTCTACCTTAGACACAACCTGCATTTCTCCAGAAATTGTCACTGAAGATGACTCCAGGTACATTAAGTTAGAATTCCTTGAAAACCACGAAGCTGAAATCACCGAAGCGAAAAATGACCTCATCCAAGTACTCAGCAGAGTAACTTTCATACAATTGTCAGACAGAGACCAGCTACCGAAAATCCATATGACGAATTCCAACAAGCACATTGTGAAACTATACAATGCTACCCTGGAAACACTGTTAACAGATAAACCACCGGAAAACATCAGAAGTTAACAACGTCATATACGCAACATCGACTCGGAAGTTTGGGGTCAAGACAATAAATAAAATTAATAGACACACAGAACCATGATGGAAAACCAAACTGATACGAGAAATAAAACAAATCAGATGTGAGCTGTCTATATTAGATGAGCTCTCCAGAAACCCTAATATTTCCACACGAAAATCCAAAAAAATCAAGCGGAAATATAGCATTAAATCCTTAATTGATATTCCATCAATCAAGGAAATGCTGAAACAGAAACTTCAGCTAAAGGCACAGAGAACAAGACGATACTAAAAATGTTGTAGGTTCTGTCGCCAAAATAAAATATTACGAACGGATCTTAAGAAATTTTACAGGGAAATTGGAAAAACACCTATACATGTCGAAAAGCCACCATCGATTGATAATGTACAGACATTTTGGGAAAATATTTGGAGCAGCCCAAAGGAATGTAACCCAAATGCAGAATGGATACGGCGTGAAGAAGAACGACTGCTGGATACACCTCTGCAAGAATGGGAAAATATATCCACAGATGATGTTAGGCAAGCTGTAACGAAATCCCAAAAATGGAAATCCCCAGGAAATGACAAGTTGCCCAATTTCTGGCTGTATCATCTCACATCTACCCATGGAATTCTTGCAAAAACATTATCAACGCTTGTAAATAATCCCAATAAAATCCCGGAATGGGTTACTGAAGGTATTACATACCTCATACCAAAAAACAACTGAAACAGACGACCCGAAAAATTATAGACCGATAACATGTCTTTCCACAACGTATAAGTTGATCACGTCTTTACTGACGAACCGTACTTATTCCTTTCTCGAAACAAACAGCATTCTCCCGCTGGAACAGAAGGGATGCAGTAGAGGTTCATATGGCTGCAAAGATCAACTTCTGAAAATAAAATGATCCTGGAAAATTGCAGGAGACGACGGAGAAATCTCAGTGCAGCGTGGATTGATTATCGTAAAGTCTTTGATAGTGTTCCACATTCTTGGATTCTTAAGACTTTGGAAATGTACAAAGTCTCCCTTGTCGTATTAAATTTTCTTAAGCATAGCATGGGAATGTGGAACACCAAACTATACCTTAGTCACACCGTCTAAATATCCGACGTGGAATCTTTCAAGGAGACTCTCTGTCACCCCTTCTGTTTTGTTTATCCTTAACCCCTCTTACACATGAACTGAACAACAGTAGCTATGGTTACAAAATAAATAAGAAAATATTCCATCACCTGCTCTATATGGATGATCTCAAACTCTTTGCCAAAGACGACAATGAGTTGAAAGGCCTCTTCAATATTGTAAAATACTTCAGTGACGACATAGGTATGGACTTCGGATTAGATAAATGTGCAAAAGTAACATTCAAGAAAGGTAGAATTACAGAAACACCCTTAATAGATTTAGATTTTGTCACAAAGATTAGGGAATTGGAACATGATGAAGCTTATAAGTACCTAGGAATTAGCGAAGGAGATGGCATACAACACCCCCAAATGAAGGAAAAAATAAGAAAAGAGTACTACAGGCGTGTACGTCTGGTACTAAATACTGAACTAAACTCAAAAAATAGAATATCAGCTATAAACACATTGGCTGCTCCTGTGGTGCAATACAGCTTTAATGTCCTTAATTGGACCATAGCTGAAATTAAGCGAAGGGACGCCAAAACGAGAAAGCTTCTCACTTGCTATCGCATGCATCACCCTAAAGCTGATGTTAATCTTCTGTATGTGCCCAGATCCGAAGGAGGCAGAGGATTAGTTAAACTAGAACTGTCCTACAAAACTACAACAATTGGCCCCCAAAGATATTTGGAAACTACAGAAGACTGGACGATGGTATGCGTCAAGGAACATGAAAGTAGTAAGCGTCTTTACTCCGTAATGAAAGAAGCCGACAAATTCAAAATGGAGTTTCAAACGGGCGTAGAGATGCAACTACAGCACAATACACCGGCTGAAACTGCAAAATACTTAAAAAAGGCAGCAAAGACGAATGCAACCCACTAGATACAGAAGCGATGGCAAGATAAACCACTTCATGGCCAATACTCTGCTCGTACCAAACAAGCTGATGTAGACAAAACCCGTACCCATCAGTGGCTACGCAGTGTAGGGTTGAAAGCGAAAACTGAAGGTTTTATCCTTGCTGCACAGGGCCAATGCTTGCTAACTAGGAATTATCAAGCACATATACTAAAATATTGTGTCAGCCCAAAATGCAGATTCTGTGATAAATATCCAGAAAGGATTGATCATCTTGTATCAGGTTGCACGATGTTGGCACCCACCTAATATAAAACCCGACATGACAGAGTGGGCCAATATCTCCACTGGAAAATCTGCAACTTCTATGGGGAGGAAACTGAAAGAAACTGGTATGAACACCACCCAGATCGGGTTACGGAGATAGGACCTGTTACAATTCTATGGGACTACACAATACACACTGATAGAACAATCAAGGCCAACCGCCCAGATATTGTTATTAAAGACCACAAACAAAATCGGTGCCTTCTTATTGATATGGCCGTCCCTGCTGACTGCAATGTATCTTTGAAGATATTCAAAAAGCTGTCAAAATACAAGGACCTTGAAATAGAAATCTCGAAAATGTGGCATATAGGAACATCAACAATCCCTGTTGTAGTTGGAGCCCTAGGACTGGTTGGAAAAGATTGCAGTAGACTAATTGAAGGGATTTCTGGAAGTCCATGCCTCAAGGAGATACAAAAAATATTTCTGACAAGTACAGCCCACACTTTACGAAGGGCTTTATCGATGTAATTTCTTTCTTTCTTTCTTTTTTTCGGAAAGAAATGTGTAAACGCCAGAAATCAAATCAAATAAAATAATAATGATAATAATAATAATAATGATGATAATAATAATAATAATAAGAAGAAGAAGAAGAAGAAGAAGAAGAAGAAGATGAAAAAGAAGATATAATCTATGAAATTATTTAAATTTAAAAAATTGTATATACCAATGCTAGACACTAAACAATATAACTTTCACAATCTTTTAAAAATTAATATGATTCAAAATGTAAATAGTGTAATGAATTTCGACGCTCTTAAGAATTCATTAGACGATTTGGAATGTCGTCCTTGTCACTGAAAGAAATTCTTTGGAAAAGGCATGCATCTATTTTATTAGATAATTAGTCAAAGGTCATCCATTGTATCAGAAATACTACGATTAATAGCGAATCGTCGAGTTTGCAACGAGAAATGTCTTCGCTATCAATCCCAATAAGAAATGTCCATTCGTAGATAATAAAGAAAAACAAGATGTCGATGACGATGTTTTCATGTTTCCAGAATTAATATTTTATTTAAAATCTTTGGCTTTTGTCATCGCTCTCTATAGTATTTACGTTTGTTATAACATGTTTCAAATCACCATACTTTTAATGATACCTTCTAAGCGCCTTGTCCTGTGAGGCTATCGACAATTCCCTGTCCTTTGCAGCCCTTAGTAATATTTAGCTTTTTGCTGTATCTCCTGATCACTATTCTGGAAACCAGTTACACATGCATATTAGGCTATGTGAAATTTCATCAGAACAATTGCGATGAAAATATTTATAAAAAAAAGGCACAGGGTCACTACGTTTTGCTCAAGATACAAAAGGAAAAAAGTTCTATAAAATACAGTTTATAGAATGTCATATTACTCTTTTGTTAAAAGGGTATAATATTAATAATAATAATGCCCCATATCTCAAACAAATATACAAGATTGAATACAAAAAGAAATTAAATACAATACTGACTGCCAAGAATTAGCATTCCTCTTTTGTTACATACCATAAAATATTTATCACAAAAAGTCACATTTCTAAAAATATCACATTGTTGCTATTTATCTATATTAACAGAGTCGTACCTAAGTATTTGCGTATTATATAATTATTAGGTTGGTGCAAAAATAATGTCGTTTTCTCACAAATGTTACATTATTTTTGCACCAACCTAATAATTGTTCTTGGGGATTCTGGTGATGATGTCTATTTGTGTGTGTATGCTGGGCACTTTGTTTCGGTCTAATCGTATCCTTATACTGATTGAGCAGTGGATGTTTGGTGTGGGATTGAAATAGTTGTAGCTTATATCAGCTGCAGGTAATACAGATCTTAGATTCTTTATGAAAGTTGGTGATATGAAAAAGGTGTGTGTGGCTCGTGATTATCAATGGGAAATTATTATTAGTAGCACTTCTAAATATTTCTCTCGTAGCAAAGCACGTTCCTTACTTATTATGGTGGCGTTATATAGACGGTATATCAAAAGTATTTTTACAAACTTTGGGGGCAGGTTCCTCACCAAAAAATCCAAGGAAAAATGTCTATAAAAATATATGTCCACAAAGCCTTCGTTTTTTAGTTATTAAGTTTAAGGCTTACTGTAGACACTGTTAAATGTACAATCGAAGATACAATCCCGAACAGCTTTTAAAAAATTTGAGGTGGGTTCCTGACACTAAAACAAGGTAAAATGTTAATATAAAAATGCCCTAAAAGCCGCCGTTGTGCAACATCAAGGTAACTCCTATCAAATGTTCAAAATATTCTCCACTTTTTTCTACACATGCATGCAACCGTTGGAACATTGACTAGCGGTCCCTTTGAGATATCCCTTACGGTGACGAATTATTAATGTCTGCTGAATGAGCCAATAGTTTTAGGTCGCCTCACTGATATAAATCCGAAGGATTGAGATCGGAGGAACGTGCTGACCATGGAACAGGTCCTCGCCTTTCTATCCATATTTCATGGTAGATATATGCCATTGCATCATAAACAATGTGATTAAATGTGCTGCAAACCCATCAAGCATGATCCACATAAGTCTTCTTATTAGTAATGGTACATCGTCTAACAGGTTAGGAAGCGTATTCGAAATAAAGTCCTTGTGGACAGATGCTCTATGACGTGCTGCGAGAACACATGGACCTACCTAACAGTCAGCTACAATTCCTGCACACACAGTAATCGTAAACTGATGCTGGTGTCTAGTTTGTATTCTTCCATGGGGATTACGATCCGACCAGAAATTTTGGCTTGTAAATGTATCACTCAAACTCTACCAAATGTTGCCTCATCCCTAAACAAAAGAGAATAGACAAACAACGGATCGGCATTTGGTGTAAAAGAAACATCATCAAAAGTTCTCCCGTGGTAAGTGATCAGAGGGTTAAAGAGCCTGCCCATATTGCAAATGATACGGATACATACGCATCTCCTGAAGTACCCGGTACTATAAGATGTAAGATATGCTGGGACCTCTTGACGTGTGCTGATACCCGTATCATCTTGGACGTCCTGTAGAATGTATTCTTCATGGTCAGGGGTACGAGCAGATCTCTGTCTTCCTCGATCCCTAGTTTGTGGTGCCACGAATCCTGTCTCAGCTTCTCCACGATAAAAACAACAAAAATTTGATAACTCGGCAGCCAAACGTAATCTGATAAAGCATTTCAGCCTCTCGTGTACTAACAATCGGGTGGCTATATGTAAAAGTCACATCTGCCTGCTCAGGATATGCATACCTTGCCATTTTTAAGCGAGACACTTCTCGGTTAACTCCCTACTACATAAAGTTAACGTTGGAGACAGACTAGTAACAAATGTATACATGAATGAAAGATGTAACCTAGTCTACATGGCCACACAGCGCCGTCTGCTGTATACTTCCTTTAAACTTAATAACACAAGAACGAATGATTTGCGGACTTATGTTCCTATGGACATTTGCCCTTGTTTTGATGCGAGGAATCTGTACACATAGTTTGTAAATGCATTTTTGCTACATACAGTATAATCGACAAGCTGTTTCATTCTAGACGTAATCATCAGGCCGAAGATTGCGTTTAGCATGAAACATCCTGTCGCGTCTGAGTGTTGATTTCAATGTTCACTTTTATATTTATATCCGCTCTATCTCTGATATTGAGTTACTTTATCTCATAAGTATAGCACACCTTAAAACTATATATATTCCATATATATATATATATATATATATATATATATATATATATATATATATATATATAATATATATATATACATATATACATATATACATATATATTCACAAACACACACACACATACATATATATATATATATATATATATATATATATATATATATATATATATATATATATATACATATATATATATATATGCAAAACAAGGGGAAAACTGCTTTTTGTGGTATGATGGATTTTATCACGTCACATTTGACGTGATAAAATCCTTCAACATGCGAAACGCTTCGGCTAAGAATCTTTTATCCTCTTGTCTTTTCATTCATTGTGTTCCTTTACAGATAATCTCTGTGTGAAAATAATTTACCTATATTGGTTATGGCGAATGTTTCTAAAGTCTAGGTGAAATCAGTAAGGAGAAAAAGACAGGCGATAACGTTTAGCATATCATCAATGCATCGTATGTTCATGACTGACAATTTTACCAGATCTATAAGCATCTGCTTGATTATTTCCTTTGGGGGACATCTCAAATCACATTGTGTACTAGAATCGTCAACGCACTCTTTATGATTTGAAGGACGCAACGACACTCTAGTGGCAAAAGATCATCACTGAAACCCTCAGGAGAGTGAAAAACAGTTTGATGAAGATAATTGATGGATATTTATTCGAAAGGGGGCAAACTTTGAGCATCTATTAGGATTATGATCAATAAAGGCGTATTTAACGTTTTTTTGTTTTATGAAAACCTGGATGGTGCGCAACTTCTTTGACGCCCTGTATATATATATTACAATATAATATATTATTTATATATTCATATAATATACTATTATGTACATAGATGCATATATTTATTTATTTTTGTATAATATATATATATATATTATGTATATGTATTATATATATATTATGTATATAATAATTATAAATATATATACTTAATATATTAGAAATTATATATAATTATACTTATGCTGATATAATCAAATAAATTTTTCTTTAAAATAGCTTACATGACGATTTTGCTTCAAATCACGTCATGAACATTACGAAAAATCCAAATAAATATTGTTCATTCATTTAAACATCTTTTATTCATTTATGAATCATAATTAATTTCCTTTGGTGCACAGAAGCGTGTAAAATATACGATTAGGATCTTGTATTGGAAAATTCCGAAGTCTACCGTTTTAATTTTTCATTCACTGTAATAATTATTCACTATAATTGCGCCAAGAAATTCATCGAGGGAGGAAGGAAGTTTAATAATAATCACGATACAATTTTTAACGCCGACTGCATTTTTAATCAGCTATACACAGCCACCGTTCAACTGAAACAACGGCTCTCGTACGACGACTTCGGTTAAACATGATTTGTACATAAGAGGGTGACCGATCCGTGTATGACGGTAAACTTCATCCACGTCCTGAGTAAGACGATAAACAATACTCAACAACAAAGCCACTGACCAGGAGGCTTTGAGGCACATGGAACCACCGCTTAATTGCTGGTGTTCCCAGGTCCACCTTTCAGGGACGCAAAACACTCTGAAGCTGTAAAAATAGGTTTTAGTACCAGGAAGTTTATTGAGGAAAAATTACTGCCGGTAATACATTATTACCAGCAATATTTTTGAAGTTAATAAATATTACCAGCAATACCTTCTTTTTTTTTTTAAGGAAAAATATATTACAAGAAAAAATATTTCCAACAATAAAAATCATCAGTATCTGTCTACATGTCTGAGGTGAGGTATTATGTACAATATTTACATTATTCAGACTATTGTACTCATCTTTGTCGCCAGATTTATTACAACGTTTCGGCCATTGTAGGTTCCGGCCTTCTTCGAGTTGTTGGAATGTCAAACTGAACCTTTTATTTTGCTCACTGGGGTAGACTGTTCTAGTTCCACGTGCCATATCTAATAGATGTTAGTTATCAGTTATCGCCTGTTAATTCATCTCTCCAAGTTCTCCATCGCCTTTACTTCAAGGATACATGGCACAGTGGATAAAGGCGTTAGTTAGACCAAGAGATAGGATCCAAATAATGTGAGTTAAGTACCTGGTTTTAAGAGGTGTTTGGTTCTCACTGTTAGTCTCATACTTGTGTTATTATAAAGACTAATAAATACGAAACAGGCCCATCATTGATATATCACGCAAGTGATACTTCTAAACGAGCTTGTCAGTTTAACTTGTTATATTTGAGACTCAATGGTTCCCTAAATATTGTTTACTAGTGTTCATTTTACATTAAACGTGCATATTCACAGCTACATCCATTTGGTGTAATTGTTAGAAAGCATCTCTCGCTGATCCTTGGTAATGTGTTCGATCACAGTGAAAATATCATATATTGAAAATACCCAAAACGTTAATTTCATGAACCAAATAAAAATATTTTAATTTAATTTAATATTTCGTTTAGAATCAAATAAACAGTTATTTACCGTCTACTGAGCTGCGTTATTGTTGTTAATCCATGTCATCGTCGACCTACGACTGTTAGACTTTATCACCACAACCGCGGATACGTATTCTCTGGCTATCTGGTGACGATTGATCTGTGTTTGCTAGCGTAAATACTTCACAGCGTGGCACACGAATTGCACGGACGGCGCCCGATGCCATTCGTCCATATCCTGAAACGCAGGTGTTTTAAACTGGCGGGCCGCATGCGGCTCTTTATATGCATCTTGGCGGCCCTTTCTATAGCCGTGTTATATACAGAAATTTGTCTATGTGGGTAATTCAAATTATTAAAAACAGTGAGATTTTTTCAGTTAGTATGATTAGATTTTTTATTGTATCTCAATGATTTTTTTTGTTTTCGAATCTAAACAACTATTTTTAACTTCCGGTTAATCATGTGATCATCCTTGACAACCAAATAGGAACAAATGTAAATAAAAACGTTTGTAATTTTGTAATATTTTGCCTTAAAAATGTTGAATTCTACTCCGTGTCGTAAAAAACGAAAATCATCTGAAGAAGGACGTGTGTTTCAAGGAAACAAGGGAATTACAGTACTTTTGTACGACTGTTAATAGAAAGAGGAACTGTTTTATTTGCAACCACTGCATTGAGACGCCAAAAGAATATAATATTAAAATACATTATGAAACAAACCATCAATCTTATGATAAATATGAAATGAAATATGCATGTTTCAAAGGTGAAGGAATTCAAGGTTAAGTTAACACAGCAACAGAGTTGCTTTACAAAAATTCAGAAAGGCAACTTAAGTTCTGTTACTGCAATCTTTGAACTCTGCAAAATGATCAACATCAGTGGAAAAATGTTTTAGTGAAGGAGATTTCATAAGACGATGTCCTGTAAAAACAGCTGAAATTGTATATGCAGAAAAGTCACACTTATTTCAAGACATTTCATTAAGCAGGAACACTGTTGCTGAAAGGTTTCATGAATTGCCTAGTGATTTGACCACGGTTGAAGACTTTATCATCACGTTTTGAACAATTTTTATTGCTTTGGATGAGACTGTTGCTTAGCTGGAATAGCACAGCTCGCCATTTTCATCAGGGATTATGGCAATGAATTTCAAATTTATGAAGAACTAATTGAACTGATCCCAATGCATGATACTACAACAAGCCAGGACATTTTTGAGATAATTGGGTAGCTTCTTCATGAGTATGGACTTGATTTTATGTCAATCTGTGTGCTTATCTACTGATGGTGTTGCCGATAAGATTGGGAGACATAATATTGTTGCTGCCAAGTTAGGTACAAAAATAGAAAACATATGTCCAGATTCAACATTCAAATATTTTCACTGTGTAATTCATTAACAGTTCTTATGTTCTAAGATTTTAGCATTAGCTCATATGTTGAGTTCAGTTATAAAAGCTGGAAATATATCGGAGATCGTGCTTTGTATCACCATCACTTTAGTCAGTAAATGAAAGACGTGAATGTTTGGGTTCACAAATGGCCCATTCTACATAGAATTTCAGCGGCTTCTATGTCACAAGGTAATAAAAAGATTTTTTATTTATTGCGACACGAAACTTTTTTATATTTTTGGAGATGAAGAATCAAAGCACATATGATTCGAAATATGAAATCTGGTTCCAAGTTCTAGATTTTTCATCGGATATTACTACCCAATTAAGTGAACTTAATTTGAAATTACAATTTAAAAATAAGCTGATCACTCAGGTATATGATGATATCAAGTGTTTCATTGCAAAAGCAGCATTACTGAAGTCCCAGTTGTCACGTGAAAACTTCATTTTCCTATATGCAAGGCGTTGAAAAAAACTGCCAATACTTAACTGTATTTATCTTTGCTAAGTACGACAGTTATCTAGAATTGCTGTCAAAGGAATGTTAGTGATAATTTTGTACTTTTTCATCATATGAAGATCAGTTTGCATTATTCTCGGCAGCATTCACTTCTGATGTTGCTCAGGCGGTGGTAAGTCTATAGATGGTTTTACTGGAAATGCAGACTGACTCAAAACTCAAAGAAAAGGACCTAGAAGTAGGGGTACTCGGATTTTTTCATACTTTCCTCAGACATTTAAGAACCTCAGAAAACTTTCCACCAAGATTATGTCAATGTTTAGTTCTATGTTTGTCTGTGAGCAGTCATTTTCATTTACACAAAAACGTCTCACAGAACCAGATTAACTGATGAAAATTTGTCATCTTTGATCAAAGTGGGATCTACACAGACATTCCAACTTGATATATCGAGAGTAGTTTGCCTAAAGCGATGTTAATTTTCAGGACAACACAAAAAAGATTAAATTGTACTACCTTGTATTGTAAGTATTTTAAAGTTAAGTTACTACTAGCTGTAAGACTTTAAGCAGGTGAGTCCCTCGAGGCTGCAGATATGGCCGATGCGTCCGTTCATATGCCCTGAGTTTGGCATGACTGGTGAAATGTAAGAGGAGTAAAAACAACAGGCAATTCACACAAAGCTCGCCATGTTTGTGAAAAAAACAAAGCTGCCGACATCGACGATCCACAACTAAGTAGTAAATTTTCTTGTATTTAATATATTTTGGTATGTTTTGGAACTAAAATGTTGTATGTTTTTGAACCCGTATTTATTTTTTTTTTTTTTTGTACGAAAATATTAAACTATCTGTACTGTAGTATCCTGTATCTGACGTAAACTTAAAAATAAGAAAGAGAAACAATATGTAGAGAGATGATATAAATTGCATTAAACAGGATTAAATGGTAAAATTATTTAGAAAATACAATAATGCCTAAAGATAAAAATATTGCAAAATTATTTATATGTTGGGTTATAACACGATCGATTTACGATCTGTCGGTTGTAACCAATCATACTATTTAATTATGAAAGTATTCTTCTATATTCCTCCAGAAATTCAAACAGAAATACGCACTTAACTAAACCAGTTTTGATCCCTTTATTAACAGTATTTCCAGCGCATTTGAAAATCTATTACAAGCAAGTGAAAAGCTTTTTTTTTTCAAGTCACTCAGTTGAATATAATTTCAACAATATTTATTTATTTTAGAAGATATAGTACTTGTTCGATTATCCGTAATTCGTTTTTCCGGAATTCTATTATCCGAACATGAAACAAAGAGAAACATTGAAATTAAAAATATATTTTCTTATTATCCGGACTAAACGCTTCCTAATACTTTATTTCTGAAAAGAGTTTTTAGAATTTAGAAAAGCGTACTCAACGTTTCATTACTGATAAAACAACTTCAAATAATTACTGTTAATTTTCTCGCTGTTTTCATAAAGAAGATACGTTTGAATCGTCACATCTTGGTCCGGCTAGTGAATATGGCTAACGCAATTCTCAGCGTGACACACGTAAAACATTGCTTCATTGGGAAATTAAATGGGAAATATTAGGTTAGTGCAAAAATAATGTCGTTTTTGAGGTATTTTTTAACGTCAAAAAACGACATTATTTTTGCACCAACCTAATAGATTGTCTTTTTGTTTACCCAACAGAAATATAAATATATCTGCTTCAATCCAGCTCCCGTTGTAAAACACAAAGCTAAACAGAAACAGATAAAACTTGATGCATTTTCTCACAAAAAAATTAAAAATAAATAAATAAAATAAAAATTGTACAATGCCTTGAACAAAAAGTTTGAAAATGTCTTTTGATTATATGACATTTAAATTTCTTTCAAAAAATAGCTTCTTTCTTTCATTCCTTTCCGATAATTTGCATATTCCATTATCTTGAATTTCGAATTTTGAGGACATATTTTTTCAATCCCTGTCTAACATGGAAAATTGAGGAGTTACAGCATAATGCTTACGATATGAGTCAAATGTCGCTAACTCCGAAGTTTCAAAGTATTTATCTGAAATTGCTTGTCGGACCACAAAGGACGTGTGTGTGTAGTTAACGCACATTGTATATATTTGGTTAGTCTCTTTCATTGTCTCGAAAACCAAAAAAATTGACGTACAATCATCGCCGATCGGACCGAGAAAGTCCACAAATCGCAATGAGCGGATATTCTCTCAGGGAGACACAGTTCATTGGGCGCTTATTGTGACAAGCTCAATCAAGATCTCAAGTAGAATTCGTACATAGGGTTCATGATGGAAAAATTATCGGATCTCTGTACCGATCCAGTGAGAACCTGGCTCCTACTATTCTTATCGCAAGTTAGATCATGCTGAAAGTGGAATACTACCGCGATATATTGGTAGGAGCTACCCAGTCTTCACTTTTCATTTTCGATAGAGTTCAAAGACGTCTCCGTTTCCTTCTGAGTGACGTTATTTCCATGAAAAGTGTCTATACGAACTACATTCTCTAGTTTCACCAGTTCCAACCTTCACGTCTAAGATTCGATATACCACTCACTTTGTAGAGAACCACTCTCATTCCTTCATTGGTGCTATGTAATTTCAACTCTAACAGCTTAATCTAACAAACCAATGCTTTCTCGGGTCACCTTCCAAGAGTATGCTTTCCAGATGATTACAATCTTAGCTTATTCAAGTCTATGGTTAACTTCCTACATATAAGCTGTGCTTCTTCAATGTAAAACTCTACATCAGGTGGCCTTCTAGAACAGGGTGAACATCACTTTAAATTAAATATTTCAACGCAGATTACATCGTTTCTAAATCAATTTTGCTAACAAATAATCTACAATAAGTAGCCCGGAAAGTTTCTCCCATTAACGCCCCAGCATGTATTTCACTCCTTCTGCTAGCCTCTACATTTACATGAGTCAGATCAGGCCGGAAATGGAGTATAGTAGACATATATGAGCGGGAGATGCTTAGTCTTCAATTTATATTCTCGATAAAGTTCAAAATCATTTCTGCGTCCTTGTGGGTGACGAATTATTTACCAGTCTACAAAGCCTTTTTTCGCAGATGAGACGTTGCAAAACTCTCGCTGCTCTGTCGCTATCTCATCCAGGGAGTTCAAATGAACACTGTAACCTAATATAAAGTGTCCTCTATTGGATAGAAATCGGAACTGCGAATAGAAGCATCAAGTAGGCCGTCAGAAGTAACCATGGTGAATATGCAGCACTCAGTGTGAGTAAAACAGATGCTGAAACGCCATAAGTTCACCATGGCATAGTTTTATTTTAGCAATAATATTAGGTTGGTGCAAAAATAATTTCGTTTTCTCACATAGTAACATATGTCAGAAAACGAAATTATTTTTGCACCAACGTAATATAAATGCAGCCTATTTATTATGGAAAACACTGTAGACAGCATTGTTCCTGGTGATGTCCGGCAGTGTGTGAGGATATGGATGGATACCATATATTAATTTCTTTAATTTGGTTCTCGAATTTTAATTTCTGATTATTGTTTTGAATTTTTTTATCTGCTGAGAAATTGGCGGCAAACATCAATTTTTATTTTTGTTTAATCATTTTGTGGGCATCAAGAAAAGACACAACATGTCTCCCGAGACGAACAGATCAGATTGAATTAACGAAAGGAATCCTGCAAGTAGAATGAAAAGAAGAAACTAAGGAGGAGAGAAGTTAAGGTAAAAAGTTTCGAAACGATACAATATAGAGTAAACAAAAAAACAAAAAATTGAATTTTATGAATGAGTTCTTAAAACTTTGTAACCATCTAACTCGAGTGTCTCTTAGGACTTGTGTAGGGTGAAAATCATTTTTTTAAAAAATGAAAAAAAAATAATCCCCCTCTCTCCAGAATATAGCTTGCATATCTAAAAGTCTACCATTCGTTCATGCTTAGAATATTGCTGCCACATATGGTCCGGTGTTCTTGCTATTTACTTTGATAAAATCGAAAGAACAATGAGCAATATTATTTGTCCTGGTCTGGTGGCTTGGCTTAAGACATTTTCCCACTGCCGTAAGGTTGCATCTGTATATCATCCCTATAAGTAATTTCATGGTAATTTACTGCTATGCTGGCTAAATGTAACCGTAAATTCTATCGTAACAGTATATACTGGCTCAATGCTTTTCTGCGAACTTTAATCTGCGAAAATTTAAACGTCATGTCAATCACTATCTACTGTCATCCTGATTACACCTTCCTCTTCCCGTTCATTATCAAGGTTTCCGTTCCTAATTCGTTCAAACCCTGTTACCTCTTGTATCTTGGTGACTTTACTACCTTGCATGGGATGATACTACTTTTAAGAAAAAGCAATTGCGTAATTTGAGTCCATAATTTCGCAATCTGAGTAAGTTATTTCGTAATTTGAATCGGTAATTTCGTAATTTACGTACATAATTTCATGATTTGAGAATGTCATTTTGTAATCTAAGATCGTAATTTCGATATTTCAGTAGGTACTTTTGAATATAAGATAATGAAAATTTGCCCATTGCACCCTGTATATATAAACAAAACTTTTGCTGTTCTCCTAGGATTTGCACACCTGCACATTAATATATATATATATATATATATATATATATATATATATATATATATATATATATATATATATATATGAAGAAAAATATGCGGAAAAAACAAACAAAAATCCTAATGTGCAATTATGCTGTTTTAATGTTAATATAATGTCAACGTCAGACGTTTCGGTCTAATAGACCATCTTCAGGACATATTCATAAAACATAATTAACTTTCGACCATATTCAATTCAACATGAAAAAGACGATGGACATAAGAGCAAGACCGATCCAATCCCTTCGTAAAGTGTGGGCTGTACATGTACAGAAAAATTATGTGTATCTCTTTGAAGCATGGACTTTCAGGAATCACTTCAATTAATCTACTGGAATCTTTTCCACCCAATCCTAGGACTCCAACTACAACAGGGATTGTTGATGTTCCCATATGCCACATTTTCGAGATTACTATTTCAGGGTCCTTGTATTTGACAGTTTTTTGAATATCTTCAACGATACATTGCAGTCTGCAGTGATTGCCATATCAATAAGGACGCACTTTTTTGTTTGTGGTCTTTAATAACAATATCTTGGCTTTGATTGTTCTGCCAGTGTGTATTGTCTAGTACCATAGAATTGTAAAAGGTCCTATCTCCGTAACCGGCTCTGGGTGGTGTTCATATCAATTTCTTTCAGTTTCCTTCCCGTAGAAGTTGTAAATTTTCCAGTGCAGATATTGGCTTACTCTGTCATGCCGAGTTTTATATTCAGTGGGTGCCAATATCGTGCAGCCTGATACAAGATGGTCAATCGTTTCTGGATATTTATCACAGAATCTGCATTTTAGTCTAATACAATGTTTTAGTATATGTGCTTGATATTTTCTAGTTAGCAAGCATTGGTCCTGTTCAGCAAGGATAAAAAGTTCAGTTTCAGCATTCAACCCTGCACTACGTAGCCACTGATGGGTACGGGTTTTGTCTACGTCAGCTTTTTTGGTACGGGCAGTGTATTGGCCAAGAAGCGGTTTATCTTGCCATTGTTTCTGTATCTGGTCGATTGCATTTGTCTGTGCTTTCTTTTTTAAGTATTTTGCAGCTTCAGTCGGTGTATTGTGCTTTACTTGTATTTCTGCGCCCATTTGGATCACCATTTTGAATTTGTTGGATTCCTTTATTACGGAGTAGAGACGCTGATACTTTCATTTTCCTTGACACATACCATCATCCAGTTTTGTGTAGTTTCCAAGTATCTTTGGAGGCCAATTGTTGTGGTTTTGTAGGACTGTTCTACTTGAACTAATCATCTGCCTCCTTCGGATCTGGGCACATACAGACGATCAACATCAGCTTTGGGATGATGCATGCGATAACAAGTGAGAAGCTTTTTCGTTTTGGCGTCCATTCGCTTAACTTCAGCTATGGTCCAGTTAAGGGCATTAATGCTGTATTGCACCACAGGGACAGCCAAGGTGTTTATGGCTGATATTCTGTTTTTTGAGTTTAGCTCGGTATTTAGTACCAGACGTGCACGCCTGTAGTACTCTCTTCTTACCTTCTCTTTCATTTGGGAGGGTGTTTTATGCCATCTCCTTCGCTAATTCCTAGGTATTTATAAGCTTCATCATGCTTCAGTTCCCTAATATTTGTAAGAGAATCTAAATCTATTAAGGGTGTTTCTGTAATTCTACCTTTCTTGAATGTTACTTTTGCACATTTATCTAATCCGAATTCCATACCTATGTCGTCACTGAAGTATTTTACAATATTGAGGAGGCCCTTCAACTCATTGTTGTCTTTGGCAAAGAGTTTGAGATCATCCATGTAGAGTAGGTGATTGAATATATTCTTATTTATTCTGTAACCATAGCTACTGTTGTTCAGTTCATGTGTAAGTCATGGGTTTATTATTATTATTTTTATTTTCTTTGCTTTCTGGCGTTTACACGTTTCTTTCCGGGTCCCACCCAGGGACCTAAGGTTAGAAATGGCATCATGACACTTTTCACTGACAAAAAAAATAAATAAATAAAAAATAAAATTGAATAAAAATTACATAGATAAAGCCCTTCGTAATGTGTGGGCTGTACTATTCAGAACAATTTTTGTATCTCCTTGAGACATGGGCTACCAGGAATCCCTGCAATTAGTCTACTGCAATCTTTTCCAACCTAGGGCTCCAACAACAACAGGGATTGTTGATGTTCCCATATGCCACATTTTCCAGGTTTCTATTTCAAGGTCCTTGTATTTTGACAGCTTTTTGAATATCTTCAAAGATACATTGCAGTCAGCAGGGAGTGCCATATCAATAAGGAAGCACCGTTTTTGTTTGTCGTCTTTAATAACAATATCTGGGCGGTTGGCCTTGATTGTTCTGTCAGTGTGAATTGTGTAGTCCCATAGAATTGTAACAGGTCCTATCTCCGTAACCGGGTCTGGGTGGTGTTCATACCAGTTTCTTTCAGTTTCCTTCCCGTAGAAGTTGCAGATTTTCCAGTGCAGATATTGACCCACTCTGTCATGTCGGGTTTTATATTCATTTAGGGAGTTTTCTGTAATTCTACCTTTCTTGAATGTTACTTTTGCACATTTATCTAATCCGAAGTCCATACCTATGTCGTCACTGAAGTATTTTACAATATTGAGGAGGCTTTTCAACTCATTGTCGTCTTTGGCAAAGAGTTTGAGATCATCCATCTATAGTAGGTGATTGAATATTTTCTTATTTATTTTGTAACCATAGCTACTGTTGTTCAGTTCATGTGTAAGAGGGGTTAAGGATAAACAAAACAGAAGGGGTGACAGAGAGTCTCCTTGAAAGATTCCACGTCGGATATTCAGACGGTTGGATATGGCAGTGCCCCCGGTGAGCCTAAGGTATAGTTTTGTGTTCCACATCCCCATGCTGTGCTTAAGAAAGTTTAATACCACAGGGGAGGCTTTGTACATTTCCAAAGTCTTAAGGATCCAAGAATTTGGAACACTATCAAAGGCTTTACGATAATCAATCCACACCGCACTGAGATTTCTGCGTCGTCTCCTACAATTTTTCAGGATCATTTTATTTATCATAAGTTGATTTTTGCAGCCATATGAACCTCTACTGCATCCCTTCTGTTCCAGGGGGAGAATGCTGCTTGTTTCGAAAAAGGAATAAGTACGGTTCGTCAGTACAGACGTGATCAACTTATACGTTGTGGAGAGACATGTTATCGGTCTATAATTTTTCGGGTCGTCTGTTTCAGTTGTTTTTTGGTATGAGGTATGTAATACCTTCAGTAAACCATTCCGGGATTTTATTGGGATTATTTACAAGCGTTGATAATGTTTTTGCAAGAATTCCATGGGTAGATGACAGATGATACAGCCAGAAATTGGGCAACTTGTCATTTCCTGGGGATTTCCATTTTGGGGATTTCGTTAGGGCTTGCCTAACATCATCTGTGGATATATTTTCCCATTCTTGCAGAGGTGTATCCAGCAGTCGTTCTTCTTCACGCCGTATCCATTCTGCATTTGGGTTACATTCCTTTGGGTTGCTCCAAATATTTGCCCAAAATGTCTGTATATTATCAATGGATGTTGGCCTTTCGACATGTATAGGTGCTTTTCCAATTTCCCTGTAAAATTACTTAAGATCTGTTCGGAATATTTTATTTTGATGATAGAACCTACAACGTTTCTCGTATCGTCTTGTTCTCTGTGCTTTTAGCTGAAGTTTCTGTTTCAGCATTTCCTTGATTGATGGAATATAAATTAGGGATTTAATGCTATATTTCCGTTTGATCTTTTTGGATTTACGTGTGGAAATATTAGGGTTTCTCGTGAGCTCATCTAATATAGACAGCTCACATCTGATTTGTTTTATTTCTCGTATCAGTTTGGTTTTCCAAGCTGGTTCTCTGTGTCTGTTAATTTTATTTATTGTCTTGACTCCAAGCTCCCGAGTCGCTGCTAGAGCTGTTGCGTGTATGACGTTGTTAACTTCTGATGTTTCCCGGTGGTTTATCTGTTAACAGTGTTTCCAGGGCAGCATTGTATATTTTCACGATGTGCTTGTTGGGATTTGTCATATGAATTTTCGGGAGCTGGTCTCTGTCTGACAATTGTATGAAAGTTACTCTGCTGAGTACTTGGATGACGTCATTTTTCGCTTCGGTGATTTCAGCTTCGTGGTTTTCAAAGAATTCTAACTTAATGTACCTGGAGTCATCTTCAGTGACAAATTCTGGAGAACTACAGGTTGTGTCTAATGTAGAATCTTCGGTTTAATTTCCTGGGAGATTATTTCGTATTTCATTCGCTTTAGCGTCCACCTCATCCTCTGTCGCATTCTTTATTTCAACATTCGTCTCAATAGAGTTTGAGTGATGGGTCATAGTATTTTGTCTTATATCTAATTTTATCTTATCTATTTCTGCCTTCGAGAGTCTGTTGTTTCACCTAATATCCCTACGGACATTGGCAAGCAGGTTTGGATTGAGGTTAGGTCTTATATCATTTCCCACCATGCTTCTCCATATTTGGTATGTTTGATTGGTGGTGTTCTTTGCGGGGTTTTCTAGTGCAGTGAAGAAGGATGTCATGACTTGTCGATACTCTTCGCGACTCCATTTCGTTCCTTTACTTTTTACTAGTCGAATTGGCACTGAGACACTTGGTCCAAGGTTGGCGATAATCCGGGTTTGGTGACCTAGTGTCTCTTCGTATGTGGAAGAGTTTGTTCCAGTGACAGACTTTTCGACCTCAGACTGGTTCCTCTCTGAGGGACGCGGCCCTTGTTGTCCCGGTTGACGGTCGATCCGGTATGAGATATTATTCGTATTCATTGAAATTGGTAGAGATGCGTTTTAACCTTGACCGCCAAGGTGTAGTTTTGTTCAGATTACCAGCTTTGGGACGAGACTCGAAGAAGGTCCAAGAGCAAGCCCAGATAATGAGATTGTGGGTTTATAAATATATCGAAGTTAGAATAGTTCATAACAGTGTATGGTATTCAGTTGGGTAGACGATACTAAGTTTTAACTTAGTATAAGTCCCAGTGACACCTCCAAGTGGGATAATTAGATTTTAGTGTATAGACATAAAAAAAAAAATGAAAAGAAAGGTGAATTGCATGGCACAAGTGACTTTCCACAAATGTTCAATTTTCCGTCGCCAACGACAAATACTTATCAAATTTTATGGGGTAGGCTGGACTTATACTACAGATTGGTTGGTGGGAATATCAAAGAATTCATTCAACAAAGGGTTAGGAGCATTGTAGGAAAATTACACCTGTAGCCATGAAAAATAAAAAAAACAAGCAAAAAATAAAACACAGATATAATCCAATATGATCCTTGTCAGTGTGGACATATACACATGTACATTCTATATATATATATATATATATATATATATATATATAGAGAGAGAGAGAGAGAGAGAGAGAGAGAGAGAGAGGTTAGCAAACATGTACATATACACGCACCGACAGAGATATGGGATGCCTAGGGTAAAAAAAAAAAAAAAATGAACACGGGTGTCCGCTTAAGGTCTGGCGGGGGGGGGATTAAAACTTGAAATACACGTTAAAAAAATATATATTATTATTATTATATTCTATATTATTATTATTAGAATATTCTATATTATAATTATTTTAATCATTTAACTTTAAGCAAGGTAATAAAATATTAAGACGCTAGGGTTTGTGAAGAGAATACGAGAAAACCAAAACATTATTAAAAAAAAGAGACGAATAAAAAGAGAGGCGAATAAAAAGAGAGACGAATAAAAGAAGAAGAATTAAGAAGACAGTGGATAACGATTAACGTTGCATAGATCGAAATTGTCTGTAAAGTAAGAAACGGGAGGAGACATCCCCAAGTGAGAAGCCCAATTTAGCATAGGACTTAGGGTTAACTCTAGATATTTCAGCTGTAAAATGAAGAGACCTTGCCGCCAGTTTAGTAGTACGCTTAAATCTCTAAAGTGTAGGTACGGAAAACTAAAGTTCATCAAAACATTTACTATAAACATACAATGAATAATTACTATGAAGAATTACCATAAACGGATTTATGAACATAATATGAAGCTACGTTTGGTGGTGGGAAAAGGAAAGAAGCCGAGATGCCATGTTAGGACCAATAGTACAGCATATTTTTCTTTGTTCTTATCAAGAATACCTAAATAAATAGTAGAAGCATCACGCCAGATGTGGCAGTAATATTCAATGCACGGCCGATTAATAGACGTATAAATGCTTAAGATAGATTCGTCCATGGGAAATTGACTAGCACAACACAATGAAACAATTTTCTTCGCAGCACAAGTAATTGATCCTTTATAGTTTTTCTACTCCATGTCAAGGGAAAAGATTAACCAGAAAAATCTCTTCCGGAGATTATACTAAAATCTTCGTCGAACTTATTCCAAGTCTTAAATCCAAACATTGAACTTTTTTTTTTTTAATTCATGTCCTCAAATGTTATTTGCCTTTGAATAACTTCCAAACTCTGTTTAAACTTAATGATTGATTGGCTCATTAATATGCACAAAATACAACTATGCATTTCTCATTTTCCAAGATAAAAAGAAAAAAAAACTTTCTATGTTATTTCTTACGTATTATTGAATTTAATTCATCAAATATTCAATTCTTCTGTTGACATGCAAGCTTTTTTTTGTTTTGTCATTCTCTTAATCTGTCTCTGTCGCTTAACTCTTTCCACACGTCAGACCGATAAGACATGAGACAGATTGGAGAAGAAAATAGCTAACTAAACGATACACACTCTATTTCATTTATTCACTACTTTAACCAGAGCCAAATGTTTGGTTTATGCGCATGCCTTGGATGACAGGGTCTCTGAGTAATTTAATACGACCATACCACATATCGAATAATTTGGCATCGCAATGACATATGAAGTTAGGAAAATAAACATATACACTAAGAAAAAAATTAGTAATTATAATAATGATATACTGATACACTTCTTAATTATTAACCCATAGCTGGGGGAGAAAAGGTGGATTGATAACTTTTCAAATGATTAAAATTTACAGTTCTCAAATTACAGTGTTTCAAAATAAAATTGTCCGTGTTTTCAACTTTACTCCTAGAGGCCGTGGCCCGACATTTACAACCAGACAGACACCGTGAGCAAATAAAAAACATTCCGGGCCGGATCCTTAACCGAAATTCTGAAATGTTGCATTGCCAAGTTTTCATTACGTCAGTTGTTTTCGGTGATTATTCTACTTGAATTTTTGCGACAATTTTTAATGACAATTTTTAGAACTTGGAAATTATCATTCTCTTAATCTGCCGCTTAACATTTCCCACACGTCAGACCGATAAGATATGACAGATTAGAGATGAAAACTGCTAAATAAACGATACACATTCTAGTTAATTTATTCACAACTTTAACCAGAGCCAGTTGTTTTATTCATGTGTATGCCTTGGGCGACAAAAACTCTGAGTAATTTGATACGACTATACAACATATCGACCAATATGGCACCGCAATGATATATATGAAGTTTGGAAAATAAACATTTACGTTAAGAACAAAACTTACCTAAAATATCTTCCCACTCCAAAGATTTACACCAAAACGCTTTCAACTCCTGTATTATTTCATCATTGTTGCCTGGCTGTTCTGTCCGGTTCTGGGAAAAGATAATGAAATTTCTTAAAAGCCGTTGTGGATTTATCACGGGATCTGCTTACGCGAACTCAGCGGCTTAGACTGGAATTTGAGCTCGGTGTGAATCTGAGTTTGTAGGCTTAACCCTACTTTGCGCATCTAAAATTATTCCGATACTCGTACATCCGAAATCTACAAATATTAGACTAACACAGTGGAATACTGCAATCTCCACAGTGCTTTAATTCTGAAAAATAGGCAGTGGGTGGTGTCTGATAACAAAAATAAATTTCAAGTGAAACACTTTAGGATATCATATTGGAACATCTTCAGGGGTGTAGTCGTTAAGACAACCAGACAAATGATAAACAATATCAGAAAATGTATGATCACATAAATATCTCGAGCTAAAAAAATAGTGTGGATAAAAAAAAAAATATCAATCTATTACAGGTTATTTAAAGTCAAAACATATTTTTAGATTGCAAGAATTTCTTAGAGATAATAATTATTTACTGATAAACTTCATGATAATTAACCCATAGATGGTGGAAAAGAGGTAGATTCATAAATTTTCAAATGAAAAAAAAAATACTGTTCTCAAATTACAGCGTTTCAAAATAAAATTGTCCGGACATTTAACTTTACTCCTAGAGGCCGTAGTCCGACATATCATATCATTTTGGAACCAGACCGACTCCTTGAGCAAATTAAAAACTTTCCAGAACTGATCCGGATCCGCAGTTCTGAAATTTTGGATTCCAAAGATTTCATTACTTCGATTGTTTTCGGTGATTATTTCACGTGAATTTTTGCGACACTTATTTTATGATGGAAAGAAATTTAGGAACGATCGAAATGAATTGCGAAAACCAGCAAAAGTCAAACTAATGGTACGGAAAGTAATGGCATACTTCCATCAAATTATGTGGCAGTAGAATAATTATCGTTCACCTTTTCAAATGTAAGATTAAATATTAATGCAATAGTTAAATGCAGTGATCAATTTTGAGTTCTTCTACAGTTTATTTTCCCTTATTGCATCTACTCCTTCCTCACTATTGTGATGAAGGCCAACTCAAAAGCTCTCCGCAGCAGCGATCATAAATGCCGCCCGATAAGGCGGCACTTAAGCTTATATATAAATAAACATATGCCAGCGGTGAAATACCAGAATACGTCATTAGATTTTTTAGTTGTGCCAAAGAAATCAGGTGCAAAAGAATGCTAACACTATCAAACAAGCAGTTTGAGAAATTTTCTTAATAAAATATTTAATGAGATTCTATGAGTGGGTGTAGTGTGTACTGGGCTGAATAAGGCGGGAAGGGGTAGGCTAAAGACAGGGAAGAAAATAGGAAAAGGAACTCTGCAATTGGTCCCTGTAGTAGGGATGGGCCTAGAAACAAATGAGGTAACTCTGTGTGAGGCACTAGTGGAGGCAGCTGAATTAGTGCCCATTATGATGGTTAATCAGGCCCAAAAGACGATAAAGGTTAAGAGAGGGGAAGAGATAGGAAAAGCACTACCCCTACGAACTCTGAATCGGGTGAGATTCGAGGAGAAATAGGGAAAACTCATAGAACAAACAGAAGGAATAGTAGACGAAGATATATTGGCACCTGATCAATTTAGGGCCAGAGTGGGAAGTCTGCTGAGAGATAATCGAGATGTGGTGGCCCAATCAGATACGGAATTAGGCCAGACCCACACAGTAAAAATGAAAATCGACACCGGCGATCATCGCCCTGTGAAATTGAAGCACTACCGAACACTTATTCATAAGAGACCCCTTGTGGACGAGGCAGTAGAAGAGATGTTGGAAGCTGGGATGACCGAAAGATCGATCTCCCCTTGGAGCTTTCCAATCGTGATAGTAGGTAAGAAAGATTGCGGACACCGTTTTTGTGTAGATTTTAGGAAACTGAATTCTATATCGAAGCCGTTGGCGGTGCCATTACCACTAATCGATGACATATTGGCATTATTAGGGAAAGCGAAGTACTTCTCTACGTTGGACTTGAGGCCCGGGTATTGGCAGGTAGCCCTTGATGAGGCTGACAAGGAAAAGGCTGCATTTACGTGTCACTTGGGACTTTTTCAGTTCAGGGTGATGCCATTCGGTTTAGCCAATGGCCCGGGAATCTTCCAACAGCTGATGTCAATAGTATTAGAAGGATGCGAGAGCTTTGCCATGGCATATTTAGATGATATTTTGATATTTTCAGAAACAGTAGAACAAAATTTTTCCTATCTAAAACAAGTGTTGGGAAGGTTAAGAGTGCACGGCTTAAAATTGAAATTGTCAAAGTGTCAGTTTATGAAGGAGGAGACTAGATATTTGGGCTTTGTTATAAACGGAGACGGTATTAAACCCGACATGGATAAGGTGAAAGTCATAAGGGAAATGCCAGAACCTAAGACAGTGAGACAAGTAAGAGGGTTTATAGGAGCTATAGCGTACTACCGACGATTCGTCCCGGCATTCTCGAGAATTGACATACCCTTAGTAGCCCTGACGAACGGCATTTGATACCTTAAAAGAACAGTTGACAGCCGTCCCACTGCTGACGTACCCAGACCTCAGCAAGCCCATAGTACTATACACTGATGCCAGTGAGTAGTGTGTAGGTGCAGTTCTTACCCAGCCGTGTCCCAATACAAAAGGAACAGTGCCAGGCATACCAGAGGAGGTACCGATAAACTTTCTCTCTCATAAGCTCTCAGAGACACAACAAAAATGGCCGGTAATAAAAAGAGAAGCATATGCTATCAATTGAATGGTGCGGTTTTTACTATAAAGACAGACCACAAGCCTCTGCAGTACCTACTGCAGGCAGAATGGACAAATAATAAGAAGATTCAACAGTGGGCGCGAAAGTTAAGTGGCTACCACTGTAAGATATTTGGCAGGGAAGGAAAACACGTGTGCAGATTTACTCTCAAGAATACCGAAACAACTGGAAGAAAGAGCTGTAAGAGTAGATGATAAAGCCTATAGAATCGGAGTAATTAACTTTGATAAGCTAAAAGATCGCCCTATGTTAGAATCGGACGATGAAGGGTACGCACAGATAACAACCGATCCCTACTGGACAGAAGGAAATGAGAAGGAGCAGGCAGACAGTGAAATAGCTGCCCTTAGAGAAAAGGTGGAGGCAGGAGAGACCACCAAGTATGCCATAATAGAGGAAAGGCTGTATTATCTCTCAGGTAGGGATGAAGAAGTCAAGCCCAAATTTTATGTGCCCAAACGTTTAAGACCAGAGATATTGGAACAGTGCCACGAGAGGTTGGGTCACATGGGAATTGATAGAACATATGATCTAATAGGGAGAAAGTACTATTGGCCCAAACTGTACGGAGATGTCACTAACTATGTTCGGAGCTCTGTAGTGTGCCAGTCGCAGAGCAGAAGGCAGGAAATGGCACCATTGGAGGAGATGGACATGCCGAAATTCCCTTTCGAGAAATTGAGTATGGATGTATCAGGACCATATGGGGAAACTGCACAAAGAAACAACTATATAGTGAGTTTTGTCGATTGGCTGACAGATTGGCCTGAGGCTTTTACAGTACCAGACAAGAAGGCGAAAACTGTAGCCGATTTGATAATAAGTGAAATCTTCCCTAGGTATGGCGCCCCTGTGCAACTTGTCACTGATAATGGCACAGAAAATATAAACAGCATAAAGAGAGAAGTGCTGACAGGTTTGAATATAGAGCACGTAAAAACATCTTCATATCACCCCAAGAAAACGCTAAAGTGGAAAGTTTTCATAGAACCTTGGGAGATGTGCTGGCCGAGATGGCCAGAGAGAATACAGGAAATTGGGATTTGTATTTGACGCAGGCTCTGGCGGCCGTGAGGTTTACGATAAACGAAACCTCAAGATTTTCTCCTTACTTTATGTTGTTTGGCAGAGACGTGGTCCTGCCTGTGGATAACCTGTTGAAGCCCCGAAGAAAGTATATGGGAGAAGATCATCATCAGTTGTTGCTGGAACAGCAACATAAAATATTTGTACAGGCCAGAAGAAGAATAAAGATGGCACAGAAATGAGAGATTCAATGCTGAAAGAAAGGTAGTAGAATTCAAGGTTGGAGACCCTGTCTACTATAAAATCCATCAGAGAGAAGGAAAGCTGGACCAGAGATGGGAACCGTACTACCGGATAGTAGAGCAGACGGGTCCAGTATCATATGTAATATGGGATCAAGTGGCAGGACGAGCAAGGAGGGCCCATGTCAACAATCTGAAGAAGGCTGAAATAGCTAACCTGGAAATGAGCGAGCTGAGGCCTAAGAAGACAAGGACAAGGAAGCTAACTCTGGTTGAGCCGGAAAAAATGGAGACGGAAGAAGATTCCGAGGAAAATGAAGAGATAGATCGACTTAGCCAGATAGACGAAGCGATCCGAGTGACGGAGTTGAAACCCTCGGCGGGGATCAGCGGCGTTCAGTCATCGCCTGAATCGGTGCAGAGAAGACCCTGTGATGTCACCGTCGCACCCCAATGCCCAAAGAAAAGGAAGAGAAAAACGAAGAGATCCAATCAAGCAGTTAAGGGCTCTAAAAAGAGGTACCCTAAACAAGACGAAGAGTTCAACGAATGGGAGGAAGAGGATCAAATACCCCTTTCCCAGCTCAAAGAAAGACTAAGAAACTGTTTCTTAGTCTTTCTTTGAGCTGGGAATGAAGACGTCCAGGGCGCGGGCTCGAAATAGAAGGAAGAATCAGGAGAGGAAGAAGAGGACAAAACACCTCCTGAACGGGAATTAAACACCGAGAGAAGGTTAGAGGTCGAGCAGGAACTACCTCTGAAGATGAGATTAAGAAGGGTGGAGAACCCCAAGTCTCAGTAAACAAAGAAGGCTGTGCAGAGTAGAAGCACTCGGTATCGACAGATAGCGACACTGGCTCATCCAAAAACCTACTGGCTGACTGTGGTGGATATGGATGGAGGGGATAGAGTCGCAAGCTGCACCTCACGAAGGACGGAAGAAGATTATTGGCATTGCTAACTGGCCATCAGTGGTGTCATGATGTACGACCTTTGAAGTGGGAGCGCCACGCACCTACCCGGACCGTTCTGTCTGCTAGGAGTTAGTTAGGGAAGGGAAGAGTTAAAGTGTTACAAACTTAGAAAGAAATTATGGAATAATTGAGAGAAGAATTGAACAAGACCGAATGGTTATGAAGAATAAAAAACAAGAGAATCTTGTTGCAGGAATTAAAGGCTTGATGATGATGATGATGATGATGATGGTAGCCACGCGAATGGTAGCAAGGTACAAGATGGAAACAGAATACATAGCTTTAAATTCAGATAGAACAAAATTCATGTTGCTAACAGCTGAAGAAGCTAGAAAGTGTAGAAATGATGCTCTTGGGAATTGTACATCGTTAAGCCCTATCTGTATAGCTGGTAACCACAAAATGTGCATACTAGAATTGTTTGAAGGGAAGAAAGAGGAAATTAAGAGAACTTGTCAAGTGGAGGTATTAGCAAACACGGCATTACCACAAGCTATCAGTGTTTCAGACGGGGTGTGGGCAGGGGCCAGACAGAAACCGATCAGCTTGTCTAGGGTATGTTGGGGAGAGTCCACAAGGACATTAAGAGTAAGGCCACCATTATCCCTGTTAAAGTTACCCATGGGATGTCCGGCATTTGGGATATCTATTTCCTTATCCCCCTATTACCAGGAAGAAGAAAGATATGAAGAGAAAGATTCAATCATGGAATTGATTGGCAGAAGCTTAGTCAATTGTACAGAGTTGTGGGAGCCAATAATGAAGTGATTCTCCAATGTTACCTTGAATAAAGTACTAATGAAGCCGATAGAAAAGATCGATATGGATCAATTGAGGTACAAGCTAAGTGCGTTGGGAAATTAAGTTATGGCTTGGGAAGATGATGAGCAGATCGCGATAAGTTGGTCGGCAATCATGGGTACATTCATAATTATAGCAATAGGGGGTATGTTAATATGGAAGATTAGAAGTAAGAGGATATCAACTAACGATAATCAAATGAGCATGCAGCAACTCGAGAGGGAGATGCCGAGCAGTGTTCCTTACTTATACAGAATCGGCGAAGAAATTGCAGAAAGACCGGCGGAGGAGGCTTGCGTGGAACCGACACGTCCGGAGGAAAAACCTCTTACAGCGGAGAGAAAAACATTGACCAAGAAAAACAAGCCATAGTAACCACACACATGCACCCACAGGCACACGCACACTTTAAATTGCATGAGAAACAGAAGAAGATGAAAAGAACATTACATTTGCATGCAGAACAGAAGAAGATGAAAAGAGCATTACATTTGAATGTAGAACAGAAGAAGATGAAAAGTACATCACCTTGCATGTAAAACCAAAAAAAAAAAAAGAAGAATAGAATTGCATGGGGCAGATGCATGATGCATGATGCATGCTAAATAATATGTTAGGGGAGGACTGTGACACTATTTACGTCGATAGAAAGGAAGAAGAAAAAAGAAAGGCGAGAATTAAATTTAGGTGATAAGAAGCCATCACGAAAAGGACACGAAGCATTTTCGAGAAAGTAAAACACAGAATTTAATCAGATTTATATTACGGGACAGAGAGTAAGATATGTCCAATCTGCCCATGGCAATGGTAAAGGGAATTTTCAAGTTGGGCAAGTTACCTCCCGCAGAATTCTAAAGAGAAAAAAATAAAAATTAATTAAGCACGCACTGTCCGAGAAAAACAAAAGTGTCTGCTGACCACCATGAGGGAAAGGTTAAGCCTTTGTCTATATGCAGAATATCATTGAGAGGAGCATCTGTTTATCGTCAGGGCTGGCTATGATAGCGAAAACTATTTTATCGGATCAGTATTTGACACCAATAATGCAAATACGTCCAAATGGCCACCCACTTGATGCTGGCGAAAATATGATT
>OZ010581.1:22077070-22114570 GCA_963932145.1 Acanthosepion lycidas | reverse complement strand
AGGAAAAGCGAGAGCGGGTCTTGTTTGAATGAAGCAAAGAGAGTTACTGTCAACATCGTGAAGACATTACAATAACTAGTCTAGCGAGTAATTTCTCATTTCTGACAGCAGGCGCAACAGTAATAATAAATATTATTTGGTAAGGGTCGCACAAGTTTCAGCTCGAGAAAAATAATTTAAATGAGACAAGCTAAACGAGAATAAATGATAAGGAGAAAGTAAAAGAGATGCAGAAGAAAGCGTACAAAAGAGAATTATAAATGTGAATATCTAGTCGAGGAGTATCGGTTAACGATATAGTCTGGTTCTCTATTATTATTGAATACTGAGTGATATACCAACTTGGCATACAACACTTGCGGCCAAACAAAGATTATCATTCTATACTAATATGACTTGAGGTATGGTTCGCTAGTCAGATTGATGGCGATATTTATCGGGTTCGATGCAGACTGAGTACATCAAACTGGTGGTGTTTGACTAAAGTATAGTTTAGAATTTTAGGGCGTCTTGGAGTGGGTTAATCGTTACCGAGGTAATCTGATTAAATATTATTACTTCGTTCCTCTCTAAGTACTCAATGAAATTGACTTGTCCAAAAAGTTTGTAGTTGGTTTGTTCTTGCTTGTAATAAATTTACCTAATCCGCTTCCTTCAACCAACAGAGTAACGCAAGTGTAGTACTCCGAACTGTTCGTGACTGTCGAACTCTCTGTTTGGATCCGAGAGGAACCCGAACGAGGCTTTGCCGAAGGGTAAAGTTTCGTCCGGTGAGGTAGACAGGCCCTGGACCCGTTTTGGCGGCTTCTAAAGGAATATTTTTGGCTGGGCCTACGGGCTCGGAGAATCCACCATAAACTCGGTCTTCTACCACATACATCCCTTGTGGTCAGGCTGTTAAATATTAACAGAGTAATGCAGGTGCAGTGCTCCGAACTGTTCGTTACTGTCGAACAATCTGCTTTAAGCCGAAAGGAATTCGGACGAAGATTTGCCGAAGGATAAAGTTTCGTCCGGGGATGTATAGACAGACTCGGACCCATTTATGCAGGGTCTATGGGAATATTTTGGCCTTGTGCCGCATACATCCTTCGTGGGGGTTTCTGTTAAATATTAACAGAGTAACGCAAGTCAAACCATCCATAAATGTTCGCTTCCGTCGTCACACTTTTTTTTCTGTCGCCTTTTTAAGAAGGTTTTTATAGATTGAGTGACAGATAAAGTTTGCATACGTTAAAAGAGATTCTCACGAAAGTCTATCCAACTCGGAGATATGTCTGCTTTATATGTACGTCTCGTGAACCTGCCATTTTATTTTTAGGAATGTTTTACGAAGGGAAAGTCATTTTCTCTAGGGTCACAAAGTCACCCAGAGATTTAAAAACAGGAATTTTAACATGTTTCTCTTTTATTACAGAGACAAGTTTTTTGTGCTAAATGAAAATTCAAGCGTTGGCAGCATACTTCTATTTAATTATGAAAATATATACGGCGCATATATTCTCTATGCTTACCCTCACACAAGGAACGCTGTTCCAATCGCATTCTCCTTAAGAGTAGTTCTGGTTACAACCATCATATTTCTGCGTAAATATTATCCATCACTTGTCTACAGTTTTTTTTTTTTATGTATACACACTTCTTAAGATCACATCATGTCCCGTAAAATGAAAGGGTAGTAGATTTTTGATCTTAAATAACGTTTGGGCAAATATTATACTTCAGATTATTCTGAAAGAGTTGGGTTCTATGCATGATATCCCCATGATCTGATAAGGATGTTTTAGAAGCCAGAGATTAAATTAGGAGCGCCCTGTTAGCTGAGGCTTCAGATTACGAAGACTGAACCTCGAGCAGAAGGATAAGACCACCCAACCCGCAAAAAATGAGGCATCCTGGATAAGACGATAAACTACATGCGACAACAAGGCCTCTGATCTTTGAAAGCCTGGAACCACATCTTAATTGTTAGTGTTCCCAGGCAGACCCTGACCCGGTTGGTAGCACCAGTTAGTTCCCAACTATGGACAAATAGCTAAACACCAAACTGGATTTAAAACATTCTGAAATGGTAAAAATAGGTTTTAATACCAGCAATAATTTTCGAGGAAAACTTATTACCAGTAATACATTTTTTAAGGAAAAAATATTATCAGAGATACAATTCGGAAAAAAATAAGGGTGTTTTATTGATTTCCTCTATCACTCCTATCTGCTCTCGCTCCAAATCCTCTGTAACCCCTTGCGTGCTAGTGGCTTCCTGCTTTGCTTAGGGTGAAATGCTTAAAAGAAAAAAAGATTGTTTCATTAAAACGGATCAAAGTCAGCAGTAAATAAATCAGTGTCATTAGTGAAAATTTATTTAATTCTCTATCGGATTATGTTATTCAAGTCAGGACAATTATGTGTGAAAAATAATATTGTCCAAATATCCGCCAAATCTGAAAGAAAAAGAAAAAAAATCATTAGACGCTTAAACTTAATTCACATTTAAAATCCATCCAAGTTATTGGGACACCCTCGATTACCAACAATAAAAATCTTGTCGGCATTAAATAAACGAATGAGGTTGATATGCCGTAAAAAACAACTTACCAAAACAAACAAATTAAATTAGGGCATATCACATTAGGAATAATGTCAGTTATGTGCCATGCGAGATACACGCTTAAACGATTATGGATCTTTTGATATGTGACTGACGAGGCAGACTTTTTCCAGCAGTAGGTTGCCATTTCTTTCTGAGGTAGACCAGTTGCCATCCAGAGCTATAGAACCCTGTCTGTCTTGCCTGATTTACCCATAGCTGGACCAAGAAAAAGAAGAGAGTTTATAACTTTCCTAAGGGTACTATTAGCACGTAAGTGAATGTAATGGATTCAGTTGGAATTCGAACTCGGCTCTCCGATTTCCTCAATCCAAGCCGCTATCCATTACTCCACCATGCCTCAGGAGTCATGAGGCAAAGTATAAGACAAAATGCTTCGATTCCATGAAACATTTATAATCGCTTTTGCACAAATACTCTTGGAAAAGTATGAGTCCATCTCTTCCCTCGCCCAAATTAGGGGTTGAAGCAGACTAGACCCTTTCTCTATCTATGAAATCTAAGCTGATATGCAATTCATCATGTAACAATATTGTCTCAAGTATTTGAAACATATTAAAACTAATGATATTACGCATGATAAAAGATCATTTTTCATTCGACCAGGAAATAAAGATTGATAAAGCGAAGAAGTTATAAAGTTTCTTTCGTCTAGATTATCTGAGTGAAAAAGGGAACAAGAAGTCCTAATTTATATTTTCCTGGCCAGTTTAAATCGCAATAAAAAGCGGGTAACAAAACGCAGAACGCCTTAGAGTGGAGGCCAAGCCATAAATGTCGACAAGTATTTTAAAACTGCATACTATTTTAAGTATAAAGCCATAAAATCAAAACGTTGTGTTGCTGCACTGATTATTATAGTAAATAGGTCTCACGCTCAAAATTTATCTCTTGTTAATTCACCTCTGCATGTCAGAACTAGGTATTGAACTCACACCCTTTGGGTCCTGTCACTGGATCTAACAAAGGGCTTTATTCACCGTGACATGTGTCTAACTCATAATTGACATCCAGTAGCCATTGGGCGTTGAACTATAACAGTCTACCCCAGCGAGCGAAATAAAGGGTTTAGTTCGACATTCCAACCACCTGAAGAAGGCCGAGGCGTACAACGGCCGAAATGTTGGAATAAATATAGCGACAAAGAGAAGAACAATAGTCCGAATAATGTAAATAGTGTACATAATACCTCATCTCAGAAATATAGATACATACTGTAATTAATTTGTTTTTCGAGGTACTGGATGCAACCAGCGAGTTTCACCCCAACAGAAATATAATAAATAGACTGGAGGTGAGAACAGCTGCCAATCTCTGGTTATCATGGGTTTTGAAGGTACACTCATATATCGTCATATCATCGGCATAGAAGTTCACAAATGATCCGAGTATACTCTTAACAACTACCCTCAGAGACCTACACGTTAATAAGGAGTTTATAATTGAGAAAACACTTCCACTAATTTCAGACCTAGAGCGTTTGAGCAGTCTACCCCAGTGAGCGAAATAAAGGGTTCAGTTCGACATTCCAGCTACCTGAAGAAGACCGGAGCGCACAACGGCTGAAATTTTGTAATAAATATGCCGACAAAGATGAGGACACTATACCGAATAATGTAAATAGTGTACATAATACCTCATCTCAGAAATGTAGACAGATACTGAAGTTGACAATTACGTTTTTTTTCTTAAAATCTCATCGTTTCACACATTTTCCGTTCATGGTATTCTGATCCTTTTTCTCTGGAAACACTTTCCTGTTGCCTTAACCCCCATCTTCATATTTGCGTAAAATGACCAGCAGCCATTGCCATATATTAAGATTATTATTGCATAGCAGTGCAGCACGCTTTCCTTTGCTCATAATAAAATAATCTTTGCTTTCCTTTGCTCATAACAAAATGTCCTCTACTTTATTTATCTTTTCGTAGTCAACCTTCGTTATTCCAATAGATTTTCGGATTTCTGTGTCATATTTCCCATTGCATTTTGTAGCATTTCCAACATATTTTAACATATGCACATATATGATTTTGACATCTCTAATTAGTATCCCGCTTAGTGGGCTGTTCACCCTAGTGATCGCGATGCATTCTGTCTGTATATTGTATGTTCGTTCTTTCATTTTGCTTTTGCATATTGCAATGTCGCAGTGTTACTGTAATTTTCTTTCCTTGTCTGTCATCAATATTTTATCGTTACTTTTAAAATAATCTTGTCTAAAGTGGATTAAAAATAACACAGTCACCATCGAATTCTGTTGGCTTACAAATATAGCCAACTTTGTTAGCTGTTATCCAATATGGAAACACTTTTTTCGCTCTGCATCTGTCCTACAGAATAAGATTAAGCTATGATAAATAAACCCCTACCAATGGGGTTCTGAAATTTATATGATGACTCTAAATCTTTGTTTCTTGACCCATCAGCTCAACGCCTCTTGTAGTATAGAAACATATTCATAAATTTAGATGTAATGAGTTCTATATTGGCGAAATACCAGCTGGTTTATTCTAAGGCTGTACATATTATTTTACCGAACTAAAACTTTCTTTAGATGGGGTAAAATTTATTCACATTTAAACTGCTTTGCCACAAATTTTCTATTAACAAACCAATTTTACTTTTTTCATAATACAGTAGCATCCCTTATATCTATAATCCCTTATATCCAGTATCCCTTATATCCAGAGTCCCACATAGCTGGAAACTCGCATATCCGGAGATGATTTTGTTGATGTATATTTGAACTCTTAGAATGATATGTAACTGATTTGAAATTTCTGTTTTTCAGGGATTTACTTTGGATAATTGCTTATGCTTATTTCACCCTAATGGCTTCTTTTGTCGCAAAAGATGATGGGAATAAGAGGAAAAGAACAGCTCTGCATCCATCACAAATGCGGAAACTTTAAACAGACTACACGCTGGCAATTGTTCATTGTAACTAATGGCTGAATTCAACATCGGAAATTCAAATTTATTTTATATAAAAACTATCAAAAATCTATTCTACAGCGTTCAAACTGTGACAATGAACAAGTAAATGAAAACAGGTTGTGATGAAACCTGGATTGAAATTGAAAAGCTATTGCAACGGTTGTCAGTTTTGTGGAAAGAAAGCCAGCATTCAGCTATAAAAATTGGAATAACGTGTGCATCATACATCAGCAAATAAAAAAATCATTGTCACATTATTTGTTTTACATACGTGGCATGCATAATTTAATGAATATTCTTTAACATTTCATTTTTTTTTTCATTTTCATTAAATTCAATTCCGTTATATTTTACTCACCATTAGCTTATTGTGTTTACTATAAGACATTGAAAATAAATGTTAAACCTGATTTCAATTCCTTTATTTTAATCTAAATATAACTCCTCAGTTCCGGATTTTGTAACCAATTCCTCATATCCGGAAGGCTTTCTTAGTCTGGTTTTCAGAGATTCTACTGTATATTTATATAATAAAAATATGCTTTGAATCGCATTGCGTTTATTTATTCTGTATATATATATATATATATATATATATATATATATATATATATATATATATATATATATATATATACACACAACGGACCATTTCGTCGCCTTTTTCAGACACATCGAATGTTGATTATTGGGAATTAATATATTGAGAAATAAACTGAGATATATTGAAACATTCTTATTTTTGTAAAAAGGAGTTTTCTCAGTTGTACAAATCATATAAATATTCATAAATGTATTGAGGATACAGATAAATTCTCTGGCAAACTGTTCAGGGAATATGTCTCATAAATAAATCGTAGAGAAACCCATGTGTTTCTTACTTAATTTCAAATGCATAGGGAGTGTCATGTGTTGCAAAATATATTTAATCTGAAAATACATTATTGCAAAATCTCTGATGAGAGGAAGACATATTTAAAAAGGATTAAGTAGAGCAGAAGTTATACAACAATCAGAACAAAATGTAAATAATTGTTAAAATAAGGTAAAAATGGGTATAATTATGTATTTCAGAAATCAGACATTAACATTAAATGATTATTTATATCTGAGGTGGGAAGATTATGTACCGCTGGCCGCATATTACCTGCTTGAAGATTGTATGAGGCCCAAAACATAAAACAAACATCATTTTTAAATGTCCATTTAAATCAAAATGTAAGGCTTTGGTTAAATTTTCTAAAAAATATTAATTATTTTCAAAGAAATAGTTACAACACTGATGGAAAACGCTTATAATGACTTTCCAAACGTAACTTAGAGTGTGGCAAAGGGCGAAAGTATGGGCACCCAGTGAGAATAAAACACACAACACAATTGTGATTGATCAAGCTTGCTACCATTAAACAATCTCGAGGTGTCCCAGCTGGAAACCGCTAATATATATATATATATATATATATATATATATATATATATATATATATATATATATATATATATATATAGTAGAGCGCAGTTCTGAAGAAACTCACCTTCAACAAAAATCCGTACTACCACAGGCATCTGGATAGCTACGTCCAACATTGTACTGATATCAAAGCTCTGTGAACAGCAAAATGGAAAGTCACATACGAAACAGAGTGTCTATGTTTTTCCGCAACAAGACATAGACATATGACGTCATTCCTGCGTATTCCTATAAAAATTTCATGAGATTTATACAAATGTATTGAGGATACAGATAAATCCTCTGGCAAACTCTTCGTGAAATGTGTCTCATAAATAAATGAACAAATAATGTTGATATATATATATATATATATATATATATACATAATTGCGTGTGTGTGATCCGAATAGTGAAGAACAAATGTATGTATGTATGTATATATATATATATATATATATATATATATATATATATATATATATATATATATATATTGTGTATATTTAGGCAGCAATTTTTCATTGATGCATGTTTCATTAAGTGATATAGACAAGTTTTGTCTATTCATTTTAAGTAAGTTCCTTTCATATTGTCTGATAAGCTTAATCACATTATCATTGAAAGACAAAAGGAAATCACCATATTGATACATGTTTAAATCCTATCTAAGTTGTCGGCTTGCATAAGCCATTATCAAAGATGACAATTACATTTCAATATATCAAAAAATACACGGACGAAACAATAATGATAGTTTGTTTTTGTTGCATGAAAAATTTCAAAGCAACCACAATCTCGTGTATACGAGATGCGGAAGCGAAAATCGCGTCGCAGCTTGTGACGTCTCATATCACCACGCGAGAGCGAAAACGAGAAATATTAAGCAATGGCTTCTGTTATCAATTATGGGCTTTGAAGAATATTTCTTAAGATTTTGAAGTTTATTTTGTTTAGGTTAGGTTTCAACAGTTTTATGTATATAGCTTCATGAATTTTCAGTTTTGGTTATTGATTTCATGTTTCAGTATAGTTGTGTTTTCAACAAGGATTTTCCGGAATTGTGTACGCGGCCAGTCATGCTGTTTTAAATACCTAAAAATGTATTCAAATGTAGAGTCAAGTGTCGTGAAAGCGAGTTAGTGCTGTGAATAACATAAATATTATTTAATCCATTGGAAATACAATCTCCCAAAGGGCACTTGAATTTGTAAACTATGTTCTTTTTTTTTTTGCAAATCGCTAACGGGGATGTGAGGAGAATTATTGCGAATAATTAAGTTGGATATACTAGATTTAGTATATGATTAACCTAAATTGAAAATTTTCATGGAGAAGGGAATTAACAGGAGATAATTAATAATTGAATTTCCATTAGACATGGCACATGAAACTAGAAAAGTCTACCACAACGAGCGAAATAAAGAGTTCAGTTCGGCATTCCAACCACCTGAAGAAGTCCGGAGCGTACAACGATCGAAATGTTGATAAATATGGAAACACAGATGAGGATGATAGTCCGAACAATGTAAATAGTGTACATAATACATCATCTCAGAAATATAGACAGATGCTGAAACACTGGTTTATACTCTAATTTGAGGTAAAGAAAATGATATGAAATTATCGAAAAATAGTGGATATAATTAAAAGGGAAGAAAAAGGAAAATAAAACTATAGTAGTTTAATGAGAAGGAAAAGAAGGATGATGATGATTGAGGATGATGATCATGAAATATTGGCCTAATTTCATTCTAGATTTTGTATAACCATCGCAACCTGAATAGTCGTTATGTCATACAAGTCTCTATTGCAAAGCAAATGTCGGTTGTAAGCGTATTGAAATTTCCAGCGTTTATTTTACTACGTCTTGGCCGTTATTAAATAAAGACTTGATTATCCCAATGTTCATTTATTCATTACTCAGTGTTTTCCATGCCAACTTCCTTATAACGTCAGTGAGACGATATACTTTCTAGAGAGATGCAAAAATTTATAATTGTATATTTTATTTCCGGTAATCAAAGTTGATTTATCCATTCGTGATATTTCTTACTGAAGAATACATAGTTAAATTAGAAATATGAAGAGTTGAGCAGATGCGTGCACCGTTAGCATCACCGGTTCAGTGGTAGAATGCTCGCCTGCCACGCGACCCCGGGTTCGATTCCTGGCCGCGGCCGCTGCAATCTTGTAGGCACCTTTGTGTTGTCGTGTATTGTTTTAAACCAACATAAGTAAAAAGTGTCTGTCAGATCCCTTGCGTTTGACCACATGCTGATGTTTCTTAAGCCCTTTAACTTTCATCTGTGTTCTTCTTCTACGCGTGCCATTTGTGCAGGTGTGATGGTAATCTAAAAAGTCAATAATTCCACATAGCTGGGTTCCTCGGATTGTTTGGGAAAAGTTCCTATAGACTCACTGAAGGGGTTCCTGGTAGCTCATGCCTTAAAGAGATACAAATGATCTTGCTCGCAAGTACAGCTCACATATTACGAAGAGCTTTGTAATATGGGAGATAACGTAGGGTACAATGGCGAAGGGCACGCCCGAAAAGCTACCTTGGAAGTTCTTAAAGAAATGGCAGAGGGAGCAGATTTACGGTGGTGTGGAAGTGACTGAAGCGAAGATGCTAGATCAGGAACAATAACATTGCTGATTCTTCTTTTGATTTTATAAAGGATCTCTAGGTATATATGACGATCATCAGATCATGTGTGGTAGCAATAAAACATAGGTTTACACAGAATATATAAAATGGTGTACAAAATTTATGTAATTGAAGCCATACAATAGTCTTCAAAATATTCAGATTTCAGCTTTAAATTACTCATAAATGTTGATATGCCACTAAACAATGTTAAGTGCATTAAACGAATATTACTGAAAAGATATCACAGCACGGAAAATGAAAAGAATTAAAGAGTAAATAATTATTTGGTGCAACAAAAGAATGGAAGCTGTGGAAAACAATGATCGGCAGACATTAATCAAAAGGGAAATCCACGCCAATATAATTTAGAAATACGTACGTTCAATTGTTATCCTTGAACCTATTTCTTCGTTTGATTTAACGCGAGAAAGACAGCAAGGATTCACAATGATAGCATTTGGTTAAACTTAATTAAAATTAGATTAATGAAATGAGTTTCTTTACTGGAATGATGGCTGCACACTAGGGATTCGCACCGAAAAATATCTTCGCGCTGAGATCGAATTGAGATGTCAGATTAATGTCAACGTCGACGACAAGCAGACGCCGTAGTTTTTAAACAAATAATGCATGTCGAACGCAATGAAACAAAAAGCAGAAAACAATGAAAATATTATCTTTTAATTGTTACTGAAAAACCAGAGAGAGGTGAAGACATTCTGATGTGTAAGTTAAGTGATGTGAACTTTCAATGACAACCGATGAAATCCTCATGGAAAAGATTAAAGATGTTTGCCAATCCCGGCCTTGTCTTTCTGCGTTTGTATAATGAACTAAAATTCATGACGATCTTAACTTCAAGGGGAAAGAAAAATGGACAATGCAGAAAGAAGGTTAAGCCTGATATCGTGGGAAACAATAGCAATAAAACGAAGAATTAACGCTTAGGCAAACTGATCATGACTTAACTTTGCTTGATAATATAATTGGAAGAATAATAATATTTTTAGAGGAAGCTAAATTACTTACCCTAAAAAAGAACGATAACTCAAAATATAATTTAATCACATCCAAAGTTTGAAATGACCAGGGCGACTTTTTATGGCGACCAGCTGTCACAATCGTGTTTCAGTGGTTAAAATAAAGATGGACGAACTGATTTTTAAATTCGGATTCATTAGCAGTACTCAGAAGTGTTTGCTTGTATTTAGAATCTCTAGTCAAAATTCTTTAATTTTTAATAATCCAGAAACGTCAATTTACAGACGAGAGATTAATACCGGCTGGAAATATAAAAATATATTTTTTCCAAAATATTCCGCTAACTTTGCAAGACAATGGAAAATCCATATTCATTCTCTTAACCATTTCGCTACAAGCGATAATGTCATATGGGAAACTGGAAATGGAAGAGAATGAGAAGACTTTAGCGAAAAGGAAACGGTTCAGGAAAACAGATAACATTTAAATTCATGAAGATTGTAGGTGACAAGGGAGCAGGAAAATGGAAATGAATTCCACAGGAGTGTGATGTGCAATTAATGAACCTATTAGGCTAGAACGTACGGTTAAATCTAGATATATTAACAGTAAAACGATGAGACGTAACTGCCAATCTAGTAGTACGCTTGCATTCTTGCAGTAAATGTACCAAGGAGAGCTAATTACATTTTTTCTAAAGAAAATTAAGTTTCTCCATATGAATATATGTTCTTCTGAGTGCCGTACCTTTTAAAGTGGTGGGTGATGATTTCTCTCCCCGACATCCTATCCTTTGTAGCACTAAGTAATATTCGTCTTTTCACCATAGCAACCCTACCGCTGTAACGCCATCCATTCCCATAAATTTTTCAGGTTGTCTTCTGCCTACGTCTATTCCATTTGTCTTGGATATGTCCAAAGAATATTTGTTTTACCAGTTCCTCCTTCCTGATTATGGAATTTTCTTTTTTCTAGTTCAGAGTAAATGGTTATAATTTTGCCATTTTCCTTGAGATATCTTCGATGTTTAAGTGTCCGTTCATGGTATTGTCAGCATCTTTCTGCAGATATTTCAGTTAAATACAGGCTTCAATTCAACTGAGTGGAAAATGGCCATCATTCTCCACAATATCAGTGAAGTGATATCAGATATTATTCAAGGATACTATTCATTGGTCCAAATGAAATATCCGTGTTGATAAATACCGTGTTTACTATTACGAGCCATAGTATCCTATTCCAATCCATTTTCGGATAAAATTATTAGGTATATCAAGATAATATTTCAAAATTTACTGGACTAATTTTAGAAGACGATTCCTTGAGAACTACATCCCAGATTGTCTTATTTCACAAGTAGGGATTTGGTATCTGTTGTGGTAGGATCCACCTAATTTGCATAGTGGAGTACCATATAAATATGGTTGGTACCGGGAAGAGAGGGAAGGAATAAAGAGATTCAACCAGAGACTCTGCCCGACTGCGACTCAGTCAACACATTCTCCAGGAACGGTCTTCCCAGGAATATACAAAAGACTATATGTAAATATTGTGTACACTTTCTTGTTTCAATACATTTTGTTCTAAGTACATTTTGTGCTGCATTATTATTCCATGCATTAGTCAAGTTTCAACAGTATCAAGATCTAATTATCATAGCAATTTAAATATTGTTTAACCAGGTAAGTAGACGTGTATATATATATATATATATATATATATATATATATATATATATATATATATATATATATATATATATGTGTGTGTGTGTGTGTGTGTGTGTGTGTGTGATTGAATACTACAGACAAGGTGCTATAATTTAGTTTGTTATACAATGTCTCATGTGATCTAATAATTCTGTTTTTCTTTTCGGATGATAAATTATATAAAAAAGTTTCCTCTTTGTGGATATGTCGCTTTTATCTCTCTCTCTCTCTCTCTCTCTCTCTCTCTATATATATATATATATATATATATATATATATATATATATATATATATATATATCGCAGATTTTTCATAACTGTCGCAGTCTCTTTATATCTATCGATCTATCTATCGTAGTCTATTCTAATTTATCTATCTCTCTACCTCTCTCTCTCTCTCTCTATATATATATATATATATATATATATGCCTTAATTTAAATCTTTTCGTTCATTCTGTTTTTTGTTTTGTGTATATTCCCTATCTATCTATCTATCTATCTATCTATCTATCTACTTCCCAGTCTCAATATGTTGTATGTATATATATATATGTATATATTATTATTATTATGTATGTAACATTCTTCCAGTTTTACGACTCTCCACTCATTCATCATCTTCCTTTTTCTTTCTTTTTTTTTTTCGTTTATTCAATATTTTATCGTTTCAAAAACCTTTTACTTTAACTTCTCACTTCATCAGTTTTATTGCATTCTTCTTTTCATTCTACTTGCGTGATTCCTTTTCATTAATTCAATTTGATCTGTTCGTCTCGGGAGACATGTTACGCTTTTTCCTGATGCCAACAAAATGATTAAACAAAAATAAAATTGATGTTTGCCGCCAATTTCTCAGAAGATAAAAAATTCAAAACAATAATCAAAAGTTAAAATTCGAAAAACCAAATTAAAGAAATTAATATATAATATCAATCCATATCCTCACACACTCCGGGACCTCACCAGGAAACAATGCTGTGCACAGTTTTTTTTTTCCATAATAAATAGCATATATTGATATTATTGCTATAATAAAACTATGCCACGGTAAGGTCAACTTATGGTGTTTCAGCATCTGTTTGACTCAGAACGAGTGCTGCATATTCAACCTGGGTGCTTCTGGTGGCCTACTTGATGCTTCTATTCACAGTTCCGATTTCTATCCAATAGAGGACACTTTATATTAGGTTACAGCAGCTGCCGATAATTAAAATATAGAAGATATCTGAATTTCTTATCGTAGCTTAATTGTTGGAAAAATTGATTTAGAAACCATGTCAACTGCGATGAGTTATTTAATTAAAAGTGATTTTCACTCTGGACAAGCTCGAGGGCCACACGATGGAAAGTGTTCGTCGGAATTCTCTGCATGAGTTAGCGATAGAGCAGCCAGAGTTTTACAAAGTTTCACCTTTGGAAAAGGCTTTGTAGAGTGGAAAATAATTCATCACCGACAAGGACACGGTCAGCTTTTGGTCCCTATCCGCCCATATATGTCAACAGTACCCCATTTACGGTCTGATCTGACTCTCGTAAAATGTAGAGTATAGCTGGAGGTGTGATATACTTGCTGGAGCGGTACAGGGAACCGACCATTTTTATAAGTATCTTTAGAGATGGATGTTATGTACGATTTATATTTCAGGTCTAGTTTGATTTTATGTCCCAACAGTTCATGATGTTTGTTGAAATGTCTGGGTCGGATCGACGATGGTGGAGGGTCACTAGTTTGGTTTTGGGGGCATAGAATATGACAAGCCTGTTTTTCCCTCAACCAAGCAAAGTTAGAGGAGATATCAGCTGCCAAGATTAGATTTTGACCTCTTCTTCTTCCTCTTCTTGTTCAAAATGTGAGCTACCATGGTTATCCACAAGTACCTGTCCTTTGTAGCTCTTAGTCAATTTGTATTTTTCTCTACTGTCAATCTTATACTCAATCCAGTTACGTAAATTATGCGCTTCTTTTCTCTATCCCTCTTGACTTTAACATGTCCTATGTGTGTCAAATTCTCCTAACCGTCTTTCATCATTATGCTTTCAAGATATTTCAACTCTCTGTTTCTGATTCAAAATATAGGTGTTTTTTTTTTAGGATTTTATTTAAACCTACTACGTTGGTCACATGTTAAGTTCTTCCTCTTTTCAGCATCAATCTGTGGAACTATAAGTCTCTTCATCTGCATTTTTTATTGTCCAGCATTCACTGATATATATGTAGACCCATATTACTTAAAGTTCTTTAATTCTAACGAACTTTCCCTGTTTCTTAATATTCTGTTTAGCTTTTAGAAAGGCAAGTTTCGCTATTCCAAAGCGCCAATAAGATTTATACAAGCATGTTTCTCAAAATTGGTTAGCCGAAAAGGAGCTAATCATTCTAATGCTACGGCGTAGTGATTTACATCTTCCGTGAGAAGCTGTTTTTTTTTTTTTTTTTGAGGTAAATAGAATGCGTATTTCTTATAAACAGTCGTTTCTGGCCAAAGATTAACCAGCCACAAGTGCAATTGACGTAAAGTGTATATGAGAAAACAGAAGGAAAAAAAATGATATTTATTTGTATAGTAGAAAGAGTTTTTTGTAAGTTAGTAAGCAATGAGGCAAGTTGTTGCTTAGCGAATATCTATGCTTATTGAACCAACACAAGGTGGGAATAGGAGTGATGAGATGTAGCATAAAACCCGAGATGCAATAACCCGTATGACTGCGTAATTCCTATGCGGCCTACATCTGCTACCCGCTTTTTTTTTTTTTTTTTTTTTTTTACATCTATCTAGTTTTCTCGAGTTTTGAAAAACACATCCGTCACTAATGTGAAACAACTTTTTTTATAGGTACCTCCATGAATTGGGTATACGTAAGTTTTAAAATGAATTTTTAAAAGTGAAAAGGCTTTCATGAAGCTTTCACTTTAGTTTAAAATGAAAGCCAAAGGATTAAATATACTGTACCCGGTAACCAAAATACTTTGGTGTATTTCTGACAGAAATTATATTGGTTGGAATAGACTCGCATTTTTTCCAGCAAAATCAATAACGTCAGCGATTTTTCAGACAAAAGTTAATTTTACGTTTTACTAAATTTGCAAAAATAAAATATATATTTCTGAAACATTAATTGAGAAAAATTAGCAAATTTAAAGTTACGTTAGTCTGATTTCAAACAATTATTAATTACTTACAGCATAAAACAGTGTAGGCAAGCATTTCCTAACTACGGGGTCTTGTTTTTCTGATCTGCTAATCAGTTTATTGACGGCAGATTGAACACTGAACGTGTTCATAATATGGTTTTGTTCATTTTTACCGTAATGGAGACAACCCCTAAAACATCTGACCTTTTTTTAAGATTTATGGGTTTTTACATCTATACTTCAGGAATTCTATTCGATATACATATATAAAAATAAATGGAAATTCTTTTAAAAAATATTGGATTTTTTCAGATTCTAATAAACTTTACAATATATGTAAATATATTTTCGAAATGAACTTTAAAAGATTCATAACTTTATAAATTATTCAATTTTAAAATAATATAACTTGTAAAAAATGAAAACACATCTTGTAAAAATTTCTTTTTTATCGAACTTCAGACAATATTGTCTTTAATATATATTATTCATAAAAGCAATTAAAAACTTCTTTAATTAAATAATGTTTTATCTTATTCCATTTTTTTTTTCGATTCCGAACAGATTTTCGGTAAGACTGGGTCGATTTTGCAAAATAAAATCGATGATATTTATTCTTCAGAAAATTATTCTTTTAACTAATATAGGCACTAAAATTATCTAGATTTTCCCCTTATTTTGAGAAAGCTTTCTTCAAAATAAGTTAGGGGATGAATACATATAAAATAGATATGTTTCTACCAAGATTTTCTAATAAAAAAAAAATCAACACAATTTCATTCATCTGTGAATAAGTCCTGAAAAGTTTATTAAAATGCAACAGTTATTTGATTTTTGCAAAAATTTCCAGATTAATGTGTCTGTCACTATAAAAAGAGGCGAAAATTTGCTATGCTAAAAGGTAGTGCAACTGCTAACTCGTGAAAAACAAATTTTCGAATGTTCTAAAAAGATTAATTAAATATACTTTGATCCTTTTTCTTAATAACATAACGATTTTGGCGATAAAACTATGTTTTCGTTACGTATTTCATTTTCATTGCATTTTCATCACGGTATCCTGACTTTTTAGCCATCTTGTGGAGGTAGCTACTTTTAAGCAGCTGTTTCTACAGGCGTTTGCATTATAGAAAGTTCCCAGGGAAATAGAACACGAAGATTACTTAAATAGGTACCTGAAAACATTCATTTGTTGCACTCTTGTATTTGGTATAAAAATGAAAATTCCCCTTTCTCTGACCATAAATCTTTATTCTACAATATCCTATAATGACTTTATTTTTTATCCATTGCTTTACTTAAAGTAGAGTTAGAAAACTCGTTCGCTTACTTCGGCGAGCGACGTTCGCATTAAGCCATTAGCAAACATCATCTTACATAACAAGTTCAGGCTATACAAATTGATGGCCGTATGTATCATCGTCTACGTGTGTGAGACTTGGACACTACTGGTTGATGAAGGAAAAAGGATCCCAGCTTTCGAGAAAAATACTGAGAAAGCTTTTGCCTATGTCTTACTGGTTGCACAAAACCAATTACTATGTGCGCAGTATCGTCAAATGTCGGAACATCGCATAGTTTGACCACGTCACACGGTATGTCTGTGCAAGACCGTCATGACAGGTAATGTTGAAGGCGGACACAAGCGGCCAGACAACATCAAAGAATGGAAAGATAGGACAATACTGGAACTGATGATGATGATGATGATTTTTAGACTCTAGCCAACAAATGAAAGACAGCGTGGTTCGATACAACGGTTTATGCTGCGAAGAATCCACGCAAGAAAATAATCCGCCCACCCGAAAAGCCACCCCCTCCTTTATTTCTTCCTGGCAAATATACAATTTTCTCGTTTTGTTTCTAGCCAGGTGAGGTTAGGTTTTAAGAGATTTATATAAATAAATCTATAGAGCTTACAGCCATATCACGTTGATACAGTGTTTCTCGTACGACCAAATATGTTAAGCAATGTTGAGTCTGATCAGTAACTAGAAGGGTAACCTCTCGGCAATGCCAGCGACTGTAAACTTGGATATGTGTTCGGTGTAATTGATATCGGCTCGAAATTGGAAATCATAGAACAGAATTTCACAATCATATCCAGTTCGTTATAATCACTCACACGTCAATACCCGTTGGAAAATTTATAAAATCAACCTCTTCTTTTCCCCTAGTCAATATCTAAACGGATAACTGCTTGAGAAAGTGTGCAACACGTGGATGTGCAGGTGGCGTAATGGATAACGGGTCGGAATTGGAGAGCCGATTTCCAATTCCACTTGACTTAATTATATTCGCTTTCATGTAAATACCCTTTAGAAAATCATCAATGATTCTCTTCTACCCCATTTACCTATGGGTTAATTAGTAGATTTTTTATTAGTAAATAATTATTCCATCAAAACAAAAGATTGCAATCGAAATATATTTTATGGCTTTAAATAACATTCAAAGTTTTGATAAACAAATGAAATAAAAACAAAAACAAAAAAATAAGTCTATAACAGTTTTTCGATCCACCACATTAACGGAATAGAAGTGTCCTGGGTATGACGATAAACTATATCCGGCAGCAAGTCTTCTGATCAGTATTTTTTGAGGAGCGTGTAAATACGTTTTATTTGCTGTTGTTCCCAGTAACAAAATGGCACCGGATGATAGCACCTGTTAGGATCCCAGCAATGATCAAATAGTGAACACTCACATTGGGGTTCAAATATTCAGTCAGTTATGTTCCATGTGATATACAGACGTAGGCGATCATGCATCGTTCAATACATGACTGACGGGGCAGATTTTTTTTACAATTTCTTTCTGCAGTAGACCAGTTGCCATCCAAGGCTATAGAACCCGGTCTGTTCTGCTGTTTACCCATAGCTATTGGGTAGATAAAGAGGATTCATACCTTTCCCAAGGGTAATAGCACGTAAGTGAATGTAATGTATTCGACTGGAATTCGAACTCCGCTCTCCGATTCCTCAATCCGAGTCGCGATCCATTTCTCCAACGTGCCTCATTGAAACACTATGGAAGTATAAAAATACGTTTTCGTAGTAAAAGTACTTTCAATGCATTTTCATAATAAAGGAATTACCAGCAAAACATTTTTGTAAAAAAAAAAAACAAAAAAAAAAAATTCAGCAATATATTTTGTAAGGAAAACAAATATTGTCGGTAATACGTATAAAAAAAAAAGAAAAAATGTATCAGCAATACAGTTATATATATATATAAAAAAAAAAAAAAGATAGTACCAACAATATCTTTTTTGTAAAAGAAAAATTGCCATCAGTACGTTTGTTAAGAGAAAATACAAACAATATATTTTTTAAAAGAAATTACTAATGCCCACAAGAAAATTACATTTCGACATTAAATGACCCATAAAGAGTTTATATATCGTTTTCGAAGCAAATAAAAAAAAAACAATTAGAAAGAATTAAACAAAAACATAAAATAATAAAAAAGAATCGTTTCGAGTCAACAAATAAAAATCTGTATAGCTCAAGGCAAAGTTGTAAAACTGCCATTACTATCTCATTATATACTTGTAAAATCTTCGCTCGAGCCGCGTTTCTTATTTCTATCAGTTTTAACCCCTACGGCTATAACACAGAATATTATGGACGTAGGCGGCGAACCATTCTCATTCACTTTTGATACCATTGACAAAAAAGGAATTTTCATTCGGATATCTTCCACTAAAGAGATGCTGCTTTATGAAACAGACAGCCAAGTTGATGCTTATCCGACTACGGCAATTTTAATCGCTTCCCGATCAGTATCAACAGTTATTTATCGTTGAACTTTCCATAAAAAGCCTTCATTACTCACAAGTCTTATAACATTACATTGAAACGGATTCCGGTATGATGACTGAAATTAAGCAACGTTGCGCTTGGTCAGTACCTACATATGTGACTGCTTAGGAATACCAAGTACTGTATGCGTGAATGTTTGGGTGGTGGTAATTGTTAATCAGAGAGCCGAGTTCAAATCCCAGTTGTGCGTGCTATGTCCACTTAGGCGCAAATCTCCTCGGGAAAGTTATGAATCTGTCTCTTGACCGCACTTCTGTGGGTAAATTAATAAACCTTGTATCCCTACACCATTTTATTTTCCCAAAACATTTTATGACCTCAAAATATTTTCTGGATTTAAATGAGCAGCAAAAGGTTGATAAACCGTAGAAAATGAATCAATCACATGTCTCCTTATTTCTTTTTCTTTTTTTTAATAACGTCCCCTTTTGGCTTCGTCTGTAACTAAACTACGTCTCACAGGGGAAAAAATTAAAAATGGATGTCCTTTGAACATTCTTGGCAAGTAATAAGCATTTTCTCCTAGTGAGGTATTTTATCTCTTCTTTCTAATCATTCGTGAAATAAATGGTAACTAACGTTACATTCTCTGCAGAGACAATGAACGTTTGCATTTTGAAAGAGGCTTCTTACTTTGAGCGTTTACTAAGAGTGAAGTTCGCCTGAAAGTGGGATCCATGTATAGGCTGGAAAAAGTTCTATATATTTCTCGGTTCCTTATAGCCCAACAGAAAGTATACAAATTCTCCTGTCAGGCACTATATTTACAATGGTCAGATCGGACCCAAAATTGAATAATGCTGATAAACCTTTGCTTGAACTTTCTGAGCCTCAGTCTTGAAATATTTCAAAAGCGGATGCGCAGCTTTTTGGGAGGTTAATTATTTTTCAACTCTCCAACGACTTTCCCAGAGACGAAACGTCGGAAGCCTATCGATATTCCAATGCTATTTAAATGGAAAAGCTTAAATGCTATGCTAAATTCTTTAGTTGGATATGTTCAGATCCTCATGCTTAAGACCTTCAGTGCCATCTACGCGATCGAACCATCTTCAATCATTTCGTATTTAATTAGCAAGAAGAAGTTTCCATTTAAACAGCTTCTTCCCAAGAGCTAATATTTCGTAGAACAGATTCCAAGCGGGGGATTCCTCGACCAATACGCTATTAACAACCGTAATTTACTCCATATTTACTAATAATTTACAATTAGTATGTCCATTCAACAGCCCTACAAAGAAAACTCTACCTAGAGTGGCGCTTAGGATTTGTACTATATGGACAATAGTGTAAATACTACATGTTAAAAAGAAACAAGGAACAATATATCTCTATATCTATGAGATGTGGTATTATGTACATTATTTACATTATTCAGACTATTGTCCTCATCTTTGTCGCCATATTTATTACAAAGTTTCGGTCGTTGTACGCTCTGGCCTTCTTCAGGTGGTTGGAATGTCGAAGGACACATAGCACAGTGGATAAGGGCGTTGGTTAGATCCAGTGACAGGGCCCAAAAAGTGTGAGTTCAATACCCAGTTAAGGCAGTGGAGAACTTTCAGAGGGAAAATTAACAGGAGATAACTGAGAGCTGACATCCATCAAACATGGCACGTGGAACTAGAAGTCTACACCAGTGAGCGAAATAAAGGGTTCAGTTCGACATTCCAACCACCTGAAGAAGGCCGGAGAGTACAACGGCCGAAACGCTGTAATAAATATGGTGACAAAGATGAAGGCAATAGTCCGAATAATGTAAATAATGTAAACAAGGAAAATGAAATCGGGTTAGAATAATTAGTCCGAAAGTTTGGAGATGAATAAGAAACTGTAAGATAGTAAACTAGTTGAATCGAAATCGATTCTCATCAAATCTAACTCCGTACAAAGCATACAACGTGAATTAGAAAGAGTTATATTACTTCATCAATTTTCTTTAAACGAACCGCAGAAATATCTATTCAATAACTGACTTTGGAGAATCAAACATTCTTTGCTTTTCCAAATGCTTTGATTCACTTTTTAGGTTTTCCTCCCGCTTTGATTTTGGATAAACGAGATTTTAATGCTGATCGAGTTTTGCCAGTTTTACTGGCCTTCACATCATGTCTACCATAAATATTAGAAAGCACACAGGCTTTCGGGCATTGGATACGAAATCGTAACTTACATGTGCATGCAAACAACCCACTACAAGGAAAACTGAATATCTGAATTAATACTCTGCTATTATTTACTCTTAAGAACTAAGCATAGTGAATGCAAAAGCTTCTATGCATATGTGGATGCACATTTACACAAACAACGGCTGGTTCAGATTTTGCTTGATAATATAGCAGAGAACGAATCCATATATCTCGTTACTAGAAAATACGCACCTTCACGCACTGGGATAAGTGTGATGAATGTATATTATCTAATATCATAAAATTTCAGCAATGCGAAGGAAGGACAAACAACAACTGGTCGAATCACAGCAATTTTGGCAAGTCGTAACCCAAGGAGAATAATAAGGATCTTATTTATGCGTAGCGTTTCGAGCCAAACGAAATAAATTCTTTACGCAATATTTATCCAAAGTTATTTCCTTAGAAAAAAAAATCAGAGAATTTTCAGAATTGTATCCCGTTATTTGTTAAAGGGAAGTTCGTGAAACGTAACTTATTTCAAAACAACTTGGCTCTTATAACCAAAAATAAAATAAAAAATAAATGAAATTGAAAAAAAATGATGGCAATACTTAAAATAATATATTTCTTTATATTTTCCGCGTGATTTATCTCGGATTATATTCTTTGTGTTTACCGAATAAAATGTTCAAGAGCCCCACCTCGTAGAGGTATGAAACGCAGACGGACCCCATCTCTAGATTATGTATATTAAATAGAGGGTTCGATTTTAAACTCGCTAAATGGCACACGTATCTACAAGGACATGATGATGACCGGAGGAGGGCATACAGCGTTTACAGAAAATTGAAGATGTATACAATAATCCACTTCTGCATTAAAAAAAAAAAAAAACTAAGATGTTTTTCTCACATTCTCCTAATGATATATTTAGATGTTATTCTAACAGAAGGTAATTTTGTTTATTGCCGTCACATAATACTTCATATTAATATTATCACCGTAATATCATATTATTTAACCATGGAACCAGGTGGCATAACCAATTAATATAACATTGGAGATTATATTATAGAATATATTCTTTGCTTTTCGAAAAAAATCAGCTTTTAATAAGCCATATATTTTAATGAAAAAAGAATCCGATGAGTTTGTCTCAACATGGGTGGATATTGTAACGGTTGCCGATTTAAAAAGTAATGCCTTTGTAAAAAAGCATCATTTTCCTGCTGGTCCTGGAATCGAAACTGGGCTACGTAACTTTGCATTCTCGTCGGTCTTTGAGAAATATTATTCCGAATTCAAATCTATGCAGAATTTGATAGGAATACCATAGATTATCTTTTGCAAAAAAAAAAAAAAAATATCATAACAATTCCCAGATAATGAAAAAATGGTATTAGGTTGGTGCAAAAATAACGTCGTTTTTTGACGTTAAAAAATACGTCAAAAAACGACACTATTACGTCATTATTTTTGCACCAACCTAATATTTGTGGGGTACCGTAATAGACGTCACACTGAATGCAAATGGCATTTTTCAAAATTAAAAAAAATAGCTTCCCATCATTTCCATTTTCACTCTTAGTTTTTAACTAACATCTTCCCCTTCGTTTTAATAATGTCTGTTCGCCTGAGATAAATCTGGTCTGTGATCCCCATTTTATTTCCTCCAAAAACATTCAGGCATCCCGAAGTTGCAGAAGAAAATTATCTCTTTTCACATGAATAAGTATTTAGAGATTTGTTAAGGGGATTTTGAAAATCACGTGACAGCCCGTTGCTGAGAATAATCAGCTGCTGCTTGGCTACCAAGGAATGAGACTTTGTTTCCGAAGAAAAAGCAATATTTTCTATTGAGCAGATAAGAAAATGGCAAACGTCTCTAATGTGATTCCAGGAGACGTTACAAGTAAGATATTTTTTCATGACTTCTTTTCATACTACTTGACTTCTTGTAGGCGTTTAAATTAATCTGCATGGGATAATTTGTGTCACAGGCATGCCCTTTTTTTACTGTTGTTTCTTTATTTTTTAATCATTTCGCCACAAACACGCCGGAAATGCTACTGGTACGCAGGGATTTCAGAGAGAGTAAGTTGGGGGAAAAATGTGTATAGGAGAGACTCAGGAAAGGATAAATGCTGAACATATTTCAAGAAGGTAGAAGCTCGCGATTGGCGTTAAATTTTTGATGATTATAGTTATCAGGGAAGCAATGAAGCGGAAGGAAATTCCATAGGCCGGAAGCACGAGAGAAGAAACTGTTGGTGTAGAATTGGCGGTTATATTTAACTAATTAAAAAGTAAAAGGGGTAGGACATAGACACCAATCTAGTAATACACTTAAGCTAACATAGGCGAGCACTAGTGATAAAGGTTCATCGGAGCAGTTGCCATGGAAATAGTTTGAGAAAAGGAAGCCTCGTCTCGCCAGTGAGAATGAGACTGAAGTCAAGATACCATTGCAGATCCTTCTTTGGATATTGTCAAGAATATCGAGATGAATGCAGACCAGCTACAATCACAATATTCAGTCAACAGACGGATGGTAGTTATGTAAATGTGCAAGACGGGCGGGGGAAAAACCTTCTTGCACGCCACAGTGACCCAAATTTCCTAGCAGTAGATGCAGCTATTGATTCGATGTAATTGTTTCACATCAAGTCAGTTGAAAAATGATGCTAAGAAGGCACAGTGTGACGCTCTCCAAGAGTCGAGCAAGCTGATAGCGGGCAGTAAATATTCTCTATGCGGGTTGCATGAGAGCAGTTTCGTTTTGGATGCATTAAAATTTACGACCATTCCCTACCCAAGTTAACCACATATTGAAGGTTCTTTTGAAGAAGCTATGTAGTTTGGTGAGGATTGGATCCAGTCCGGAATTACATTTCTTTAGGATGCTGGCGGCGATCTCGTCACCTCTGATTGCATTATAGCATCTAATTTAGATATGATATCTTAGACCAGTGACGAAGTAATGTGTATATCACTCAGTAGAACGCCTGTCCTATTGAGGAAACCAGATATGGGCACTCCAAATAAGTGAAGTGTTGAGTTGGAAGAGAATTTACTAGCAAATCATTCAACTTTACCGGCTGCAGATATAAGGACTTAAAACTGATTGAATAGATGAGGGATCGAAGTGTTGCCTGTTGTTCAGAACAATCTTTCAGAGCTGCCAATAATCTCCGGAACGGTATTTGCAAGATGCTATGCGTTGTTTCATTCTATCAGCAAAAAGTAACTTCGCTTATTTGAGAACAGTCTTGACTGGTCATTAACAGAGACAAAGAGACGTCTGTTGCAATGAGACGTGTCTCTCTGGTACAGCCGAAAGAAGTGATTCCCGTGGGGGAAATCGGCCGCGCATGCAGGTGAAAATCCCTTTTAACCTGGTATTTCCTTGGTCGGATGAAAGAATTCTAGCCAGTTGTCACCCAGGAGGAGACCTTAGACGCGCATTTTTGAACAGGATGATTAAAGACTTCATTCTAAGGGGCGTCATGAAGAAAATCACGGAAGGAATCCCAAACCGCTTTGTTGATAACTGTAAGATATTCTCTTAGTAGGAGGTTCTTGGCTGTTGGGGGAGCGGAAGGAAATGTTTCCAGGCACTACCACATGACCAGGATTGTCAAGAGCGAAGAGATGCATAGTAAGGCAACAGTCAGTAATAAAGTTAAAAAAATAGATCGAGAATAAAAACTTATCCGTGGGTTTACTGGGGAAAATGCATGGGTAAGTCATCTGCTCACGTTAGAGATTGAGTGATGTAGTAGTTATGGTTTTGGGTTCCATCAAAGTCATTGACAGAGTGTTTAATCCACTTGGTATGGTGGACATTAAAATCAGCGAATACAAATATGTTTGCAAATGGGTGTAGGGAAAGGACCTTTTCTATTAGGTAGGTGCAAAAATAATGTCGTTTTCTCACATAGTAACATATGTGAGAAAACGACATTATTTTTGCACCAACCTAATATATTATAAGAAATACTATCAACCGTGCCACAGTCGTGAGAAGAAGGGGAACGGTAGAGGACAAAAAATGATAGCTGACTGAGTTAAGATGAGAGAGAGAGGGGGAGAGAGAGGGTGAGAGAGAGACGGAGAAACATGTAAGAATGGTCTGGAGTTTCAAGAGAGAATCCCCTAACCACTCGGAGATGTTCACGGACATAAACATCCATGCCATGCATATGGATATACTAAGGAGTGGAAAAATAGAGAGGAATCCATGCAGGGAAGCCATGCATGTGGCCATAGTAGGGAGAGAAATGTAGAGAGGAATCGAGAAATCAGGGGAGGTGATTAAAGAGTTAAGATTATTTTCCATATAAAATATTTTCATATTTAACTCATTCTTAGTATTTCTCTGAGTACTATTCCTTTCTTTTACTAGTGACGGTTTTAATAAATCAAAGACATACTAATACCTATAGTGATATATCTTGATGTAAAAAGGTCAATATATGTCTTTCTTTTTACAATTATCCATTAGACATTCATTTATAATTAAGTTTCAATGATGAGACCTTGGATAACATTATATACAGAATTTCTCAGATGGGTCTGTGTCATTATATCAGAAGTTATATAAAAGCTATCAATTGTTCCATTGTCAAAACGATATGCCGGTGTTTATTTAGGATTTCGATATTTTCTAAAATAGCGTCTGAAATGCAATTTCATTTACAATATTAAAATAATTAATTCCCTGTAAAGAAAGGTGTATATATTAATTCTAAAATCCGATATCCTTTCTTCACGGAGATTAAATTATGAAGATTTTTTTTTGTTTTTTTGTATTTAGGGCAAAGCACTTTAAACAAATTATATTGCATTTCGAACGTAATTACTTCCTCTTTTTTTGTTTTTGTTTCTGATACATAAATTTTTGCATCCAATACGACGCCAGAGAAATATGTCGATGCCTTCAAGAAATCCAAGGGAGGTAATTAAATGTTTGTTACAGGAAAACTGTTTAAAGCGGTAAAAATCAACATTACCGAAAAACTGCAATTATGAAGAATCTATAGAAATATAATTTCAATTTCAGATACCGTTGACTTGTTGAAGAATTACGGAAATTTATTAATTCTCAAATTTTAATAAAACATGAAGTATTTATCGCAGCTGTGACCGAATCTATTTATTAAAAGCATTTCTATCTAATAACAAATTAGCGAACAGAATTTTTACTTTAATGGAATATCAGCAAATGATTCTGAATCAATATCCCTTTTGTGAAAAGAATGTAATGTGGCGAATTAAAAACGATTTAATTGAAGTAATAAAACTGGCTGACATCGAAAATATTTACTAAATAAAAAAAATGCCAGTAAAAAATGCAAAATAAAGTAAAATATTGGTTATTTAATCAGCATTTTATATATATTTCTCATATTGGTATTAAAAAGATTCGAATTCGTGTCTCATTAAAATAAATATATATATATATAACCAAATAAAAAAAAAGTGTAATAACAGTATTAAGTATTTAATTATATCACTTAGCATCCTCCGTAGTTTAAATTGACTTTCACAGTTCGCCTGAAGAATATTTATGAGCATTCTTAAATTGGAAAAATTCAAAACCTAAGGATATATATTTTTTTAATTTTTAATTACATATAAGGGGGTCTGAAGACAAAATCCTTACATGTGATCTGATAAAGTCCATCAAAAGACGAAACGTATCGCATTACAAACACGCACTCATGCACACACACACACACATATATATATATATATATACACACACATACACACACACATATACCGTAATTCCCTTTGTATAATACGCCTGCATCCATAATGCACAACCCTAAAATTGTGCTGAAAGTGTAGGAAATGTTTCTACTCCCGTATAATACGCAACACTTGCTTGGTAATCAAACTTTTTCTAATTACGCCCAGCGTTTCCTACTCTTATTCAAGCTGTAAATGAAAATATTTATCAAAACTTCTGATCATCCCGATTCTAAAAAGAAATGAAAATACCCATATTTTGCCTACTACGCAGACTCAGTAAACAGTTTTTGTTCAATAAAATGTCAAGTCTACCGGATCCGGATATAGTTTTTTTTTTTCAAAAAATGGTTTTGAACATATAATACTTTTATTCTAATCTCGTTTCAAGATCATTCTTATTTTATTTTACATTTGTAAATATTGTTAGGTATACATAACTGTATTTGACATCCTTATGGGGTCGCAATCGCCAAAAGTTAGTGTCAAATTGTCGTATTTTTCTTGTGAGTAGTAATTTTGCAAACGAAATCGACTTATAAAATGCCAGTCTTTTGAAGATGTTCATGTAGGTGGGCACAATACGCACTCACAATTTTGCTTATTATTTTCAGAAAAAAAGCGTATTATAAAATATAAAAAAATACGGCATATATATATATATATATATATATATATATATATATATATATATATATATATATATATATGAATATGGGTTTGTGTGTGTGGGATTCAGAATAATTAAAAATATTTTACGATACTTTTATATGATTTCATATTATTGAAACAAAACTTAGTAGATAAAGGAGTAGGTCACATTTACACGCACTGCTTAAAAACCAGAGATATCACATGTTCTTATTTAATATAATATTTGCAATTATACAATATGCATATGTGTGTGTGTATGTATGTGTGCGGGAACATATGTAAACTTTGCTATATATATATATATATATATATATATATATATATATATATATATATTCTGTCTCTCTTTCTCTCTCAGCATCTGTGCCTGTCTCTCTGTCTCCTTCTATATGTCGGTTTCATTCTCTATCGCTGTATGTTTCTTTTCCTCTGTCTTTATCTCTCTCTCTCTCTCTCTCTCTCTATATATATATATATATATATATATATATATATATATATATATTCATGAGTTATTCATAGAAAAAACAAATCCAAAGGTTAATGATTTAAATGGTGAGACATCCATCTTCGTGAACAATTCAAGTAATATACAAAAACCCCGAACCTGTTTATGAATGAAAAGATCCTGTTTTATAAATTTCAGTTGCATAAGGTCTTATTTTTTTTACAAGCTTAAACATAAACAGGTCCGTGGTTTTTGTATATTATTTGAATTGTTCGCGAAGATGGATTTCTCGCCATTTAAATCATTAACCTTTGTATTTGTTTTTGTATGAATAATTCATGAATTTGTAAATTAATTGCACCTTTCTTGAAATATATATATATATATATATATATATATATATATATATACAGATCTGTCGTACTCTCAAACTTTCTGATGGTGCTGAAAATTGGACTTTGTACAGCAAGCACATAAATCATCTTGACGCCTTTCACATACCCTGTCCCCGTGCCATATGTGATATAAAATTGGATATCAGGGTCAAGAATAATGCAATACTGAAGAAATGTAACATCACATCCATTGAAACCATTCTAGCAAAGATACAAATTAAGTCAACTGGTCATGTTGTGAGAATGGATATGCATAAGCTTCCAAATGTGCTGCATGGACAACTACCAAACACTAAGCGTTCAGCAGGACGATAACTCTCACGCTACAAAGACAAATTGAAAGAAAATTTGAAACGTCTAATCCCATCAAAACCCAAGCATCAAACCGTAACTTGTGGCGTAAGACAAATTTCATTAAGTTAAAGGATTTTGAAGACAGTAGACTGAAGCACCGTGATCAGCTTCGACACGCTCTGAAGCAGAGACCCAAACAAAATCCTGTTTTAACAAATTTCTTCTCTTACTGTGGTTTTCTCGGCCACAGCAATGCTGGGCTCGTACCGATTTTCAGAAAACACCAATGAAATATGTCTTTCATTACCTGCTAGCATGCATAATTTTAAAATGAAATTCACCATCCAGTGCTGACCCTCATTTATCATTAACGATAGGAGAGTCCACTTTATATATATATATATATATATATATATATATATATATATATATATATCCCATATGTTCTGTCCGAATTTTAACTTTTTTTTTTAAAATGAACGAAATTTAAAGAGTATTTTATAATGTCTAATGGAGCTGAACATTATTTTTATGTTTAGATGCATTTAAAATTGATCAAATTTTATTTCAGAGAACAACAAAATTAAATTTTGTTTGATTAAAACCCTGCTAACATTGAAGTACCCAAGAATCATTTGAGGCACATAATGCTTTTTGAGTTCAAGAAAGGAAACTCAGCAGCCGAAGTGGCTAGAAACATTCACTCAGTTTATGGAGAGGAATATGTGTATGAAAGAACTTGCAGAAGATGGTTTGCAAAATTCAGAGCTGGAGATTTCACCCTTGAAGATAAAGATAGAACCTGACGCCCAGTTGAGTTTGATGAAAAGCTTCTTGAAGTAGTCCTTGAAAAAAATCCTGCTTTATCAGTTGAGGAATTGGCAGTGGTTATCAATTCAAACCATACAAATGTTCATCGACATCTTCAACAACTTGGAAACGTTCCTAAATATGGAAAATTGGTGCCTCATGAATTGTCTGAAAACAACCTCAAATACCGAGTTGACATCTGCTCTTCTCTCCATTCTCGCCAACTTGTTTCACCTTTTTTGGATAGACTTGTGACTGGCGACGATAAATGGATCTTTTATCGAAATGCTAAGCATCGTCGGCAGTGACTTGGTAAGGGGGAACGGACCCCAGGCAAAGAATGGAACTTCATGGGCAAAATATTCTTCTTTCTATCTGGTGAGATTGACAAGAATAATCCACTTTGAATTCTTACCACCTAATGCAACAATTAATGCTCAAATATACTGTCAGCAATTAGAGCGTTTGAACCAAGCTTTGAGGATAAAAAGACTTGCTCTAGTGAATCGAAAAGAGGTTTCATCAGGACAATGCGCGACCCCACACAGCAACAAACACGTCACATATGATCGAAGAACTTGGTTGGGAGAAAATTCCTCATCCACCTTATTCTCCCGATCTTGCTTCTTTAGAATACCATTTGTTTCGTAGCTTACAGAACATTTGAAAGAAACAGCTTTTGTACCACAGGAAGAGATTAAAACTGACATTTGGGAGTTCTTCGAATGAAAGCCAAAATAATTTTACGGTAATGGAATTAGTAAGCTTGTTAATAGATGGAAGGAAGTCATAGATAATCAGGGAAAATACTTTGTTGATTGAATCTGTAATTAAATGTAACATTTGATCACTTGTTTTCTTTATTCAAAATTCGGATAGAATTTATGGGATGACCGGATACATATATATATAATAGTGCTAATACCTTGGGAAAGCTATGAATCCTCTTTTTCCCCCCACAGAGCAGATGGTTTCTATAGGCTTGGATGGCAACTGGTCTACAGCAGAAAGAAATAGCAGCCTACTGCGGGAAAAAACAATCTGCCTCGTCACTCATGTATCAAAAGATACATGATCGCCTAAACGTGTATCACTAATTGCACATAACTGACTGAATAATATATTGTCGTATACAGAAAAAATTATTTCATTTGATAAGTAAATATAACATTTACAAGTTAGTGCGATTTGTACGACACTGTATGTCAAATGCAAAGAAACTGATATTCAAATCGAAACATTCCACAATTCTAGCATATTTGGCATTGCCTATCTTTCTCATGTGATGGCGAATCTGCGTCTAAAAATCCCCATTTTTCTGCTTGTCATTTATCAAATGTCGTTTAATCTCGCTTGACATAACGCAGTGCGTTCTGCTTCCGTTTGAACTGTTCAGTAGATCCCTCTTCCTAGATGCTACGATTTAATATCTCCTTCTCTATATGACGCTGAAAAGAATGTCAGAATCGTACGACCGGTCATAGAATTGTCCTGAGACAATTTGTTCAAGGTATAAAACGACATCAGGTGTTCTTTTCTCGATCCTTCCTGATTCTAACGATCTCAAGACATCTCAAATGCTGATAAATGGTGAGTGTACATGCTAAAGAATGTCCATAATTTCGTAAAATGATTCTGTTCAAAAATATTTCAACCAAATGAAACCTTGAGTCTTCAGTGCAAATGGCGTAGGCAACCGGGGAATATTGCTTTCATGGTGTGCATGTTGAATTTCCGACGGATCTATTGTTGTAAATTATATCAACTGCATATAAAATGTTAGAATGGAAACTGCTATTCGTTCATTAGTTTTATATGTGGCGTTAACAGTGCAATTTGCTGAAAGATAGCATTTCATTTTGCCATCAGAAGACAATTTAAAATATATTGTGCAAACAAGATAAATAAATCAATCAAACAGTTTGAGAGGATATATTTCTTGGTATATTTGACGTAGCATCAAACTATTAGGTGGGTGCAAAAATAATGACTTCATAATGTCGTTTTCTGACGTTAAAAAATACGTCAAAAACGACATAAAAAACGTCAAAAACGTCATTATTTTGCACCAATCTAATATATCACAGTAGGTATGTTAACGTTTTACGCGATTGCAATCCAACATACACTATTACTCTTTTAAAACAGCTCCCAATAAGAATTGCCAACATTTCAATTGTTTTGTCATTCATATCTATCTATCTATCTATCTATCTATCTATCTATCTATCTATCTATCTATCTATCCAAGGCTATAATGAAATTGAGTATAGAATATACTGCGCTCACTGTAGGTTTGTTTAATACCGCATATACAGCAAAACCAAGATTTTGACTGAAATATTTGCCTCATGTAATCAAATGTCCTCATTGTATGGTATGCATGACACGCAAATGGTTGGTATACATGGCACGTAAATGGATGGTATGCATCGCGCGCTAATGGGTGGCATGCATGACACACAACTGGATGGTATACATGGCACGTAAATGGATGGTATGCATCGCGCGCAAATGGATGGTATGCATGACACGCAACTGGATGGTATACATGGCACGCAACCCATTCAGAAATATATACAAATTTTTTCTTACATTAATGATTTAAAATGGCTCCATGTAGTTCAACACTGTATGTCTGTGAGAGAGCCTATCTGGCGTCAAAGCTCATAAAGAACAGTGACAAATAACAATTCAAATCATTTAAGGACTTCCAGTAGCTGCAATTATTAAAATTGATATTAAATCTAAATCGAATGGAAAATAATAACATAATGACGATGGTGCCATTACGCACGGCTTCAAATAAAAGATTAAGAAACAGAAGACATCAATACTGGAAAGAGCTATATCACTCAGCGGACTTGAGAATCGTATTAAACTGAAGAAATGTACTTTTATAGGTTTCAACCGACATCAGCATCTGTTGTTCAATGTATGAAAGATAAAATTTCCTATATATGGGCATGACTAATATTACCAGTGCTATCTATCTATCTATCTATCTATCTATCTATCTATCTATCTATCTATCTATCTATCTATCTATCTAACCTACCTTCTTTCTCATTCTGTTCATATCTATCTATCTATCTATCTAACCTAACTTCTTTCTCATTCTGTTCATATCTATCTATCTATCTATCTATCTATCTATCTATCTATCTATCTATCTATCTTACCTTCATTCTTTCTCATTCTGTTCATACCTATCTATCTATCTAACCTTCATTCTCTCTCATTCTGTTCATATCTATCTATCTATCTATCTATCTTACCTTCATTTTTTCTCATTCTGTTCATATCTATCTATCTATCTTACCTTCATTCTTTCTTATTCTGTTCATATCTATCTATCTATCTACCTATCTATCCGAGAGTCATTTAGAAAATAATGACTAATATTTTAACGTTTATCCGACTAGGTCACAAACTTATATTTTTGGAAGGACAGTAAAAGTTGAAAAATATCAATGGATTTTTAGTGATTTTTGTGATTTATGATTATGAAAAAAAATGGCTTGTGTGGGAATATTGTGTTGAAGATTGACTGATGCTAAAAATTGTCTTTTTATCTCAGGAGGAAAATATTAATTTTCCTAATAGTATACAATCAACTCTATTAAATAACGAGAAAAAATGCAAACTTTCAACAGCAGCGAAACAGCAGGAAGTAAATAGAAACCGCGAGCAAGCAGTCAAGAATGAAAACAAATATAAAGAGAATAATCAAAAGTAAATAATGATAAATCATCATCGAATATTTGAAAATTTAACCGAAGTTGACGACAAATAGACTCCAGACTAAGTCGTCTCAAAGGGGAGGTGTTATATAGGAATAAAGTATCCCCGTCGACACTTGAGTTTGAACACAGACCACCAGTGAGCTAACAACGGCGATCTCATTATTGAATTAAGTGGATCACGTGACGTCTCACTCATGGGAGATCACAGAAATATAAAAAAAATATGAACAGTGTAGGATGGCGTATATGCGCATACATGTGTCGTTGCGCATATACGGACGCAATTAGTCACCATCTTCAATATATACGCATGGTATGGTGGAGTAATCGATAGCCGCTCGGAGAGCCGATTTCGAATTCCACTAGAATCCATTACATTCACTTACGTGGTAATACCTTTGGCAAAGGTATGAATCCTCTTCTTTCCCCACCCCCCAGGTATGGGTAAATTGGATGGTAACTGGTCTACCACAGAAAAAATGGCAACCTATTGCTGGAAAAAATGTCTGCCTCGTCATTCATGTATCTGTTGTGGATTCCAAGATGAAATTCGGTCTCCAATGAATGACAAACACAAGTATTAAAGATAAGTAATTAAATGTATTTACACAATACAATGGGTATATTGTTAGTAAATCCAGGAACGCGGTTAGTCGTAATAATAATAATAATGATAATATATATATAGAGAGAGGTACGGTGGAGTAGGGGATATCGGCTTGGATTGAGGAATCGGAGAGCCGAGTTCGAATTCCAATTGAATCCATTACATTCACTTACGTGCTAATACCCTTGGGAAAGGTATGAATCCTCTTCTCCCTCCAGCTATGGATAAATAGCAGGACAGACTGGGTTCTATAGCCTTGGATGGCAACTGGTCTAGAAGAAGGACAACTCTGAATTCAAAACCTGCGGAGGGTCGTTTGGGAACCTTGTGGCATTCGGTGCACCGGGTCTCTGTATTCGTCCCTCCAAAAAGTGTGGGTGGTCCTTCACCACTATAATCAAATCTCATGTGCTGATCTGCTTGACCCTCATACGTCGAATCTCGACGGGAGAGTCGATCATATATATATATATAGTCTCGAAGTAGGACTTCCTTAGAGTCTACGTGCTTGTAACTGACTTCTACAACCGGTTACTTCACACTATTACTTTACCTCCAACTCAATCACAATCTCTGGTCACTCTCCCAATCTCCCTGTATATTCTGACTGACTGTGGGTATTTAACGGCAGCAGTCCCAGTAACACTCTGGTCGAGTCCACTTATATGAAAAAGGGGTGGACCCCATAACAGTATCGAAAAATACGTGATCGCCTAAGCGTGTATCACGCATGGCACATAACTGACTGGTTAACTTACCCTTGGAAAATGTATGAATCCTCTTCTTCTCCCCAGCGGGACAGACCGGGTTCTTTAGCCTTGGATGGCAAATGGTCTTCCGCAGAGTAAAATGGCAACCTACTGCGGGAAAAAATAATCTGCCTATCGAAAGATAGATGATCGCCTAAGCGTGTATCACGCATGGCACATAACTCACTGACCTTCCAAACGCTAATCAAACAACATGGCGACAGCTATTCTGACTGACGTGATTAAATTCTATTCAGACGTGATTAAATATACTTCAATGTTTAAAATAATATTCAGTATTATTATTGTTTAGGTAATAAGCAAATAGCCATATTGTGGAAAAAATATTCGACAATATACGCATTTTTTTTTTACGTATTTATGGTAATTTTTAAAAACTTTTATCAAAAACATTCTTATGTAGTTATAGATAATATAATTATTAATTATATTAATTACTAATTTTTTAATTAATAATTATTTGTGCTCATCTGGTGACATTAATGGCTATCTGCTGATGTGGTAAAATTTTGGAATATTGCATTAATAAAAACTTAAATTTCATCTCTGATGCCGCGATCTGAAAATATAGGAACATTTCGTTACAAACAAAGAAAAGCGTACTGAACCGTTATGTCATATCAGTCCTATTCTGTAACAGTTGGCTTACAGTCACATTCCGATAGATGTGCAGGTGGTGTAATAGATAATAGCACGGAGTTGTTAATCGGAGAGGCGAGTTCCAATTCTCGTTGAGTTCGGTATATTCACTTATGCGTAAATATCCTTGGGAAAGGTATGAATCCATCTTTTGTCCCCCAGCTATGGGTTAATTATTAAGATTTGTATAACTAAATCATTATCATCTAAAAAAATAAAAATAAAAATTGTGTATAAAATATTTAGATTTCAATGTAAATTAACACATAGAGGTTGGTATTCCGTTAAGCAAAACAACCAAACTGTGACGATTAACGCTGGACAATTTCCTCGTAGACAAAGAAGAGTCGATGTAAGCGTAATATAGTACCCCAGGAGGATGCTGAGAATACCATGTAGGTTCCTGGGAAAAACAATGAAGTTTTTAGAAAAATAGTGCTAACAAGGCACTTATACGGCAGACCTGATAGAAGTATTTGATATTTCTAGGGAAAAGATTCAGGAAAGAGATCTTGGAGAATATGACAATCACATATTCAAAACAGAGAGACATAGAGAAACTTCAAGTAACCTTCCGAACATGCTTGGTTAAATGAATTACTGAGCAACGGACTGTAGGAATGGTGAAATGATGCATCTTACTAAGATCTACAAAGGATAGGAAATCGTGGAGAACTCTGATCGCGCTACCTCTTACAAAAAATGTGCTGCTGGCATTAAAATCTATTTGCCCACTTTCATATTGTTTTGACCCAAATTGGGGCTCAACTATTTGCCCATAGCTGGAACTCTAAAACGTGCTACCATCTTTGTTTCAATTTCTCAATATTTAGTTTAGCTTTTGGAATTCAGCTTTTGAAATTGTAGTGCATGTTCGGATTTCGGTGTCTCATTGTTCAAATTCTTCACAGTAAAGAACTTGTGGTATGAAAAAGGAAAAAATAGAAAAACGAGGCTAAAGAAACAAACCCAGATTCACAATAGTACTTCGTCACATTTGTGACATATGTAATAAGAGGCCATTTCAGAAATTACTACAGATCTACCACGAGGAAATGAAAAAAAAAATGATCCACTTTTCTATAAGATGAGCATCAAAATCAGTGACAGCAAAGAAAGAGAACAAGCAACGAGTACCAAATTAAATGAGTCTCAAACTTCTGAGATTCAACCCAACGTTCGTGTCGAAAGCTTTTCCGGAGGAACACGGCAGAACATGCCGAATAGTAAACCTAGCCCACTGCATCAATAATATCAGATCGTGCAAATATAAATTAGGCATAAGCCTAGGAAAAATACGCCTGACATGAAAGTGCGAATTAAACACAGGTGTATTAATGAATACTTCAATGAAGATAAAATTGCACCCTTTGGCAGTGATCGATACTTGCTGGTGTTTTACAGTGACCGAACACTAGATGTGAGCGCAATTTGGCGGTGGATAATTCAGTTCCACAGCGGAGGGAGGGATGCATCTGTTGAACCATATTACGTGCGGTCAAATGAAGAAAAACTACATTAGATTATTCGCGCGAAGCATCAGATTACATACAGGGAATTTTCAACGCAATGACACCATGCCTCCCCACCCACGGATTTGCAAATATTGGCTCGTTATTGCTACTCCGGACAGCAAATAATGCAGATTTTGTTCCTGCCTACTTTACTCTTTTGGCCCGCCTATAAATGATAGGCTACTAGCAACAAAAAAAAAATCTGGAGAACGGCAGAAAAATAGTTGAGCGGAGTGGAGTCTTCAGCCATTTTAATGAAACAGTGACCTGCATGGTCTCTCTAGGACCAGCCAAATGCAGCTGCATTAAATATGGTTTCTTAACGTTTGTGAGAGGTTCTGGGGGTCGTGACAGTTATCGGGAATAGGGCAGGAAAATATAAGAAATGACAGCGACATGAGAGAAGTTGGCCTGCCGATGCATTGACAATTTGGGAA
>OZ010581.1:21957070-22074570 GCA_963932145.1 Acanthosepion lycidas | reverse complement strand
GTTTAATGTCTGATTAAAACCACTATTGTTAAGAGCCTGGTTGTATGTAAATTTATTTTCATTAAAGGTTTTCTGGCTAGAAGATAGGCTATTTATTCTAGTATTTACGGTTTGGGGGATGTGATCTATTACAAATTTCGAGTGGTTAGAGTGGACATAGATGTATAAGGGTGTCTGATCAATTTTATGGAAGGGCTTAAAAGTCACATGAGGGAGGTTGAGGGTGATATCTAAAAAGTTGACCAATTTAAGGTTGGAAGATATTTTAATCTTAAGGCCTAGTTATTTGAAGGCCCTAATGATCCTCTTATGTAAGTTGGAAGTCAAGGGATCATTGTAATTAGAGACAATGATTAAACCGTCACCTCTATATATTCCAACTTGATTATGGTTAACTACTCTACATAATGTGTCTTAAATATATATACCTACTAAATCTTCAAGCAGCAGGGTCGAATGCTCCCATAGGTGCATCGAAACTTTATTCATATTCATTTTACACAATTAGCGCCATTTTATGTAAATATTCATCTTCTTGACAATAAGACAATGTCCAGATCGTTTGCTGTGATTTCAGTATATCTTTTTGCGAAATTAAGGCTATCGATTAATAGTTCCTCCTAAATAGATCGGTAGGAATCCAAGATGTCAAATTGGATGAAAGTCGGATTTTGTTTTTTGAGGAACCTTTAGTTACCATTTAATCATCTCTGCCGATTCCTTCCAGAGGTTGAGTATATATTTATCTAGGAGATATGATGTTATTTTCATAAGAGTGCTTTTAGAAATTAATCCCAACACAGATATTGAGGGATTAATTAAACGTGACTGCAAGCTTTTGATAAAGTTTCCTGAATAGAATGTATGCATTTTTCATATTAAATTTACTCATTCTGTTAGCAACTTCAAAATTGTTGGCAAATTTGGAAATGTTTTCTTTGATAGAAGATAAGGTGCTATTGTCTTTATCTTCCTTATAAGAGCCGGTAATTTTGTCAGGGATGAGTTTGTCATATTCAGAGGGTTTAGTTTTATAGATATTTTTGGATTTGTCGGCTTTAAAACATATTTTTTTATGTTTTCAATGTCTTTACCAATTTTAGCTTGGAAGTAATTTGAAGAATTTCTGAACTTAATCTACCTAATTAAATTAAGCAAATCATTTTCGAAAGGTTCAAGCAGCTTGTTACAAGGTGGAGTTTCTGGGATTTTTGGTTATATGTTTCATGATTTAGCTTTTGGTCATCTTTGGGATTTAGAAAAGAGAAATAGTTTCCACCTCATTCTTTTAACTAGATCAATAATTTATCTGTAAGGTAAACTGAGAAATGATGCAATGAAGGGTAAGGAATGGTTTTCAAAGAATAATCCGAACTAAATGTTTCCATCTGCATGTGAATAGGTTGGAATAAAAGTAGTTCAACAGGAGGTATACCGAAGAGAGCTCAACCTATTACAATTAGGAGAAATAAAATGATAATATTGATGGACAATATATATATATATATATATATATATATATATATATATATATATATGTATTCACAAGAGGATAGAATCCAGGTAGAACACAAGGTCAAAGACAAAGTAAGAATATAATATAAAAGGCACAGGCACTAATATTTTATGGTCTCTTTTTTAGTTTGCGTCCCCCTTTTTTTTTTTTTTCATCCTCTCTTTTCTTGTATACATGGGGTTAGTGGTACAAAGCAGACGGAGAATTTTTACGTGTGCATCGGGAGTTTGAATTGGATAGATTTGGGGTTTAGATCATATCGTTTTTTTATTGTACGTAATGTCACCACAAATGTATCCACACGTTTCCGGTGTCGGTTTTTTAATTTTAATTTTAGGTCAGCGAATCGGTAGTGATTCATGCATCTGAAAATAATTCATATTTATCTGTATCTCACACATTTAAACCGTTATCTAACTAATGTCTTTAAACTTTTCTCTGTTGGATTTTAATTCACACCTTCACGTTTAGGCCTTCCTGTTTTTCTTTTTTCTGTTAAACCTCTCTCTAAAGCTTTCATACATTTCCCTCTCACACTTGTTTCTCAGTCCCACACATACACCCTCACTAAATTTTTTTATACCCGGAGTTATATTTTCCGATTTCTTTTTAAATTTGTCGGTCTGATGATTTGGATCGCGATTACGATTCTAATGTAATAAATTATAACCATGGAATACTAGTGTTTGAGCCTTTTATTTTATATTCTTTGACATTGAGTTCTAACTGGATCCTATCCTCCTGGATATATATATATATATATATATATATATATATATATATATATATATATATATATATATAAGACATTTTTATGTTTATTCATTATTTTTATAGATACAAATATTTAAGAAAATAATCTGTTTTATAATAAAAAGTATTAATAAAATTTACCGGTCTGAATTTCAGAGAAATCTTCATAGAAAATATTCGTCCTCCGACAGGAATCGAACCTGAATCTATACAGAAACGTCATTTAGCCTGACGTGCCTTAAACGGTCGAGCCATGGAGAATCGTTCGATTAGCAAGGTCGAACTTATTGCTTTTAAACATCAGTCTTCCATGAATCTCTCACGTACATTTATATCTGCTCAAAGCGTATCCAAATGTAAACAAATGAAGTCACACATTATGAAATGGACAAAGTCAGACAATTATTTAAAGACATTTCTATCTTTATTTATACTTTATATAGATACAAATATTCAATTAAATGCTCTGTATATATAAGAATACTCGCTGCCTGACGATTGCGTATATCATGAAACACTGGAACCTTTGTGTGTTGATTTCAATGTTCACTTTTATATTTATTTTTACATAGGTCGCTATACCTCTGATACTGAGCCCTTTATCCCATAAAACACATCTTAAAACTATATTTCTTCATAAGTTGTATATATATATATATATATATATATATATATGTGTGTGTGTGTGTGTGTGTGTCTGTGTAGATTTCATTGAATAATATAAAAAGTTTTGTCGATGTATGTTATTTTCATACTGTTTGATAAGCTTGATAACATTATCATTGAAAGACGAAAGGAAATCACCATATTGATACATGTTTAAATCCAATTTAATTTCGGCTTACATAAGCCATTATCAACGATGACAATTACTTTTCAATATATCAACCAATACATGGAAGAAACAATAATGATAGTCTGTTTTTGTTGCATGAAAAATTTCAAAGCAACGACTAACTCGTGTATATGAGACGCAGAAGCGAAAATCGCGTTGCAGCTCGGTACAATGTTGGTACAATTAGTCAATGCCTGAATGATATTTTCATGTCCCATTGCTCAGTTCAGAAGACATAGTGGGTTTTGACACAAACGATTTTGACCACTTCTCTTTCTAGCTGAATATCTCCAGGAGTTTTCCAGTGCCTCTTCCGACAAATGGTGTCAAGAGGTTTAAACGTCTTGTCTTGAAAGCCAGTTACAATGAAACATAACTACTTTAGTCGTTTTTTAGATATTAAACGATTATCACATGTTGTTACAATGATTTGAAAATTTTTACTGTCACGAAAGGTATACATCTGAAAAAAGTATTCACGCATGAAACAGTGTCGCTGCTTAACATATATATATATATATATATATATATATATATATATATATATATATATATATATATATATATCTGTGTGTGAGTGTGTGTGATATGGTAATTTACCCACGCAAAAATCGACTCTCCCAGCTATAAATAGGAGCAGGTACTGCCTTTGGGAGAGGGAAGTTTCCAGCAGTCAGCTCTGAGAGTCGAGTCGGACATTCTTGCTGTAACAGCCTCGGATTTATATGTTCGTATTACTGTTTCAGCTAATATATTTCTTTATCTCAATTCCTCTCTTTGTATCTTTATTTCTGGCGCTAACAAGTCTACAACAATATATATATATATATATATATATATATATATATATATGTGTGCGTGTGTGTGTGTGTGTGTGTTGCTCTCGAGTAGCATGTAACACGTTTATTTACCATCTCTCAGATGCGTCTCTGTCTTTGGGCAGAGTGCTCTCAGGGACCACTTTGTCTAAGGACAGAGTCGCAACTGAGGAAACTTATACTGAGTGGAGTCCAGCCCTGGGGAAATGCTTCCCGAAGCCGCACCCTCTCGTTGCACTAGAGAAAGGAAACGGTGCTCACACCGCGACAAGCGCAACCTACGGTTGCGATGCCTCGGGCAATTTATGTTCCTAACCAGGGTGTACGCGCTCGGGCTCCCCACATTACACCGTGCCACAACCTGACCTGGTGCTGTGTTGAGTAAATGCAAATAGATATTGGTGTGTGCTTGTGTGTGTATTTGTGTGTGTATGTGCAATTTTTTTTTACTACTGTTAGCATTATATTTAGGGGTTATACGTTACTCAGAAATTCAGTTTTTTAAGCAGTAAAATTAATGCCAGCTTTCCAAGAGATCGATATATACATATATACGTTGACAAAGAATATATTCGATTTTGGCCTGATTCATAAAAGGCACACATTGATTTAAAGTTGTTTTCTGGATGAGTACACGTTTGATTCCAGTTGGGTGGCATATTTACATTATATTAAAATGAATAATGAAGTCAATACTTAGCAACAACAGTCAGTTTCATGTTTGAATGTAAACATCAGTCTATATGTGTTGTTACTTTGGTTCGACTGTCTATAGATGCTGGTCAATGGCGAGTTATATCTAGCTGTGTATATTGCGTTATGCTAAAGGTTATTAGCTAGGTCGTATCAGATATTTTTCAAATTATTCTAGAGTCTATTGGATCGTCCCTTTATTTCATGAGCATTTTTGATTTTAAAATCGTACATTGAGTAAATTGTACATTGAGTGTAGTATTTGTGCTTTATTATTCTTTTAATAAGAAATGCGCTTTCCATCGGATTCTTTTATACGGCTTACGCTTTTTCCTATTAATTTCAAGATGTAGGAACATTGTGTAGGCTATATACCCGATATTGAGCACTTTTAACTAAATTTGTACCATGCCTTAAATTAATTGTATGTATATATATATATATATATATATATATATATATATATATATATATATGAAAAACTGAATATTTTAAGTTAACAATAAGCGGCGATAGACTGTTTCATAAAGAGGCAAGCATCAGGCCTGATGATTTCGTCTAGAATAAAACAGACTGTCGCCTCCGAGTGTTGACTTCAATGTTCACATTTATATTTATGTACGCTCTGTATATTATATTGAGCACTTTATCCCATAAATATAGCACATTATTTCTTCACACACACACACACACATATATATATATATATATATTAAATTGTAAGAGTTTTTTGGTGCCACAATTGCTGGTTCTATTTCCGTAGTTTACTGTTTTTGTCATAAAATGCTCGATATCAAAAAAGTAAGGATAGAGCGTTAATATAAGTAATCTGGAGAAAATTGAGTGGCGTTATTTTAGTCATACCGACTTCGAAATTTCGTGAGCGCATCGTAGTAATGCCTTCACCCTTCAGAGCTATTGTAAGTATATTCGAAGTCGGCATGACTGAAATAACGCCACTCAGTTAAGTGACAATTTTCTCCACATTAATTTCTCTCTGTCACATATACACTCTGTGTGTGTGTATGTATATATATATATATATATATATATATATATATATATATATATATATATATACAATATATGATATAAAATAATATATTGTAAAAAGAGCAGAAAATATCCGCTCCTAAACACTAAAATGTTCTCAATATAAAATTCCAAAATCAGAAATGTAGTGCAAAAATATTTTCAAAAACATTAAAATATATTCTATCTTACTACCTGCGTTTCAGCTGCCATGTTTCTTCAGGCAAGTAGCAGAATATACATATATACATATATTTGTTTATCCATATATATATATATGAACTTTCTATATATATATATTATTTATATATTCTATATTTGCTGTATTTATTGGAAAATGCTCAATATCAATGATAGAGCTAACAGTTTGTCTAACGATGGCAAGTATATTGAAACTCAGGGTCACAATCTGACATCATTCCAACTAAATATATATATATATATATATATATATATATATATATATGTGTGTGTGTGTGTGTGTGTTTGTTTGTTACTACAATCGGTTTGAAGGTTCACGAAATTTTAATTTTCTTAATCAGCTGAATTAATGACAACCGGTCAAATTTGGAAAGTCCTACTAAACATAGAATATCTATCACCTCTTTAATCCGCTTGTTATTTCCCTGTTTAGAAAATTTTAAAATAATTGATAGTAACACAAATATATGCAACCAACAAAATAACGTTCAATGTTAGAACGAAAAAATAAAAATTCAAATATATATATATATATATATATATATATATATATATATATATATATATATATATATATGTGTGTGTGTGTGTGTGTGTGTGTCTGTTGATATTAATTTGTCTAGGCCTTTCTCTAAATCAGCAGTTATAATATGTCAGAATATGTTGATATATGGTGCTAGTTTCTTTTTTTGTATTTTGCGTCGCAGTTTTATTTATCTGCATAAACCCGAGTTTGCCACACTGCACACGAGATTAATTCGAAATGACATCTCCTCGGCCGTGTCACGCACAGCTGTGCAGTTGCGTGCATATGTCAAATTACACACTGGTAAATTTCTCGTCTACGTTTAGCCGACCATGCGTTTGTGAAATCTGATGCTTTTTCGGACCTCCGGCCTTATGTGTAATGGACATTCCCCACGCATGGACTTGAAAGCAATACGTATTTATTTGTGGCGCCAACGATTGACATTAGATTCACCTCCAGAGCAAGAGGTAACGTCGACCTCATCTCAAACACTCCTATTGTTCCAATCCTTGCTTTCTTACTCGGGATAATGTTTCATTCATTCATTCCTTTTCTTTTTTGGTACAGCATCCATCTTTTATTGTCTCTCGCCGAACCCTATAAAAGATTATATCACGATCAGAGAGGGATTTTGCTACTCGGACTTAAATCTCATGATATCGTAGATGTTTACAATTGCTGTGCTATCCTGAGATAATTCGCAACTGAGAGATATATCCAGCCTTGAAATCTTAACTATCTTGCAGCGAAGCTCAGTTGTATCGTACTAGTTCCATATTATCATATGGAAGGTCAGAATGCAAAATTAAGAAGTAGTAAATATACTGAAATAAGGGAGAAATGTAAACTTCCATCATTTAACAAACGCTGAGGAAAACAGGTATAGTAGTCAAAAGTAATGCTGGAAAACCGACTCCACGTTTCAAAAGACAACCAAAACAAACCTCAGTACCCTTCCTCTATAAATATAACAAGTTTTTCTGGGTTTTTTGTTTTCTTTTTCTTTTTTTTTTTTTTCTTTATGTGCCTCACTCAACAAATAACATTTAATGGCCAGCAGGAAAATTATCTAAGAAAAGTGAATCTCTGGTGACCACAATATTGACCGTGTTCACACAGAAATATCTCAAAGAAAGCTTAAACACCCCATCACATGACTACAAATATATATATATATATTATATATATATATATTAGGTTGTGCAAAAATAATGTCGTTTTCTCACATATGTTACTATGGCAGAAAACGACATTATTTTTGCACCAACCTAATATATAATTATTTATTTAAAAAATTTCATAACATAAATATGTTCATAAAATCACTACAAAAATAGCCATTCTGTTTCAACACTTCCGGAGGTGTTGAAACAAAATGGCTATTTTTGTAGTGATTTTATAACATATTTATGTTAAAAATTTTTTAAAATAAATAATTATATATGCTCTATATTTTATTGGGAACTCTTTTAAGAATAGTAATTGTTGGTAATTGGAATTCATTCCGTATACTCCATTTACATATATATATATATATATATATATATATATATATATATATATATATATATACCTGCTTGAAGCAGACTTCAACAATTCGCAAATCGGACATCTAAGGAGGTCAGTGTGTGGACTCTGTCAGTTATGTGCCACAGGCTTAGGTGATCATGAATCTTTCGATAGATGACAGACGAGGCAGATTTTTTCCACCGTAGGTTGCAATTTCTATCTGCGATAGACCAGTTGCTATAGAAACCGGCCTGTTCTACTATTTACCCATAGCTGGAGGGAGGGAGAAGAAGAGGATTCATACATTTCTCAAGGGTATTAGTACGTAAATGAACGTAATGGATTCGACAATACGAGCTGCTAACCATTACTTCAACATGCCTCCTCCGCCGTGTGTGGACTAGCATAATTAAACCAAGCTGGAGTCCGAATATCTATTCACAAGGCACGATAAATGCTCGAGGCACGAACAATGGACAGTATCGTTCATCCACTCGCAAGATGTTGCTAAAACCTTCGAAGAAAATCCCGAAATAACATAACACTTTATTGGCCGTCGTTAAATTAAAGGATTCCAGAAATTAATAAAAAACGATTTTACGAATGAAAAAAGAACGTTTCATATTTTCATCAGAATCTACGAACTGAGCCCTGCTTCCATCTCAGCGTATTTTGTTCACTTTCATATAAATACAATTTGAGACTGTATGGATCTATACTTTCCTTCCCAGTTATTTTTTAAAAGTCTGGTTGGACGTTCAACAAGCGAGGTGAAAAAAAAACACTTTCTCCCTCACCGAAATAAAGTAATATGAAGATAATAAAAGAAAAAGGCATTTGTGGATTGTTATAATCGCACTATTCTTGTTTATAACAACATCAATAATATTGATTGTGAATGGGATTGTAAGCACTTCCGTTCTTACTAGGGAATGCGGGAAGCAAAACCGATCGAACCGCAGAATTTGAATAAAGTCGTTGATTTTTTTTACACGCCAGGTTTAGTATTTGTGTTGATACAACTTTTCAACGGTTAAGCTCATGTAATTTATATTTCCACCCTAGGCCCAGTGGAACATGATGTCAGAGATGGATTCTTTCTATAAGAATAAAATTATTTTGTAGTTTAAAAACAGAACCGAATTAGAAACAAAATAGATTTAAAACAAAAAGAAAAGTTTAAATTAACTATCCCAGAACCGTTTGAGTTACACAATTCTGGGAAATTGCCAGAAATGGTCGCAAAGATTTCAACGTTTTCTTGAAGGATCCAAAAGTCAGTACATTAATATATTACATGGTAAACGAAACCGAAAATATATTCCGGACATTTTTTCTGACTACGTGAAGACGCTGTGGCGGTCTTCACCACATTAACTTAACTTTAGATCAGGAAACAGGGATGACGCAGAAAAGCAAAAGACATTTTTACACATAAAATACGTATTTAACAAGATGTACAATATCAAACAACGATGTGAAAGAAAACATGTATTTAAATAAGTAAAGGTTAAAATAAACAAGAGTTGTCTCTCTTTACCTATTATTTTAGTATTTCAAAGTTCACTGGAATAATGTTCATGAGAGTTTCTTATAATGACTGTTCTTAAAAGATTTGCTGTGCAAGAAAAGATTATGTGAGTGTATACAATGTATGTTCAGCGTGTGAGTGGTGTGTGTGAGTGAGAAAGCTGGCGCATGGTTTCAACTGTCGTGGATTCGTTTGGCAGCTGAATTCTCACTAATTAGCTCAGAAAAATTATTGCTCATATAAGTGACTATAGGCTCCAGATCGCTGCGCGGTAAGAATTTTTATTCATTGCAGACGATCTGATTGATCGGCATAGACCAATCTGCAAGCGATCTTTAGGGAGACTTAAGAAAGTTTCAGTGATCCGTTTCTCTCAAAATTACACAAAACTGACTACATAAAAATAGTGCCATCACAAAATTGTCGCATTGCTGCGATTTGTAAATTGTCTGTAGTAATGTAGTGGTGATTAATTAACCAATGAATGCTTGGCGTTGTATGTGATTTGTATTTTTATATGTATGTATGTTCGTGCATAATAGACTCGCACGACGCAAATGTGTACGATACAGTTTTGGAAAAATTCAGTGATTACTTAATGCATAAAAGAAATATAATTCGCTAGCAGCATGGCCCGGCGTTGCCGGTGCTTGATTCAAAATTCGTACGACTCATACAGCAATCGCTATCACTTGACTTAAAATATTTTTTCCCTTCCTTTCTTTTTTCCATGCTGATGTTGCTACATGCCTTACTTCTTGCCTATCTCACACTGCGATTTTTTTCTAAGCTCTATACTAAACATTAAATGAACTAAACAAAATTAACACAAAACGATCAGCTTTAAAAAAAGGGCTCGTAACTGGAAAAACCGAATGAAAAAAGAATGTTAACAACAAATACATTTTCACACCGAACCCAGTTTTGCCGAATCAGAATCAACGTTGAGTTTAAGCAAGCGAATGAGCCAACTGGAGTAAAGTGCCATGCAGATATAAATTTTTCTCACTTGTGACAAATGCAGCTATCGATTTTTCTTGCATGCTAGTATGCTAGTTAACATTCATGTCAGTCAGCTGTTGACTCTCACGCTGGCCAACAGAATCTTCCTGCCTATTCGTGGCAGCCAGCTAAAGGCTCTCATCTGGCCAATAGAAAATGGCCGCAAACTACATGAAAACTGTCGTAAAAACATGAAAAATCGATGGGAGTTGGGAAATGCAAAGTCGGTCTTGGCCTTCTCGCTAACTTGGAGCATGTGCATGTAAACTTTGGTGCAAATCCGTCGAAAATTGCCGTCGTGCATTCGTTACACACACACACACACACACACACACACACACTCACACACACACACATCCTGCCTTTTATAGATAGAGATGAAAGGGCAAAATTTTATTTTAGATTTCAGTTATCAGAAGAATCAATGGGAACACTTATTCGAGTTTCTAGAATCACGTGAGTTTCGAAAAAGAATGATCAAATAAGTGAACACTTTCTGATAAAACAAGAGATTAAGTACCTATCCGAAAGATTACAATTAATTCATGATTTGAATCTTGAGAAAGCTACCGAGATGGAGAGTAGCTGTGATTAAATAAAATCTCTAGTGAAGAACTGCACAAGAAAAAGCTCGAAGAACGAAAGACCCAGAGAAACAGACGATATACAAAAAGAAAAACTGAAAAACTGAAAAAAAAAACAACTGCTGCATATATAAAATTTGAAAAGAAAAACTGTCCATCGAAAGGAAAAAATGTACAATAAATGCGGATAACTGAATCATTTCGCTGTAACCAGCAGAACTAAAACTAATATAATACCGATATTACAGGAAGAAAATAAATATATTTTAGAAGAAACATTAACAGATTTAAATGACCTCTTGAAGAAAAATTAAAATCTTTGTAAAACAGCGTTGATGTTAAAAATCGACACAAGCTCCGACATAAACATTATCACAACAGAAACTTGCAAAAATCTGAAAGAAAGTCTTTATTAAAACCAGTAAATGGCGCTTTCGCAAGTCTTTCGGGATTAGTTCAGTGCATTAGAAAATTTTATTCCGCTACTGTAAAAGTTAATGAGAAATATTATTTAGAGAAATTTGTTATTAAATGTGTAAAGGGAGGGAATCTATTGCATTTGCAAACGGCTATAAAAATAACGAATTTAGGGAAACGTTTAGACAAGATAGAACTGCGAAATTTATTTTACACCGGAAGATGTATGATCAGAGAAACAGTAAACTATTTCTGCAAAAAGAGGTTTTATCCTACTCTGCAACAACACCTAAGAGATTCCCATTCCTTGTTTTACCAAAGGTGGAAGAAGAAATGAATAGACTGGAAAACGAGGTAATTATTGAAAAGTTTACAGAACCAACTTATTGGAATATGTGTAGATTTCAAGAAGTTGAATCTAGAATGGAAAAGGGACCATAATCAAGTTAACAAATTCAGAGGATATTTCGTCTAAGCTTAATGGAGCTATTCTTTCTGATGCTACCAGCGGATTCTATAAAATTACGTTAAGAAAAAGAACGGTATGTACTTAATACTTTCATTACTTCTTTTTGGAGATATAGCTTCAAAAGTTTACCTCTTTGTATAAGACCAGACCCGGAAATATTTCTAAAGTAGACGTCAAAATTATTGAAAAATATTCAAGGAGTTGAATATGATCTTCGGTAGAACTATAGAAGAACATGACAAAAGAAAAAAACTGTTCTTCAAAAATTACAAAAATCTGTCCTCAAGCTTAATAACGAAAAGTGTGAATTAAAAAGACATGACTAGAATGTTTTGGACACAATTTCTAGAGAAGGAATTCAACTCTAGAAAGAAAGACTAAGAAGGCGAAAGTCCATATTTTACAAATCGGAATGAATTTGCAGTTCTTGACAATTTCATATGATTTTAGGAGAAAATTACCGGATAATAACGAAAATCTTAGACCTGAGATATTAAGCACAATTCATAATGGCCAGTTAGAAGAAAAATACGAAGAGAGAGCTAACGAATCCATGTGGTGGCTAAAATATCTCAAGAGTTGGAGGCGAATCTTTTAAAAAATGCTCGTTTTATAACGTACACCGTCCAACGGATAAAAAAGAAACATTAAATTTAACACCACTTCCTCAAGATCCATGGCAAATAATTACTACATATATATTCAGTCACTAATGACAGCAATATATTGTCTCAATACAATATTTATCTAGATATAGAAATAGCAGATCTCAATCCAATGCCAATCGATTGTATTTTAGGAAAAGAGAAAAACATCTCACCTAAGGTATTCTTATTGAATTTGTCAATGATAATAGGAAATAATTCATAAGTTATACTTTCAAAGAATTTGCAGACAGTTATGGATTTAAACTCATAACATCAAATCAACATTATCCTCAAATGGAGAAATGAAAAGCATTGTTAAAATAGCTAAAGGAACATCAAAACAATCAGACACATTTCAAGAATTGATGGCTACAGGAGAAAGCCAATTTACATCACGTCAGTTCCACATAATTAATTATGGGAAGGAAAACAGGAACCACATTACATTTACACCCCAAAAAATTATTACCAAGATGGCCTGATTTCATAGAAATCAGTTAGAAGGAAAAACTGGCAAAAACAAGAATGCCAAAGAATTTCAACAGATTCCATGATGCCAGAAGTTTACCAGCTTCGAAAAGAGGATATAGAGAAAGAATAAAATTAGATAATGGAAAATAGTGGAACATTCTATCAGCAGACGATGATAACATGTATATTTTGACAAATAACCATGTGGATTTGCGAAGAAATAAAAAAAATATTTCAGATTCAGATTTTGGAAATATACTTTTGAGAAGGTAACCAATAAATGGTCATTACAAGGATATTCAATGCAATCAAAAGTACTGCAAAAACTCGGAGCTGACGAAAAATACAATGCCGGATTAATAAATAATAAATTCCAATACTTCTTTATCAATTGCAATATATATATATATATATATATATATATATATATATATATATATATATATATATATATATATATACATATATATATACTAATTTAAAATATGGTCTTATCGCTACACAGGAATTATCATGTTTCAAAAACAGAAATTAAATCTACAAATTTAATTATAGAATCAAATTAAAATCCCGAGTACTTTTAGAATAACTTAATTTGGACTTTACTTAGTTTTATAAGCACATACATTCTTAATATTATTTTCTAAGGATACGGGAAACTTCAATCCTTTTGACAAGGGGTGGTAGAGTATTCATATTCACTCACAACTATTGTATCAAAATATGAGTTACTATTAAAATGAGGTTTTGTTAAGGTAGGTTAGCGGCGCCTGTTCAAGTAATGTTGACATCCGTTTTCGTATGTCGACTGTTTTTTTCTATGACAAAATATTTGTCAGAACTTTTGTTTTGCCTTCATTGCATTGGTGCTCTAATGATTCAGTTTGACATTTATTATTTATGAGGACAGTTTTGAGGAATTCTGCAGTTACCATTTTTTTGCTTATCTTCATCTCTTTTATTATACTGTTTAAATTTTGTTTAAGTGTTTACTCAATATATTAGCATTACGTTTCTTAATAATCACTTCTAAGTTTTCAGTACAACTGTAACTTAATTTCAGGGTATTTATTATTTAAAATTGGACTGAGTTTAATGTCTATAGGAAAATGTTTAATGATTAATGCAAGGTATTTTTGTTCTAATTTGTTTTTTTGCCATTTGGTTGTTTGGGGGTGTATGCCAAATAATTTTTCTTCATCTGTTTTTTCTAACGTTTCCACTTTCATTTTTTATATAATTTAGTTTTGGGCTTTTGTAGCCACTATCCATTAGAGTTTTATTATAGAAATTACTATATTCATAGAAACTTTTCTCATTGGTTGAATTTGTACTTATTCTATTTTCTATAAAGGTATATGCCTAATTATAGATGGAGGATGATTAGACTTAAGATGTATATACAAAGGAATAGTATTAGGTTTTTTATAAGGTATGCATACATTATTCATTAAATCTAATGTTATATCAATAAATCCATTTTTTCTTCAATTTAGTACGTACAGTAATTTCTAAGTTCAGGCATTTAAAATTCTCTGTATAATAGTTTACTAGTTTTATCAATTTTAAAGTTTGTAGAATTCTTTATAACCATGAGTCCGTCCTTTCTATATAATCCAATGTCAGTTATATTAATTTCAAGATATGCTGTGAGAATTTATAATATAAAAAGACCTGTAAGATCAGAAGATTCTTCAGAGTCTCGTGAGCCATTGTGATATCAAAGTGGCCATTGCTCAACCTTATGTATTAGTACCGAAATTTTCGCATTATAATAATGATCTTCTCTTATTCTGTTATGTCCGAGTATTGTGTAGCAAAATACATAACATTCGTGAAAAGTTCCTTTGATATCGATTGATAGTAATTTCCAATATCAAACTGCATTAGTATACAATTTGTTTTCTCTTTGATTATAGAAAAACAGATAGTTACTTCTGCAGTATTAATCCAAGAATTGATATTAGAAAAACAGTTATTTCTTTGGTATTAATCCAACGTTTCAATCGTAAGTATTTATATTTGATATATTTAATAATAGTTTTTAAATAATAAAGTAATTCTAATACATTTATTTGTTTTAAAAGAAGTATAATCTATTAGTAATTTAAATTAGGAATAATATTTTAAAATTGTGTTTTAATATGATGTAATCATATTCGAACAACCCTTTTTGGAAAATATTAATGCATGCAATCACAAATTTAACGGCAAAACTAAAGTGCCGAAAAAAGTTTTGTCATTGAAAAAACCAGACGACATATAAAAAACGGATGTCATCATTTGTTGAACAGTCAGCGCTACCCTAACTTATCTTAACCTCATTTCGAAAGTAACCCATATTTTGATACATTAGTAGTCAGTGAAAATGAATACCCTACCACGACTTATTAAAAAGATTGAATTTCCCGTATCTTACTGTTATTACTCTTCATTTTATTATATATATATATATATATATATATATATATATATATATATATGTGTGTGTGTGTGTGTGTTTGTGATGTAGGGTGCATAGTCTATTGCAGTGTTCCAATATATATATATATATATATATATATATATATATATATATATATATATATATATATATATATATATATGATTATTTATTTAAATATGATTCCAACACGCTACATAAGAGTTCTCATGTTTCAAAACAAGACCCGAAAACTTCAATATAATTATTTGAATTAAATTGAATTAAAGTAAGCTCTGTTCCATCTTCAAGCGAAATTATTTTTGGAATAACTTATTTCTGAAATTTACATGTTTTAATAGCAGATTCATTATTAAAATCAAAATTTCCATGGTAACGGCTAGAGCGATTGTTTAAATAAAAAGGGGTGTAGGTTGTTAATAATTTGTATCAGTATAGAGTTACATTCATAGATGTCAAGTCAGGGTAAGGTTGGGCTGTCTAAATTTAAAACGGAAGATGATTTCGCCTACTCTGGTTTACGTGCCTACGGAGATTTTTTTATTTTTTTATTTTCTTTCTTTCTGAAAGAGTTTTGTGTATATAAAAAAACTGCCGTAACATTTGTTTTTTGACGACTTCATAAAGGGTTATCTTTTTTTGTATGGTATTTAAACTATTATTAGGACTATGGATTTTAAAAATTATTTTGTTTGTTTTTATGCTAATTATTCAATACAAAAATTTGATGATATCGGCAAAAACCATTAACTCATGTCTATTGTTTAATAATTTTTTATTATTTAGAAACTTAATAATGTGTAGTTTTTCATGTAGGCATAAAGGGCATGGGTCATCCCAACTTTTACAAGTTCTAGTTTTGTTTATAATTTTCCATTTTACTTTTGGTGTTTTATTCATTTCCTTCAAATTCCAAAAATATTTAGATAGAGATTTCTTTTATTTATATTGTTGAAAGAGCACTTATGCTGCCTCCATCTGGCTTTAAATTCATTCTTTGTAGACCCAATGTATATCATATTAGTATTAGGACTCTCAATGGATGAGATAGTACATTGGTATACCACAGATTTGACGCAGAATTTATTTTCCAATGGGCAGTCTTCTGGGTTTCTACAATCACATAATTTTTTAGTGTAGGGTTTTTATTAATACTATTCAGGCATGAGGGTTTGTTCAGGATTATATTATTGTGTTTTTTTATTAAACTTTCTAGATTTTCAGTGCAGCTGTAACTCAATTTTAGGGTGTTCTTATTAAATATTTTACTAAGTCTATTATTGGTTTAGAACCAAGGAAAAGAAAGAAGACATTATCCCTTGAATGAAAGCCTTTTAGCCAACACTTTATCCAAAGTTGGAACTTGGCTAATAGAACAAAATAATGAAGACACATTTGCACAAATAGCGAATGAAGAGTATAAACTAGAACACGATTAAAATAGACTTTAATTGTAAACAAGTTGACGATTAAAAGCTGATTCTATTCAAATGTCGCTTGGTAGAATGTATCTCCCACAGAAAAAACAAATATATATTTTGGATATACGACAAGTACATTATCAAGGTGTCTTACTCTACACATGTTTGACATTCGTCCATTGCGAGTAATTACACCATTTCTTTCCACATTCGCAGTATAGAAAATAGTGATTGTGTAGCGGAACTGAAAGGCAGCAGTCTGTGGGTTCTGCTGAACTGACTACAGTTCGCCGTTCTAAGAGGCAACGAGTGGCATGCGTAATATGTAAGCAGAATAGAGGAATATTACGAAAATGTAGCCACAGTCCCTGGCAAAATGAAATACTGGACGAACGAGGAAAGAAAAGAATGGCCTACATTGGAAACGTCCACGAATCTGTGCGTTATGTAAAGTCCGGTTGCTCGGTGGCGAAAAAAGAATCAAAATGGCGGCGCCCATGTTTTACGACAGGTGGTCTCGGACGATTAACGCGAAATCTCGTTGGCTAGTGATTCGTATGTAAATTTTGATCGGTCCTCGGCTGTATAAAGCGAGCCGTCTTTTGGGAGAGAAGGCTGGGTGTGTGACCCAATTTTTCCGTCTCTACGTGGCCTCTTGGATTGTTACGTCGGACAGTCGTTGAATTGGATTTGGGCTACAAGTGTTGCGGTTGAGAGACGAATCTGTTGCAGACTTATTCCTAATGGAAATTGACAGTCGTTATTTGTTTTCTTTTGCTTTTTCTTTTCTTTACCAACTTGATAACACAACTACCCTTCTCCAAGATAATACCACATTAAAACTACAGATCCTCGACGCAATCTACATTAAAATATTGAAGCCGACATTGAATAATATCAGCTACGAATACTGCAATAACTCTTTAAAGTATTCACGATTTCATGCGCGTTTGACCATATCATTCAAACTATTCCATAATGGATATTTTTCACGTTCTAATGAGCGTTAAAGCATAAATGTTTGTAATTTATTTAATCAGATATTCCTGAAAGTGAATTTTCTGCCTAGACACACACACACACACACACACACACACACACACACATATATATATATATATATATATATATATATATATATATATATATATATATATATATATTGTAATTGTTTTTTAAAAATATGATTCCATAGCTACACTAGAGTTTTCATGCTTCAAAACAAATGCTAAAAAACAGCCCTGTTTCATTTTCAAGCGAATTTTGGAATAACTAATCTTGAAATTTACGGAGATTTATAAGCATATACATTCGTAGCTTATAAAGCTCCGTAAAATTCAAGATTAGTTATTACAAAATTCGCTTGAGGATGAAACAGAGCTAGTGGTTTAGCTTTTGTTTTTGAAACATGAAAACTCTTATGTAGCGATGGCATTATATATATTTTTTTAAATAATTATAATTTAGGCTCTACTTATGTATTGAGCACTGTTTTTGAAAAATAAAAACGAATATGCTGAAGAACATTGGATTATTGACCTAACGGTTCTTTCTCATTTTTCTATATTTTACAGACACACACACACACACACACACACACACACATATATATATATATATATATATATATATATATATATATATATATATATATATAGATAGATAGATAGATAGATAGATAGAATAAACGTTGGAGGCAACAATCAGGGGGTGACATACTGTTTCATGCTAAACGCAATCATCGCGTGGCCTCATTGATTCTGTCGTCTCTGAGTCTTGACGTCCATGTTCACTTTCATATTTACAATCGGTCTATCTCTGATATTGACCATACCATAAAACTACATTTCTTCATATATATATATATATGTGTGTGTGTGTGTATGTGTGTGTGTATATATATATATATATATATATATATATATATATATATATATATACGTGTATATGCGCATTGAATGATTTGTTAGTGAACAATACTTAATTTCTATGTTCTGAAAGAATTATCATTGACTTATTGTTAGAAGTTATAAAACAAGTATTGACGTGTTAGTGCATATTAGCAGTGTACTAAGCAATAATTTATGTTTGGTAATTGTCATAGTAATCATTGATCTTCTCTCATTGAAACCTAATTCAAAAAAAGCACACGTAGAATCAAAGCAAAACGTAATATTTAATTGATAAATATATTAACATAAAATATCAATTTCTGTTATGGAGAAGACGCATGTCCTTGAGGATTTATGACTGATTAGTGAAAGAGATTATCAATAGAATTGGAGAACTAGTCAAAACATGTCGCCATAGTTCAGTTTATACTGCCTCGGCTTTTAAGCCTGCTCACGTAACCTTTCCAAGTTTTCAGCATTAAAAGTATTATCAGCTGATCTGATGGATTCTGGAACATTATTCGATTGCAACTGTCTTTTGTTAAACACGATTATGCAGATCAAACGTGAGAGTTATAAACTTGATTGAGACACTGAATATATAAGGTTAATGAAAATGTTCCCATCTTTAGAGAAATCTGTGTAACGTTTTCGATTTCTTTTTTCACCTATCACACTATCAATCTTTCCTCAGTTTTGGAAAACTGTCTCTCTATTCTGATCTGTTTTAAGTTTCTAATTGCAGAAAGTTTTTTCAACATGAAGACATGAAACCGAAAATCTGTGAGTGTTTAAATATGTATTATTAATTTTTATTCAGTAAATTTAACATTCTGTATACATCTTGGCTCAATAATATAATTTTTTAACAAGAACATAAAATATTAAAATCTGAGGATAGATGGACATTAGCCAAGAGGAAACGGGGCAGATTTGCTGGATCACAACGGGTTGAATAAAAAAATAACATCATTTTAAGACGATTTAAAGATATAAATAATTATCAAAAGAATGAGCATGACAACAGTAGTAACATTACTGAAAACGTTACTTGATACCTTTTCATAGATCTCCTTAAGAAGCCAGGTGAAAATTCATCCGTGCATTAGATTGTAGTGGATGGGTTAATTGTGTGGCAATATTTGTTAAGAATAGGTTGCGTGTCAATTAACTATTTCCACTTACATCAAAATTAAAATATAAAATCCAACCGAATTGTTTATAACATAACAATAAGTTTTATTTGAATTGACGTACAATGTGCACCAAAGGATAGTACAATTAAATGTGTCCATTAACTCGGAATATTTGTGCCTGAGTTCATATTATGAATGAAATTGGATAAAACATTTGCATACAGTTCAATATGATGTACAAGTAAAATATAGTTGTGTGTTACTGTTATGTTTGCAAAGAGTTCAGAAAAGTTCTTGAAAAGTTATTTACCTTTTACTGTAATGTTTCTACGGTCGTTCATATATAGAATTTCACTTAATAAATAGTAAATATAATGAACTTTAAGTAAGTAATATCTAAGAAATAATGTCCACAGAATTGGTAGAGTTAAAATATTAGCGAGTCAGCGCTGAGGTGTTTTTTGTGGCGGCAAAGTTTGGTTTCGAACGACGTGGAGTAAGTTGGCAATTCTCTGTGGCAATGTTGCTGACTGTCTAAAGTTGGTAATTGTCTTAAACGTCTGGTCAGCAATGACTAAGACGGGAGTCGGTGATGGTTACATCTTGAAACTTGGTAATTACTACAATATTTATTTATACAAAAAGTATAAAATGTGGCACAAGGCCTAAAAGGGGGATGAGGAAGGACGGTCATCTTCTGTCTTAAATCTAAACTTAGCTAGTCTCAGACATGGACCCAAACACACCGACAATGTCCCAATCACCAAAACAACACATTCACTCCTACCTTTCTTACTACGTCCACCATAATACCTCAAATTCTCTATGAAGTCCTAACTAGTCCCCTTATGTACAAATATTGTTCGTGGGGGGAGGGTCATAAAATAACAACTTTTAAAAGATCCTCAAATGAGTATTTACAATATGTGTTAAATATTTACCATAAAATTAAACAAAACTGTATTAGTAATAACCCCCCCCCCACAAACTATAAATGTGGCAGAAACATCAGTTAACCGGACGAAATCAATGCGGGACTATGAAAAAATGAAAAAAGCATTCAAACCTCCAAGCATTCGCACAGGCACACACACATTCATACACAACAAATACGAAAAATCACACACACGAAACGAAAGGCACCCCACATCCACCAGAGAACTGACGTCACTGACCAACTAACGATGGAGGGGATGGGGAATTAAACAAAAGAAAAAAAATAGGGACAGAAATAAAAGGGACCAATGCGCATGCATACCCTAGCTAAGATAACCAGAAAAATCCTAGTCTAACCTAATATCTGGGTGGGTTGCTTCTGTTCAACCCTGTTAGGACAAAATCCTGTACCTAACGGGCATCCAAGTGCCACTCTAGGTCAGCCCCTTTCACTCTACTCATTCGCGCAAGATTCACCCACCTTTTGCCAAATTCCGATGAGGTGAGCCGCCGCCTTTCCGTCCTAATCTTGACTTTAAGCTGATGCTTAAAGAACAAGATCAGTTGGGAAGAGGTGAACTTCTCGCCCTCATGGAATCCCTTCTGACGCGTCGTCCAAATCACGACTCTCATAATCCCTAGTAAGCAACAGAACACATAGTGTTCAGCCTTCGTCAATTGCGGCACCACATTGCTACAAACAGAACTGGCTTCCAGGACAAAGAACTTTCCCTGCAGCATGCGAACCATGAGGCCTTCAACAAACCTGCACAACAGCACTACCGTCTTGCACCGAAAAAAGGCGTGACCAATGGTCTCGACATCCCCAGTACAGCGACGACAGTTTGGATATTTCTCCAAGCCTGCTGAACAAAGTCTCTTGCCGACCCAGAGGGCCCCACGAATCATCAGCCAGGTGAGTGATGCCTCATCATTATTGAGACATTTCAACCCAGGCGCCCAAGGCCATATCGAGCGAGCCTCCTGCTTCGTAAGACCGAGCTCGTCGATCAGATCATCTTGAACGGACCCCCTAACTAACAATTGATACAATGCCTTACGAGACAACGCCTGAGCGTCGGAGAGGCCATCCGTCGTCCGTAAGAGGAGCTTCATTCGCGGTAGAAGGAGCACTCGGCACGAGGTCTACGGCCGGCCTCCTCCTCGCACGAGTGCACACTTCTCAGGGATGGGAAATGTTTTCGGACATCTTTCTAAAAGGTGCCCACCTCATCCAATCCGCGACACATTCGATCTAGAAAGGTAATGCGAAGCATATATTGACGAATCTCAATGCTAGGCATACCCAGACCGCCCTCAGAGGGATGAAGACAACAGATCTCGCGAGATACCAAAGGGGCCTTGTCTCTCCACAAGAAAGAGAACAAGGTCCGGACTAATGACATTAGTCTGGCATACGGGGATGGAAGCACAGAGAGTCGGTAAAGGAGAATCGGATATATGTGTGAAACACATACCCCCGCCCTTCCATTCAGGGAAAGTCTCCTCCGAGACCACAGATTAACCGTGATGTCGGCCTTCCCTTGCACCTCCGACCAATTCATTTCCAACTGGAGATCAGGACCGAACCAGACGCCGAGTATCTTGATCGGCCCATCCGTCCAGAGGAAAGGTCCGGGAAGAGAAACTCCCTTCCACGCACCCAACCGCAAGCCCACAGACTTATCGCGGTCGATCTTGGCCCCTGTCACTATCTCATACCCACTGATCTCTTTACTGACTTCGTCAATCTCGGCTCTGCTCGACACAAGAACCGAAACGTCGTCAGCATAGGCAGAATACCTGGATGAGGTGGAAGCCCCAGGCAGGGAAATTCCGCGCAGGACCGGATTCGCCTTTAACTTGCGCAGGAATGGTTCCAACGCAAGAACGTAAAGCAGAGGCGAGAGCGGACAACCTTGACGAATGGAGCAAGACAATACGAAAAACTTTGATCTTACCCCATTCACTTCCACCAGCGCACCGGGGGTCGCATAAAAAGTCGGATCCAGGAGCGAAAGTCGGCTCCGAAACCGGCCTCCAGAAATCGATGGTCAACCCTATCGAAGGCCTTGGACTGATCTTAATTAATCAGCGCGGCTTCACTGTCGACTTGTTCTAAGATCAAGCGTACCATATGAAGGTTATCCTGAATAGTCCTACCTTTCACAGCACAAGTCTGTTCAGGGCCAATCAGACTAGAAAGGACAAGCTGCAAACGGTTGGCTAAGATCTTCGCAAAAATATTTAAGTCAGTGTTTAACATCGTTAAAGGGCGAAAGTTCCCTAACCCATCCCCACCGTCCTTGTCCTCACGCAGCAACTTGATCACACCCCTGGTGAAGCGTTGAGGTAAAGACCCCCGCTTCATCCAGTGTTTGTAAATCAGTTCCAGCAAAGGAACAAAAACGTGCGACAACCTCAAGTAAACCTCGTAGGGAAGACCATCTAATCCCGGAGACTTATCCAGGCCAACCTGCTTCAGCGCTTCCCAGATCTCCGACTCTGTAATGGGACCCTCGCACCTAGCCGCTTCAGCTGCCGAGAGGCAGGGAAAGTCAGCTAAATAAGCGTCGAACTGAGCAGAGCTCAGACCGGGCTCCCTGGTCAAAAGATCCTGAAAGTAGTGCCGAAAGACCTCACATATGCCCGCGTTTGTAGTCACGGTCCGCTTATCCGGCTCCGTGACTCATGCTATATGTTGGCTAGACGCGTTTCGATTTTCCTCTGCACGCAGTTCAGCGGCCATATTCGTTGCCTCAGAAGACATTCTTTTTAACCTAGCCCTAACTACCAGAGCTTGATCCTTCTTAATAAGCAAGGAGGACAACTTTGCCTTAGCTAAAGCTATATCCCCACTAACACCGGATTTCACAGCCCGATCGACTTTATTTTCTAAAGCAGTTTGCGCCGCTAATCTATCTAGATTGAGTCGACGACTAAGATCGGCAGCAAACGTTCGAATTTTAGATTTTAAATTGCCCCATCAGGCATTTCCCACAACCGCTCCCGTCAATTCCCTTTGTATCGTTAGTAACAGCTGGTCCCGGAGACCCTGATCACCAAAAAGTGAACAGTTCAATTTCCAGTAACCAGCCAATCTACCCTTGGGCTTATCTAAGTTTACACGGACCCGGACAAGCCTATGATCCGTATAAACTATATAATGGAGACTTGGACACCCTAAGAGCCCTACATCGACTCTCCTAACTAAGACTCGGTCCAGGTAGCTCGCAAACGTCCCAGGAGCCGAGTTTCCACTAGTTGTCCAAGTCAATGCTACCTCCCGAGGGTGTTCATTCCGGAACTTATCGACAAGATCAAACTCATCAATAAAGTCCCGAAATGGTTTCACATCCGGGTTGTTAGTACCTTTTTTATGCCCTATATGATCTATATAGGGGTCAAGGACGGCATTCCAAACCCCCGCTAAAACTACCCGACGAGACGTCGTCAAGAATGACGCGATCTGCCGAAACAAAGCAGGCCGCTCGGAATGGGTATTGGGCGCATAAACCCCAATGAGACGTAGAACCTTATCCTTTATGGTAACATCCAGCATGCAAAGTCTGCCCGCCGGATCCGCGAAGACAAGGGTACAAGCAGCCTTCAAAGACTTGCTCACTAGCCAAGAGACACCCCTCGAATGACCATCAAAACAGGCTGAATAAAGGGCGAACCCCTTAGTATGTCCTCACGATCATGAGAAGAAAACCGGGTCTCTTGTATACAACATACATTCACCCCGAGGCGTTGAAGGTCACGAGAGAGCCTCGCCCTGCGAGACTCGGACCTCAGGCCCCAGACATTTAAACTAGCCAACCAGAGTGCCATTATGAAGCCGATTAGGGTTGTCCTTCAGGATAGAACATGGCTGGGGTGAGGACACCGACACCCTGTCCCATCGAACCAGATATCATCTCAGTATCAAGAGTATCATCCTGAGACAAGCCGCCGATGTCCGCAGGATAGGTTAGCTTAAGGGATCTATAAAGGGATGGGTGTACAAAAAGAGGGACCCTCCCTTTACATTGCTTGGATTCATCCAAATTATCCTCAAGAAGAACGGCAGCTGGGGGCACCACTTTCAAAGAGGCCTTTGCCTCCTCTATCATGCCCCAAATCTCCCGCGTACCCGGGCCAGTTCTAACTACAGTCAGCAGAGTTCGGGCCTTCTTAAAGTTTTCCGGCACCTCCACATCAACACCATTAATGTGCTGGAAATTCCATAATATTTTTAATGGCTTCGGGTTTATGGTTTGCCAGAAGACCCCTTCTGCCTGTTCCCGGGATACGCGGCAGACGTCTTCCCCTGGGAGGTATGGAGGTTTAATTTTCTTTTTCTTTTTTTTCGTCGCAACTTGAGATTCTGGGCTTCTGACCCTTTTCTTATGAGGAGACCGAAAGGGTGTTGAAATGGGTGTTGTTGAGGGTGTCATTCCCAGAAGGCGTCCTCACAGGAGAAGGTTTTGAGGAATAAAATGTTTTTGTCGGTGAATTTGACAGAGATTTTGGAGGAGGTGGTTTAGCAAAAGTGTCTTTTTTTGATGAAGGAGAAGACGGGGCAGAGGATAGGGGGCCCGGTGCCCCCATCGATTTCTTTTTATTTTTCCCCCGCTTAGCCTCCAGCTTTTCTTTTAATTTTTTTAAATCCAATATTTTTTGCCAGCTTGGCTCATTTAATTTTTGAGCATCACAGGCATTTTTTTCGTAAGACGCCGAGGCGTCGCCCTCAGAGCTGGTAGAGGGAATGGGGCTGTAGGTGACATTATCCCCGGGGTCATGATGGGACTGAGGAACCGCTGTTTGGGTCTTCCCCTTGCCCCTAACTGCAAGGCGCCATTCCCCCTCGTCCTTCTCCTTAACCACACTTGCGGCAGGCGTTGGCTTCGGGGGTAATGTGGGTCTGGGCCCAACCGGGGGATTTTGCTCACTGGTTCGCCTCGCAGCTAGGCCCACTACAGGCGCCGCGGATTTTATCTTCTCGGCCAAGGGGGGATTTTGGTCGCCAGCGACCGGAACTCCAGGGGCCTTCTTTCCTGGGCAGGAGGAGGAAAGGTGACCAGTCTCTCCACACCTCCAGCAAGTTGGTCTCCTACCGGTCATTATGACCGGCATTTTCCGGTCGCCATACTCCGAACAGTTGGGGACGAACTTGAAGGCCTTCTGGTCAAGCATTATATCGAAAGTCCATCCCTCATTCAAATTGTCGGAGAGAGCCCCTAAAATTTGGCCGAACTGCATAAAAAATGCAGCCAGGAGCTCTCCCGAAATTTGAGGAGGAACCTCGAAAACGGCCACCCTAGTCCGCCTGCGGCCTTAGTACTCAGTTCTCATAATAAAATCTTTCGTAATCAGTTCTTTTTTGGCCATGGCCAGGCAATCTTCTGGGGTGGGTAGCAGAATGTCCCACATGAAGAACCCTGTACCCTTTATTACTCTTTGGGGTTTGAGGAGCGACAAATCTTTTTACTTTTCTTGTCGACCACAAAAACGGTCACCATTCTCTTTGCGAACACATCGAGATCCGGGACAACATCGACGAACCCATCTTTGTTAACATGATGCGCGTACCCCTTCGCCTTATCCAAGAAATCCGCCATGTTCTGAATACAACTTGGGGGGGGGGACTTCCAGCATGAGGGCAATTCCTCGGCAGTCTCCTTTTGTGCCACCTTTGGCACCTCGACTAGATTTTAGGCACTACTAGCACCTTCTTTCGAATTTGGGCTAGCATTAGCCCGCTTTTTTGATGATTTATCTGGCGGGTCGGCTTCAGCCGCCGACCCAAAAAGGTCTTTTTTAACATTAGACCGACTTGCTTCGTCGGCCATAATGAAAACGTGTGGAGACTTCCACCTTCGGGTCTCTATCAAAAATTTATCAAAAAAATGAGGAAAGGAGTTGGGAAAAGGCAACACAACAAATTTAAACAAATAAAAGAAAGCCTGGTTAACCCAGGAAATTAAAAATACAAAAGCAAAGCAATAAACTTTAAAATTAAATAAACTGAGAAAACTACAAAAAATAAAATAAAAGACAAACTAAATCAATTGAAATAAATAAATAGACAGGTAATACTTTAAAAAAAAAATAAAATAAAAAATGGCACCTAGAGGCAGCCGGAAATAAAAGAAAAAACAGAAACTTTTCTTTTTTCTGGTCAAAAAATTCAAAAATGTAAGAAAAAGAAAAGAAATAAAAAGAGTGGTTTGCAACTCGTCAAACCAATAAAGGTTTGCGGCCGAAGCCGCTAACGAAAATAAATTAAATACAAAAGAAAATACAACCAAGTTAAACCAAACAAAAAGAATACGACCGAAGTCGTTAAATAAGAAGGAGGGTAAAAATAAAGAGTAAATAAAAACAAAGCTTTTCTTTTCTCTTTTCTTAAACTGTACTAAAAATTTTTAAACAAAAAAAATTAAAAAAGCAGTCGTCCGGTAAGACTATGTCAAACCGGACTAAAGAATAAAAAAGCAGTCGTCCGGTAAGACTATGTCAAACCGGACTAAAGAATAAAAAAGCAGTCGTCCGGTAAGACTATGTCAAACCGGACTAAAGAATAAAAAAGCAGTCGTCCGGTAAGACTATGTCAAATCGGACTAAAGAATAAAATAAAATATGTGAGCCGAAGCCCAGAAATAAATTATAAAGCAACAAAAGAAATGGAAAAAACAGAAAAAAAAAATAAAAACTTAAGCAAATAACTTAACAGAAAAAATCTTTGTGGGCCGAATCAAGTATGAAAGTTCTTGAAATATTTGTAGCAAATTCTCGTGGGTCAAACAAGTTCGTCGCACCAACGCAACCGGACAGAAAAAAGTCAGGAAAAAAACTTGGTAATTACTACTCGAAAAGGTTCACACGTGTTCGGTTTATATAATCGCTGAGTGGCTCACAGCATATGAACGGGAAAACAGATTGGTCGCGTGCAGGGGGTTTGATTGGTCGGAACTGACCAATCAGCAAACCAGATTGGAGGTGATTGACCAATGAATACTTTTATATTGTCTGAAAGTAGAAATTGGCTTACCAGATAGGAAGAGTGCATTTCCTACAAAGAGGTAAGGCTGGTTAAGTTGTGGGAGATCCACAAGATTTACTGCCATATTCAATCTGGTCTTTCAGCGACGTATCTCGAGATTCACAATGACTTTTTTTATTTTATTTTTTTTAAGCGTTTCACCCCAAGCAAGGCGAGATTTGTATCTAGAGCAAATAGGAGTGATAGAGGAAAGGATGAAGAGAATGATAAGGTATATATCAGGGCATCTGGAGACGTCGATTGACATTACATTTGAAGAGTTGAATATTATAGCTATCATCGAAACAGGAAGACAGGAGGTAGTTCCACAAGCGAGAGGTTCGAGACATGAAGCTATCGGAGTAGAAGAGATGGCTATATTTAACAGTTTCGAGTGTGAAAGGGTGAGATCGAGATGACAGCGTAGTTGAACGCTTAAATTCATGAAGTCTGGGAACCAGCGAAAGCAGCTCCTCGGAGTAGTTACCATGAAAATATTTGTAAAAAAGACAGACGGCACCTGACGACATCTGACATTCACAATGCCATCCGCTACTAACTAGGTTTTATACTGCTGACAAAACAATTTAATAGTAAGCACGATAGGACGGACAAAGAAAAACTTGCAGCGGCTCTCGAAGATGACAACAGAGCATTTGTTAACAGTGGCAAGAAATGAGTAAGTAATTTTAACGCCACTAAAACGAGAATATCATTTTTTATTCATCATAAAGAACCATTTTCGGTTCCAGTTGGCATGGCTTTTGGTAACTCAGGAGCGCAATTCATTGAGTCTTCTTTGACGTTTTCCACTGTGACGAAAAGGAGTGACTATATAGATTTAATTGTTAGGTATATTGCTAGGGAAGTTGGTTCACTCTGTCGTGCCAGAAAGTCCAGTTACCAGAATCCCTCTTCCATATTTATAAATTTAAGAAGTTCTTATGTTTATACGTTCTTTTTATAGATACAAATATTTAAGTAAATCTCTGTTTATAATAAACAGTATCAACAACATTTACCGACCTGGATGTTCGAGAAATCTTCACATAAAATATGCGTCCTCCGACAGATAAGGTACGTCAGGGTATATATATATATATATATATATATATATATATATATATATATATATATAGAGAGAGAGAGAGAGAGAGAGACAGACAGACAGACAGACAGACAGACTATAAAAAAATGTCTTAAATAATTGTCGGACTTCGTAATGTATGACGTCATTTGTTTACATTTGGATACGCATTGAGAAGATATCAATGAAGGAGAGAAAATCAAGGAGAATTGTGTTTAAAAACAGTAAAATCTTCCTTGCTAACCGAACGTTCCTCTGTGGTCCAATCGGTTAAGGCACTTCAGGCTATATGACGGTTCGATTCCTCTCGTTGGTCGCATATTTTCTATGAAGATTTCTTGTACATTCAGGCCGATAAATGTCATTAATACTGTTTATTATAAACAGAGCATTTACTTAAATATTTGCATCTATGACAAGAACGTATAAACATAAAAAATGTGTTAAATAATTTTCAGACTTTGTCCATTTCATAATGTATAACGCCATTTGTTTACATTTGGATACGCATTGAACAGATATGAATGAATGAGAGAAATATATCTATAAATCTAATATTCAACCGTGCATTGAATATTGCTACTATATCTGCTTTCATGTTGCTTTATATATCTACAGATTATATAATATATCGGTAGATTATATAGCATATCTAGAAATTATATTATGTACCTAGAGATTCTCGTCAAAATCCAAAGAAGCGTATTTTTTTTTATCTCGACTTCAGTCAGTTCCACACCACTATGGTTGTCTTCCATCTGTTTTTTTTTATATATTTCATTGGAGTTATTCTAGTGAGGTCCGGTTCTTGGTGCCCCGACCACAAGAATTAAAGCGCAGTATTGATCGGCTATTAAATATCGCTAGCAGCATGACCCGGCGTTGCCCGTGCTTGATTCAAAAATTGTACGACTCATTCAGCAATCGCTATCACATGACTTAAAATATTTTTGCCTTTCCTTGCCTTTAAATGAGTTCCATTTGCCGTGCTGATGTTGCTACATGCCTTACTTCTTGCCTATCTCACACTGCGAATTTTATCTAAGCTCTATATTAAACATTAAATCTGTTACGAAAAAAGAACTAAACACAAAACGATCAGCTTTAAAAAAGGACTCGTAACTGGAAAAACCGAATGAAAAAAGAATGTTAACAACCCAACCCAGTTTTGCGGAATCAGAATAAACGTTGATTTTAAGCAAGCGAATGAGCCAAGTGAAGTAAAGTGCCATGCAGATTTAAATTTTTCCCACTTGTGACGAATGCAACTATCGATTTTTTTGCATGCTAGCATGCTAGTTAACATTCGTGTCAGTCGGCTGTTGGCTCTCACGCTGGCCAACAGAATCTTCCTGCCTATTCGTGGCAGCCAGCTATAGGCTCTCACTCTGGCCAGTAGAAAATGGCCGCAAACTACATGAAAACTCTCGTAGAAGCATGAAAAAATCGATTATTTCCACTTCGATGGGAGTTTGGAAATGCAAAGTCGGTCTTGGCCTTCTAGCTAACTTGGAGCATGTGCATCTAAACAAATCCGTCGAAAATTGCGGCCGTGCATTCGGTACATACACACACTCATCCTGCCTTTTATAGATAGAGATAATCTTAAAATTTTAACCTGGAGAGAATCGACTGATGTATTTTGTTTGTCTTTCGTCGCATTAACACGGGAATATACGTTTTGATTCGCTCCACCACAAACTGTACAAACCTACAGTGAGCAAATGGTTCGTTTCAATGACATTTTCAAAAATACACATTAATTTCTCGTCAAAAAAATCAACTCCAAATATTATTTCCACTTTGTCTCGAATAGGTAAAAATGCATAAATATCTAAGCCATGAAACGACGTAGGACTGATTTCATAGATTTTTATTTTGTCTTCTAAATCTGCAATTGCTTTCAGGAGATTTGTTGCAATACAGGTAACTGAAAGTTAATCGACCATACATAAATCTTCTTTATGGACCGTACAATTAATCTTTCAATTTACTTGAACGGTTAATTTTCCATTTCTAAATTCATGAGAACATGACGTAGACCTAAACAAAGCAAAGATGATAATTGTAAATGTATTTTCGGGGGCATTTGAATCCGTTAATTTCTTCACTACACCTCATATATTCCCGGTCCAGCCAGTGTCTGATTTGAAAGGAAAATAATTAAACATGTGAAAGTTTTCCCTATTTGGAGATCAGCCGAGCAAATTGTTTCGCTGTAGAAATTAACTAACTCAGGCCGAAATATTTCATTCGCCTAGTGTCTTTTGTGTATGGAATTTTACATAGACTAGAATAGTAGCCGTCAAAAATGGCAGCTTCCTATGGATATGTATTGGCGTTTCTGCCTAGAATCCGAGTGATCAAAATAGCAATTCGAACACAAAACCTGTAGATCTATACAATACAGGTAATTGCAAACACACGCACACAAACACACACTCACACACCCACACTTACTCAAATTGATCTGAATAGCCTATCTGTTTATTTCTCTATAACTGGGAAAACCAAGAGAAACAACGATAAAATATGAGTGAGTATTAACAAACTGATTGTTTTTTATGATTAATCAATCCATTGGGATTTATTTAAAACCGAAAATTATTTCGGAGCGTATGCCCCACAGCGGCCGGGGCTTCCAGTCATTCCCCACATCTAATTATTGACCTCGCTCTAGACTGATTAACTTCGTTGATTGAACGAGAACCAATATTTACAGCGTGATTTAACCGCCGGCCGTAGTCGGGATCCTGGTTTCAATGCGAAAGATCCTTCCCTTAGCTGCATAGTATCTTCTTGGCCAGGGCTACTTACAGTTTTGCATTTAGAGTTTTCTTTCTCCTAGACCGGTTGCCACCCAAGGCTCTAGGACCTAATCTGTCTTACTATTAAACCATAGCTGGGTTTGAAGTGCTGGATTCATACTTTTCCAAATATTTCCAATATTAATCAAACATAAGCATTTTTTTATCATTTCACCCCATGCAAGACAGAAGAAAAACAAAAATGCAAGGGGTTTCTGAGCGGGAAAGAAGAAGAAAAAAGAAAGAAATATAATTAATGAGTGAGAACAACAGAGTGCTCAAGAGGACAGTAGATAGTGATTGACATCGCATATAAAATTTTAAAGATACACATTTCCCTGGAAAGTATGAGCCAGAAGAGAGATTTACAACCGATAAATGCAAGTGAAAAAAATGTTAGTATAGAACATACGGTTATGTTTAGGTAAGTCAAATGTAAATAAATATGGAGCAAGAAATGTAAACAAATACCAGCCGAAAAGAAGGAGAATTTAAAGGAACAACAAACGGTTTTGAAAGCAAAACAGATGTGATATTTTTATTGTTCTATTATCGATGTGGTAATAAAAAATAAATATTTCTTCATTTTTAAAGTCGTATATCTCTGGCTTTATGCTTCAAAAGAGGATTTTACATTGATAATATATGTGCGTTAACTCTGTAGGCACTAATTTTCTAAAGGGAATTTTCGGAAACTGAGATATCAAAAATGCATGATACATGTAATTAGAACAGTCTCCCACCGTAGACTAAACAAAGGGTTCGGTTCGAAATTCTAGGCTATAACGCCTGAAGATTGTCGGAAACTACAACTACCAAAACATCGTGAATATGGCAATAAAGATGAGAACAACATTCGGAAAGATATAAGTAGTGTAAATAGTTCCATATCAGAAATATAGACAAAGTAATAATTTAACTAACATACAACAATTGGTGTTTGCACAAGCAAAATAGTACATATATGTATACAAATCTGTAATAGTAAAAAAAAAATCTGTTCTCGTCTTTTTTTAACGTGCTTCTATTGAGGCCAGACTGTTTCTTCTGCAAAGATTATTTGCGAAAATATATATTTTTTATATGGCACTATTTATAGCCATATGAATGCACCTTCCTTGCAAAAGTAGGTGTTGCGCTGAAGTAAATGTAAAGATTTATAACCTACCTCAGACGAATCATAAAGATATTTATCACAGTACGTCTCAGAACCATTCTACAGTTGCATTTGGAAAGTGTCGAAAATCTCAGAGCTTCCAGCTGCGTCCGTTGAAGGATTCATCGCTGATACAAATATACATATTGTATTTTTATGTAACAGCACTTCCTTTAAATATGTTTCGCTAAATATAATTGTCATGGAATGCATCTTGTGACCTAGACATAGTTAGGTAAACTTGTAAAGGAACATGTCGAAATATTTAGTTAAGTTCAAACTACTTTCAAACATTATTGAACATTTTGAAAGAAATAACGTAGATTGTTTTGGTTTATTTTGTTTAAAAGGCATATCACCCACAATGGGTATTTAAAGCCGACAATATTTTTAGGATAGATTCGTATGAATAGAGTATGTATTCTTTGGTTTAGATTGGTTTGGTTTATTTTTTTACGGCATATCAAGGTCAATGGGTTATTTAATGCTGACAAAAATTTTTTTATTGCTGGTAATATTTTGTTTTATCAAAAATCTGTTTCTGGTAATATATTTCCTTCAAAATTGTATTGCTGGTAATATTTTTTTTCAAAAAGTATTGCTGGTAATACTTAACTATTTGCCCATAGCTGGGACCCTAACAGGTTCTACCACCCCGTGTCAGGGTGGACCTGGGAACACCAGCATTTAAGAGGTGGTTCCACGCTTCTCAAAACCTCCTTATAAGAGGCCTTGCTGCTGGACGTATTTTAACGTCTTACCCAGGACGCGGATGTAGTTTAACGTCTTACCCAGGACGCGGATGTAGTTTAACGTCTTACCCAGGACGCAAATAACGTAGAAGGTTTAAGAAAACCATTACAACTTTTACGTTATGAACTGTCAAAAATTATAGATGAATGCAGATTAAACGTGGAATTAATTTTAATATGAGCAAACTTAGATTAAAAACTCATTTTACTGATAATTTTTGTGTAATATGCTTCCACGATTTTTAATCTTTGCAGTTAGAATTAGAGAGTATTGTTGGAATGTCGATAAACAACTGAAAAAAATAGAAGAGATGCAATGGCAGTTGCCTTTTGTTTCCATATATCATTCCCTGACGATATATGAGGTCAAATTGCTGGATAAAATATTACTCTATTGCAAATATATTCTATTTTTGTAGTTGTTTTTTAATAATCAAATGCATATTCAGTAAAATATTTAACCATATTCCATATCTGTTGTATTTTATCGATATAAATATACAGACTCAATCAATGAATATTTATGCATGAACGTTTTCTCTCCAAGTTTTACTACAAAAAGGTAAAAGAAAATGGCAGTGTAATTATTCAACCAGCACTTGAATATGGACACCAACTACAAAAAAAAAAATCACTTAATTCAATCTTCCCAGGACATGCACCTCACCACAGCTACTAACGTAATCAAGCTACCATCTCTTCAGTCAATCCGCCATTGTACAGTTATGTGTGACCTAAAGAAAAAGTAGATGGTGATTACGAAAGAGATGTTCAAAATTTCTTTAAATTATCAAGCAAGAGGATGCAAGTTTGCTTACACAAATTGGTGAAACAACACTTGAAAACGGTAGCAAGATACAGCTTTTGTTACATCGAAGACAGGTGAATTCCTTAACGAATGATGCGATAAATGAACCAGCACTGGGTACTTTGTAGAAGAAACTGAGGATCCTTTCAAATGAGCTACCTAATTTTAATTCAGTGTTTGCATTCATATTATCGGTATCAATTTTTGCGAAATATATTCATATTATAACATGTTCTAAATATACGTTGGTTTGCCATATGTTGGTCAGTCAGTTAAGTCCCATAAGTGATATACGTAAGAACGATCATTTTTCTTTCGATTCATGACTGACTAAGCAGAAGAGATTCCCGTAGTAGGTTGCAATTTCCTTCTGCGGGAGACTGGTTGCCGACCAAAACGATAAGACCCAGTCTATCCTGCTATTTAAACCAAAGCCGGAAAAATAGATGGATTTATACAATTCTCAAAGCTATTTGATCGTACGTGGATATATAACGAACTCGACTGGAATTCGAAATCGGCTTCCCGGTTTCTCATTACTCTACGACGCACATCCACATGTTGCTACTTGTGGACTTTATATCAACTGGTAAATAAATGTAGGTCCGTGATTTGAATTATATTTTTCAATTTGATAAACAATAAAATCATCCGGTTAATTATGTACAGGTACATGCATTACACTTACAGGATATCTCTACCGGTTTCCTTTCAAACGTTCAGGTTAGGCGTCAGACGGTTGGACAGTAGTCCAACAGTCTGACTCCTAACAGCCGGCTTCTTTTGCTGGGGCCATTGGTCGATCTGTTTTAGGCTTTGTCTATGAAGGTTGACGTCTATATGTGTGGAATCAGCGTTCAATTCTCGTTGAAAGTCTGTTATTTGTTTTCCGTTTACAGATTTCGTGTTGTTTTTTTTAGATGTAAAACTCCAATGAGGGAAATGGTTGTCATTTGATGACAACAAAAGATAATTTAAAACAATAATAATCACCAATCATACCTATTTAAAAACATCTAGAAAGTGCAATAACTGGACTTGAAAAAAAACAAACTATTTTCCTGAAACCATTTGTAAATAAAAGCTTTTATAGACTTTAGCCAAAAGCAGTAATGGCTTCTGGGTCAATAAATGTCAAATATTTCCTGGTAGAGAAACGACTAATACTACGATTACAATCATAATTCCAACTTTGTTTCAGCTGATGGTTCCCGTTCACTTTCTATACAAGCCTACAACGCAAATCTCTTCATCGTCCATATTAGGAGTAATATGCGTGTGACAGAAGTAAGATAAGGATGGGAGACGTTAAAAAAGAATTCTAGTCTTTAGTTTAGTATACTTTTTTTTTTTTAACCATAATATACTCCAATTAGAACGCCGAATAAAAATATATTCTTTCAGTGATTTTTTTATGAGTAATTTGTAGCCATTCCATAATGAAATGTAATACAAGAAATGCTACGCTTCATAAAATTTAAATAATAAAAAGTAGGTTTATAATGAACTAGAAGTATTACCCTTGGACATTCCAGGGTTTTCCGATTGAAATATTCTGATGAATCATATTCAAAACTAGCAGCATGACCCGGCGTTGCCTGTGCTTGATTCAAAAATCGTACGACTCATACAGCAATCGCTATCACGTGACTTAAAATATTTTCGCCCTTCCTTGCCTTTAAAGGAGTGCCCTTTTCCGTGCTGATGTTGCTACATGCCTTACTTCTTGCCTACTTCACCCTGCGAAGTTTTTCTAAGCTCTATACCAAACATTAAATCTGTTACGAAAAAAGAACGAATTAAAATGAACACAAAACGATCAACTTTAAAAAAGGGCTCGTAACTGGAAAAACCGAATGAAAAACGAATGTTAACAACAAATACTTTTTCACACCCAACCCAGTTCTGTGGAATCAGAATCAACGTTGAGTTTAAGCAAGTGAATGAGCCAATTGGAGTAAAGTGCCATGCAGATTTAAATTTTTCCCACTTGTGACGAATGCAGCTATCGATTTTTTTGCATGCTAGCATGCTAGTTAACATTCGTGTCAGTCAGCTGTTGGCTCTCACGCTGGCCAATAGAATCTTCCTGCCAATTCTTGACAGCCACCTATAGGCTCTCACTCTGGCCAGTAGAAAATGGCCGCAAACTACATGAAAACTGCCGTAGAAGCATGAAAAAATCGATTATTTCCACTATCGATGGGAGTTGAGAAATGCAAAGTCGGTCTTGGCCTTCGCGCTAACTTGGAGCATGTGCATGTACATTTAGGTGCAAACCCGTCGAAAATGGCGGTCTTGCATTCGTTACACATACACACACACACACATACACACACATCCTGCCTTTTATAGATAGAGATTTAAATATTTCATAAGAATTTTCCTAGTTCTACGACTGTAAAATAATCACGGAAATCTCCCTATTGATTCGTTAAATGTCTGCGCATTCATAACAGTTAACAGATATAATAAACTACTGCAATATTTATAGTAAATATTAATACAGGTAACTATTTAAAGAAATTTAATATTTTTTGGTTCACCACTGCTGTGGTGTGTTATTGAACTCACAACTCTTTAGGTCTAGTCACTAGATCTAACCAACGCCTTTCTTGACTGGGCGATAATTTACTCGTTTATATCTTTGCGTGTATAAAGTCGTTGGTTAGATCCAGTGATTAGACCCAGTCACATTGAACCAATCTTCCTTGCCGCAGACCTAACAATTGATTCAATATCATCTTTCTACTTCTATCAGCAGAAAACGATAACCCTCAAAGGGGTAAAGAGTCATTCTCCGGGCGTCGTTTTACATTGTGTTCGGACACCGATTATCGATAATTAAGTTGTTTTTTACTTAGGTTATTACTTAGCTTAAGCCATTTTCCAAATAGTCTAATCACGAATATACTCACTTAAAGCAGAATATAGCCCCTTCCTTTCCCATAAGATATCTTCCGATTTTTTTAAAAGGTGATTTTTAGGGCAACTCTGGATCATACACCGATCCCAATCTACATATATTAATATAATATTTAATACGACTCATTTGTTTGCACATGAGTAAACTTAAGTTTTTATATATTTTGGAGAAAATCCTTGAAGGGTGATCATTTTTTAAAGGTTATTTTATCTTTCACAATTACCATTTTGTAGATTAAATCTATTACATAACATTCCTATAAAGAAATGCATTTGCTGATACAAGTAGTAAAGCACTGAAGTAAGCAGCCATGGGGCTTTAGTTTAGGCTATTTTATATCTCTAGTTATGATATAGGCTCGCTCCTGTTTCATTTATCGGCTTTATAATATATTAAGCTTATAGTTAAACATTGTTCGGGTATTTATTAGATAATATAGGTAAATATCAACTATGTTTATACTTGAGGCTATAATATTCGGATTTGTACTCGAGCCTATAAGTATGTCTTGGTTAGATTATACTTGTGGCTATATTCTTTGGGATTATGCAGGATTTTATATTCAAACGTTGGTTGTTTTTCTACCGGAGAAAATGTTATTTTTCAGATGATAGGTAAGCATTTATCTTTTGTTTTCATTTAATTAATTTTTACAGTCCATCATTCTTTTCTATGTTAATTAAAGTGAGAAAATAGTTTTAGATTGTGAGAATGTTTTTGAGATAATGATTTACATATACATTTCCTACTCATTAACCCATAGTTCGTGTGGGAATAGGCGAAAGCATATTTTTCACAAGAATATTTGCATGAAAGTGAATATATCGAACCCGACTAGAATTGAAACACGGTTCTCCGATTTAAATTCCGAGTCGTCATCTATTACACCACCCGCACAGCAAGCTTACGGCACGTGATATCTCCAAGTGTTCACGCATCTACATACTGACCAGGTTCAATGGTTTTTTTTTTCTTTTAAATTCGGTGATCGTACGAGAACAAATTATAGTGATTTCCAAGCGTAGCTCAGATGTGGCACAAGGCCGAAAGTAGGGGGCACTCAGTGAGAATCGAACTCACTACTCAGTGGTAATTGTTCTAGCGAGACAAGCGTGCTAACCATTACACCGCCTCGATGTGTCCAAAGTGATTTTCTAAGCGCTGCTTAGATGTGTCACAAGGCCGAAAGTATGGAGCACCGAGTGAGGATCGAACTCACTACTCAGTCGTAATTGTTCTAGCGAGACAAGCTTGCTAACCATTACACCACGCCGATGTGCCCCAAAATAGTAATTTTCCAAGCGTAGCTCGGATGTGGCACAAGGCTGAAAGTATGGGATACCCAGTGAGGATCGAACTCACTACTCAGTCGTAATTGTTCTAGCAAGACAAGCTTGCTAACCATTACACCACCTCGAGGTGCACGGACGGGCGCAAATTATATATTCATCAAGTTTATACTTGACAGAGTAGGCAATCATTGGTCAGGCATACATGTCTATAGTAAGAGATTTATACGTATGGTCGCAAGCATCCACTAGTCCCCTTTTTATGAGTAACATATTCTTCAAAGTATATGATCAGCCTATTCAAGACCCTGCCGACAGTGTAACTGTAGTGTGTTAGTCAAAGGGCTTCCTGACACTTTTGATTGTACTGTAGATGTACATTTTCAATAGAATCGAACGATATCCTCTGAGATGAAAAGAATAAAATAAACGAAAAGAATAAAATAGAGTGTAAACATAACATTGCTATTAAACGACGCAAATTTGCCTGGGAAAATATTCATTTTCAATGATAAGCATATACAAATTCGGCATTTGGTATTTTCTCTCCTGCATTATGTTTGCATGACGTAGACTTTTCTTCGGGGGCTGCTTGTAATATTGTTTTAATACATGTATTTTTGTTAAAGCAGTTTTAATATTTGGCGCTTAATATAATCTAAATTTAATATTATAAGGATAGAAACAGAAAAACCCTGTTGAGCATGCTATGTAAATTGTTATCTCATTATATTTAAAGTTTTGTCTACCATTTTAACTACTGCCTTTGCTATTACGTGAATGGCGTAAATACAGTTAAAATTAACAATATATTTCGGAATGTTTAAAAAGTAAATAACACTCGACTAATAGAATACGAGTAACTTATTTACAATAATTTCTGGATAAATGAATAAGTAATGCGTAGGAAGTGGTTCATGTTCGAAATCTGTATCTGTTGGAGAAATTGCGGTGATAATCTACGTTACTGTATGTTCAGATTTCGATATAAAAAAACAACAAACATCTAGCAATAAATATATTGAATACAATAAAACTTAATGGGGAACTACGTTGCTGATATAGTGGCGGATATTGAATTTAATAATAATAATAATAATAATAATAATAATAATAATAATTATTATTATTATTATTATTATTATTATTATTATTATTATTATTATTATTATTATTATTATTCCTGGCGTATACATATTTCTTTCCGGGTTCCAACAAGAAGCCTTAGGTCAGAAATGGTGTCTGGCCATTTTCCACTGAGCATTTTTGGAGGAAAAATAAAAACTAAGATCACACATATTTTACACAGATAAATCCCTTCGTAATGTGTGGTCTGTAGTTGTGAGTACATTTTTTTTTGTATTTCTTTAAGGCATGAACTACCAGAAATCCCTTCAATCAGTCTACTGAAATCTTTTCCAATCATTCCGAGGGCTCCAAATACAAATGGCGTTGTTGATATCTTCATGTGTCACATTTTTGAGATTTCGATTTTATTGTATTTCGATATATTTTTTTTTAGATCTTGAAAGACACTTTACATTCATAAGAAGGCATATTTCGTTTTTGCAGTCTCTGATCACAATGTCTCGTCGATTAAATTTGATTTTTCTCTCTGTGTATTATTAAGTGCAATAAAATTGTTACAAGTCTTATCTCTGTAACCCTGTCTGGGACGTGTTCATAACAATTTTTTGCAATTTCCTTTATGCTAAAGTTGCAGATTTTCCAATGCAGATATCGGCCCCTCTGTCATGCCGGGTTTTACATTTAGTGGGTGCCAATAGCGTGCAACCTGATAAAAGACGGTCAACTGTTTCTGGATGTCTGTTACAGAATCTGCATTTTGGTCTAACATAATTTTTCACTACGTATGTTTAGTAATTTCTGGTGATCAAGCATTGGTCCTGTGCAGGAAAAATAAAAGCTTCGGTTTCAGCTTTTCAGCCTGCACCACATAGCAACTGATAGGTATGGGGTTAGTCTACATCGACTTGTTAGAGACGGGCTGAATATTGATCGTGAAATGTTTATCCTGTAATTGTTTCTGTATCTGGTCGATTGCATTTGCCTTAATTATTATTATTATTATTATTATTATTATTATTATTATTATTATTTATTTATTTATTTATTTATTTTGGTTCTGGTGTATACTGATTTCTTTCCGGGTCCTAACTAGAGACCTAAGTCAGAAATAGCATTATGATATTTTTCTCTGAGTATTAAAAAAAGAAAAAACACCAAAAACAAAATAAAACACCTATTATTATTATTATTATTATTATTATTATTATTATTATTATTATTATCATTATTATTATTATTATTATTATTATTATTATTATTTGAATAACACGGTGAAGTAATACAGAGAAATTCTCTACTTGGGGCAATGTGCTTACAATCTCATCTAAGCTCAAGAAAGACAACCTTATAACGGTGGGAAAGCGATTGAAGCCAGACAGATCAGGACTAGTAATATTACTGATTCTTCTTTGGATCTTATGAAAGAGTTCCAGATAGGTAGCAGGGAGACCTAGAAATGGATTCAATATAGACTTTCCACTTGATGTCAGCTGAAAAGGTTAGACCGAGAAGGCGCAATGAGTCATTTTCCTGGTGGATATCATCCCTGTGGGCTTCAGATAATTAATAGAGAAAGTTTAGTTTTGGACGCGTTAAAATGGACAATCCATTTTTGCTCCAGTTACCGCCGGTCTTGGGGTCATTATTATTGATGCAGGTTTAAATGGCAATGTCGGCAGCGTAGAGGCCAAGTTGAGAGCTGATGTCAACTGAAAGTTAATGGAGATTAAAACAGTGTACGAATAAGGATGAAGACCTGAACCGAGAAACTTCTATTAAAGGTTCTATTCAATCACCGACTCCGACAGATATTTATACCACTTCTTTTTAAAACTGAAGCCAAGCTTAAGGTATACTGCCAATCGCGTGTCGTTGCTTATACGCCTCTTGTACAAACGATACACAGATACCTTTGAAAAAGCGTTGGCCGAAAAGCTCCTAAGATTGAAAATGGCGTCAATTTTGTTCATCTCTCTCTCTCTACCCCCCTCTCTCTCTCTCTCTCTCTCTCTCTCTCTCTCTCTCTATATATATATATATATATATATATATATATATATATTATAAGTTAATAGACTTAAAATTAAGTCTCTTAACTTGTAATATTAATACTCTGTAAATTTGCATTGAGAACTATTTGTAAAAATAAAAATAACTATAAGAACACAGGATTATATATCTTACTGTTCTTTCTTTTTATTAATATATATATATATATATATATATATATATATATACATATATATACATATATATATATATATATATATATATATATATATATATATATATATATATATATATATATATATATATATACATATATATATATATATATATATATATATATATATATATATATATATATATATAACTATCCGGGTTTCAATTCCCGGTAGTGGATGCGCACTGCTGATGAGTCCCAAATATAGGAGGAAAGGGCGGTCCAGAACTTTCTGCATTCTGTTGAGGTTTCTTCTAGACTCGATGAATTGCTTAATTATCTCAAATCCTCCTTAATTTCGATCATTTTATATATATATATATATATGAAAATATATAGAAAATAAGAAAGAACTGGTTAGGTAAATAATCCAAGGTTCTTTAGTATTTTTGTTATTATTTTTAAAAAATAGTTCTCGATACAAAAGTAGACCATAAATATAATTATTTATTTAAAAATATGATTCCAACACGCGACATAAGAGTTCTCATGTTTCAAAACAAGAGCCGAAAACTTCAATATAATTATTTGAATTAAATTGAATTAAAGTAAGCTCTGTTCCATCTTCAAGCAAAATTATTTTTGAAATAACTTATTTCTGAAATTTACGTGTTTTAATAGCAGATTCATTATTGAAATAAAAATTTCCATGGTGACGGCCAGCGCGAGTTTTCATATATAAAGTGGCGCATGGCGTTAATAATTTGTATCAGAAAAGAGTTACATTTCTAGGTGTCAAGTCAGGGTAAGATTGGGGTGTCTAAATTTAAAACGGAAAATGTTTAGTCTAGTCTGGCTTACGTGTCTAGGGAGATTTTTTTTTTTATTTTTTTTTTCTAAAAGGGTTTTGTGCATATAAAAAAAAAATTAAAAAAAACAAAAAACTGACGTAACATTTGTTTTTTGACGACTTCATAAAAGGTTATCTTTTTTGTAGGGTATTTAAGCTATTTATTAGGACTATGGATTTAAAAAAAATTATATGCTAATTATTCAAAGCAAAGATTTGATGATGTCGGGAAAACACGTTAACTCATGTCTATTGTTTAATTAGGTACCTCCACGAAAATGTAAACAAACAGAGATAGCATGATGAAAAAGACGCCGAACTTGACGAAAACAAGTTTTTATCGTCTAATGTTCATATTATTATTAAAGAGGAAAGATCAAAGTATTTTGAGGGTATTTTTTTTTACATTTTTTAATCGTTCCTATCACGTCCGAAAATTTCGTTAAAATTCTTGTTTTTTTTTTTTTTGGCAAAAAAAAGGACAGATAATCAATCATTTTCAATCATTTGATAAAAAAAGATGAAAATCTGACTTTGATATTCTTTTCAAAATCAATTATCATTTTTTCAAAACTGATTTTAATAAAATCAGAAATTATAATGTTTATTTAAAATATTTTGAACCAAGCTTAACTTAGCTTCTGCGCCGAAAAAATGTTATTTGAAAATAAAACAAAGAAGGTCATAACCTTTTGCGTGGTTTGACAAGTGACAAAAGGCACATTCATGACGTTTAGATAACTTACGGGAGGATAATTCTTTCTACGGATGGAAGGAAGTGAAATTATTTAGATTTAAATGAACAAATTATTTACCTCGTTACTTTTAAGGAAGACTTTCAGCGCTCTAATTTTTCATTTTTTTTTTTTTTTGTACTTAGCTTTCATCTTTACGTTTACGATGCTTTATGGAAAATATAAAGAAATTAAAAAATAAGACTGTTAAGAGTGAGATTAAATTTCATAAGAAAAAGGTATCTAATTTATTTATAGGTACCTTTCTTATGAAATTTTATCAGAAGTGTACATAAAATACTATAATTTTATGTACATTTATTACATTTTACTGTGTTATTTGTATTTCCATTCATTTTATTATTAATTTTGATATTTCATTTATGGAAAAATGTCATAACTGAGATTAATATAAAAATAAGATCATATAAATTAAAGTTTAGCAGTAGTTAAATTTCATAAGATGATACTGATACTTATAGGTACCCTTCTCAGTTGAAATTGAAAAATCAAATTAACTTCTCCATGCGTGTTTCGCAAAAGTAAAGGCCTTAACAGCGGAGAACAATGCTGAACTCAAATAATGCAACTAAATTGTATTCTGGTTGGTCTTCCATACTTTATAATTACTGCCCGATTATAAGCACAAAAATTACATTTTTTAATTACCATGGCTCTTCTGATTGGTCCAAACGATACAATTTTCAAAGAGCTAGACAATGACGATCTCATCTGGACACTTTGAAAGGTTGATGGTGCTTTTAACTAATGTTATAATATTTTTAAAAACTTAATGTAAAAATCTATTATAATTAAAGAAATAACAAATAATTGTATTAAAAATTCAATTTTCATTGAAAAATTTTTTTTGCTTTCAGAAAATATTGTCCATATTCATAAAAAAACTAAAAACAAATAAAAGCATTTGAAATTAAATAATATATGTGTTTTATTGAGTTTTGTATGTTATAATTCAGAGCTGATTTTCAGGTACGTTGGCTCCAATTAAAAAAACAAACATGATTTGCATTCTTCAAAGCGTTGTGCTTTTAACTATTGTAATCACTAAGGCCGGCGCGCTCGAATTTCTAGAGTTTTTCGTAAAATTAGTTATGGGGGTGTTACTAAATATATAAAAAAAAAATTTCTGCCATGACTTTAATAAAAAAAAATATTTATAATAATTTCGATCATCTGTGAATAGTTTCTGAAAGTTTCATTAACATCTGACAATTATTTTTATTTTTTCAAGATTTTCCAAATTAATGTGTGTAATACAAAAAAAAAAACGTGCTAAAAATTATCTATGTTATTTACTACCCCATGTTGGTACAAAGAGAAACAAGGTTTTTTTAATCAAAATTTAGAACGTTCTAAAAAGAAGCAAAAATTTTAAAAAATAATTAAAAAAATACTTTGGTCTTTTCTCTTCATAAAAACATAAGCATTTAGACGATAAAATTTTGTTTTCATAAAGTTTGGCGTCTTTTTCATCAGACTACGCTCTTTTTTTTAGCGATTTCGTGGAGGTACCTATGTTTAATAGATTTTTATTATTTAGAAACTTAATAATGTGTAGTTTCTCATGTAGGCATAAAGGGCATGGGTCTACAATCACATAATTTTTCACTGTTTATGTCTAATTTAAGTGAAGGGTTTTTATACACAAAACCTTTTTAGAAAAAATAAAATAAAAAAATAAATAAATCTCACTAAACACGTAAACCAGACTAGACTAAATCATCTTCCGTTTTAAATTTACACACCCCAACCTTACCCTGACTTGACACCTAGAAATGTAACTCTTTACTGATACAAATTATTAACACCCTGCACCCATTTCTACATGAAAAATACCGCTGGCCTTCACCAAATTTTGATTTCAATAATGAATCTGCTATTAAAACACGTAAATTTCAGAAATAAGTTATTCCCAAAAAATTTCGCTTGAAGATGGAACAGAGCTTACTTTAATTCAATTTAATTCAAATAATTATATTGAAGTTTTCGGTTCTTGTTTTGAAACATGAGAACTCTTATGTAGCGTGTTGGAATCATATTTTTAAATAAATAATTATATATATATATATATATATATATATATATGTATACGAGTTTTGTCTGAAAAGTAAGGGGAGTGGGTGTATTTTGCGAGCTATTTGTGAAAGAGTATTATGGATTGTATTATCAACTAGTATGATATCTTGGGAGTACATAACCATAATCTTAGCGATTGCTTCGCTCAGTGCGCCGGAAGAGACGGGAGTTGTGGAAGGGCAAATCCTGGCTGCTTCAAAGCTACAACAATTGACTGACCTACAATGATGATCCAGCAGTTCCTGATCAATAACATTGTCGTGCTGGAATGACAACCCCATTCACTTGACTTGTTCTTTTCGCTAAGTTCACGGAAATCATTATTTTGAAGACGTGGAGACAACTAAGAAGAAATTATTTGTAAGGCCAGTCCTGTTAATTTTCACATATACATACATATATATATATATATATATATATATATATATATATATATATATATATATATATATATGTATATATATATATATATATATATATATATATATATATATATGCTTATGGTGTACTCTCCCGGCGTATTCGACGTATGAGAGGCAAGTAGCTCAGTTCCTAGGAAATGAGAGCCAAACATCAGTATATATGATTTGACTATAGTGGTGAAGGTTTTGTGCAGACCAACGACACTTTTTGAAGAGCCGAATACAGAGACCCGGTGAACTCCGCACCACAAGGTCCCCAAACGACCGTATGCAAGTTTTGAATTCAGACTTTTCCTTCTCCTAGAACAGTTGCCATCCAAAACTATATAACTGTCCTGCTATTTACCCATAGATGGAGGGAGAAGATGAAGATTAATACTTTTTCCTATCGTATTAGCACCTAAGTGAATGTAATGCATTCGACTGAAATTCGAACTCGGCTCTCCGATTCCACAACTCGAGCCGCTATCCACTATTCAACCGATATATATATATATATATATATATATATATATATATATATATATATATATATATATATATATATATATATATATATATATATATATATATATATATATATATATATATATATATATATATATATATATATATATATATATATGTGTGTGTGTGTGTGTGTAAGTCTAACTTAATTCATAAGCTTTCTGTTTTATTCTCTAGCAATATCCACTAAGTTACAATTATGTTTCACAAATTATGTCTGTAATCTTTGGTAGGTTTCACTGTCGTTTCTCTCGGAGGATATGTTGTTTCCAAGTAAGAGTTAGCGCTTATTTCAATAGTCAAATGAACCTTTTTGACATTTATTTTGCTTGTTTTTTTATTGTTTGTTTTTTATCAGTAATTTGTTTAATTTTTAACTATATGACATAATTCATTCTACGCTCTAGAAATAAAATAAAATAAAATAGAAATAACAAGCCTATATAATTTTTGTTCGATTTTGAGGGAATAAATATGTCGTAAATTTTAGTCAGCTGCCTATTCGCCTTAGTTTCTTATTGGCTCGTTGAAAGCATTTATATGTGCTAGAATTACAATGTTATGAATAGCACTATCAATTTGTCAATCTAGTAGAAGTAAAAATGAAAGTAAAACCTGGCTCTATAAAAAGAGCCTTATTCCGAAAATTAACGTTTCTGAACAAGTAAGTGAACTACTTAATCGCTGGCTGGGGTGAATCGCTTTCCATTTTTTCTCCGGTCATATTTATAGGCGAAGAACAGGAAATGAGATAAACCATTCTTTGAATTTTATCAATAACCACAAGACTTATAGCTAGATCACCAGTGCAGGACAGTGAAGCAAGATTTAATGTACGGACGAATGCTAAAGAGGAAAGATAGTTTCTGACGAGAAGAAGTCTCTGATAGGGTAAAGAATTCCAACTTTCTTAGCAGTGGGCCTAGAAATTTAATAACTATAATAAATCTTCTTCGTATCAGTAAAAAAATCGAACCCAAGGAGATTCCAATAGTTGGAGGTTAGCATCAGCCATATTGTTATCAGGCAGAAAATACACTCTCTGGTATTTAATGAAAGCAGTTTTGTTTTGGGGGCCTTAGAATTTACAAGCCATTTCTTGCCCCAGTTAACCATTAATTGAAGGTCGTTTTTCCAGAGCATCTGCCAGGGTTACTTTGTCACATCTGTCTGACTTGCTACTAAGGCAACAGTAAATATTTGTGACATCAGCATGAAAATCTATTTGGAAAATGATAACATTGAGAAGGTCATTGAATGTAAGCAAGAGCATAGGTCAAACATAGAGCCCTGGAGTAATTTCCCCGCATTAATGTGAAATGAACTAGAAGCGTAACCGTTAAACACAATATTATTTACACGATTTGTTCGAAATGGTTGAAAAACCAAGAGTGAATAACCTGGAAGGCAGAATTTGTCGCTGTTGTTTCTGCTGAAGAGGTTAATTTCTTCTTTGCCTTAGAAAACGTAAATTCGAGGGAAAAAAGAATACGTCGTATTTTAGGTAAATAAATGTATAATTTATTTACATGCATACAAATCCAACATACTACTCGTATCTGTTGTAAAAGGTGACAGAGTGGATAGGAAGAAAGAAAGAGAAATAATGTTGGTCATGGCTGTCGATTGATGTTTTGTGAAAACAGTGGGGGCGAAGGATGAAAGTTTAAAAGCATCACGTTCAGTCTCAGTCTACCTGCGGCGTTCTTGACCAACCTCTGCGTCGACATCTCACATGGGTCTCTCTTCCTCTTTTCTCCGGCATTGAATCAAGGAATTTATATCCGTCGCATCAGCTCCAAATCGCAGTCTGTGTCTTTTAGCGGGAGTTATTTCTACTGGTCAATATATAAAGTTCATTTTATCATTTAATGCCTAGAAAATGCGTCGAACCATGATGCGTACAGACACGTTTTTGCATTCTGTCTTCGGTCGGCGAGCAGTCAACATCCGGTTTTATTGAATGAAACATGTCAAATTAAGCCGAATATTCTTGGCACTTGAAATTGTTGAGAAAGCTAGCATGCCAAGATCTGTCGTTCGACATCGAAATATCGAAAGCCACAGCTCGATCTCCACGTTTTTTTTTTTTTTTTTTTATTATCTAAAGCCTGAGAGACAAATACAGTGATAGACCTTAAAACGGTAGATTTATTTCCCATGACGATAATTTCAGATTCGGAGCACATTATTAATTTTATCGAACATTGTTATTCTTTAGGGTCAGTAATTAAGTATAACATAATCTTAAAACAGTAAAACTGATTCACGCTTTGTACAAGATAATGTATGTGTTATGAACAGGAAAAATTTGAACCGGTGTGCCGAGTGCAAGTTCTGGTGGACTCATTGCGTTCACATCACTCTATAGTTTTGGGAAAGCACATGAAACTCTTTTTACTCTCGTTAATTATGGCTGAAATAGCAGTGTAGACAGGACAGTCTAGCCTTATTTAGAAGCCAATGTTGCAGAAGTGCAACGTAATGAGGATCTGTGAGGAATCATGAATGTCTCAGTCCGAAACGTATATATAACATTTAAAAATGATTTTTACAAACAATTGCTTATTAGAATCCAAAATCATGCGAATAAAAGTTTTGGATAATCATGTTTCGATCAGAAATATTGTACTTTATGCCGTGGAATGTTAGAAAAATAAATAGTGTATGAAAGTGAAAAAATTCTATTTAATATTCAATGTCTACAGTAAAAATCATGCTACAGGTTCTTGCATTGATAGAAAGGTGCACCCACCTGCGCAGATTCGAATAATAAATAAAATGTATATAACTTTTTTTTTTATCTAATTTTATGTTGTATGAAAGTTTGGTCTAGAGTCGATTATCGTGATCGGAACACAATCAACAAGTGAATGTTAAGACTTTTCATTAGGTTTTGACGTGATTAAAGCGATGACACCAGTGCTTGTAAATGTTTTTAAATCAATTAATAAAGAAAAAAAAAATACAGACAAAAGCAAAGAAATAAAAAGACAAAAAAAAACCCGGAAAAGTAAAGGGAATGAAGTAAATAATATAGAAGGAAAGAAACAGTAAATAAAAGAGTTATTGAACATATGAAAGAAAAAAAACGAAAGAGGAAGAACCACAGGAAAAAATAGCACAATAAATAAAAAGAAGAATTTATGAAAAGATGAAAGAAAAAAGGATACAAGAAAGAGAAACAAAAAGAAACACAGAAATAAAAAAAACAATAAATAATAGAAAGAATTAATGAATAGACGAAAGAAAAAAGATGGAAGAAAAAGAAACACAAAAATAAAGAAACAATAAATAATAGAAAGAAGTAATGAATAGACAAAGAAAAAAAGATGCAAGAAAAAGAAACACAAGAATAAAGAAATAATAAATAATAGAAAGAATTAATGAATAGACGAAAGAAAAAGATGCAAGAAAAAGAAACAAAATAATAAAGAAACAATAAATATTAGAAAGAATTAATGAATAGACGAAAGAAAAAAAGATGCAAGAAAAAGAAACACAAAAATAAAGAAACAATAAATAATAGAAAGAAGTAATGAATAGACGAAAGAAAAAAGATGCAAGAAAAAGAAACACAAAAATAAAGAAACAATAAATAATAGAAAGAAGTAATGAATAGACGAAAGAAAAAAAGATGCAAGAAAAAGAAACAAAATAATAAAGAAACAATAAATAATAGAAAGAATTAATGAATAGACGAAAGAAAAAAGATGCAAGAAAAAGAAACACAAAAATAAAGAAACAATTAATGAATAGACGAAAGAAAAAAAGATGCAAGAAAAAGAAAGACAATAATAAAGAAATAATAAATAATAGAAAGAAGTAATGAATAGACGAAAGAAAAAAAGATGCAAGAAAAAGAAACACAAAAATAAAGAAACAATAAATAATAGAAAGAAGTAATGAATAGAAGAAAGAAAAAAAGATGCAAGAAAAAGAAACACAAGAATAAAGAAATAATAAATAATAGAAATAATTAATGAATAGACGAAAGAAAAAGATGCAAGAAAAAGAAACACAAAAATAAAGAAACAATAAATAATAGAAAGAAGCAATGAATAGACGAAAGAAAAAAAGATGCAAGAAAAAGAAACACAAAAATAAAGAAACAATAAATAATAGAAAGAAGTAATGAATAGACGAAAGAAAAAAAGATGCAAGAAAAAGAAACACAAAAATAAAGAAACAATAAATAATAGAAAGAAGCAATGAATAGACGAAAGAAAAAAAGATGCAAGAAAAAGAAACACAAAAATAAAGAAACAATAAATAATAGAAAGAAGTAATGAATAGACGAAAGAAAAAAAGATGCAAGAAAAAGAAACACAAGAATAAAGAAATAATAAATAATAGAAAGAAGTAATGAATAGACGAAAGAAAAAAAGATGCAAGAAAAAGAAACAAAATAATAAAGAAACAATAAATAATAGAAAGAATTAATGAATAGACGAAAGAAAAAAGATGCAAGAAAAAGAAACACAAAAATAAAGAAACAATGAATAGGCGAAAGAAAAAAAGATGCAAGGAAAAGAAACACAAGAATAAAGAAATAATAAATAATAGAAAGAAGTAATGAATAGACGAAAGAAAAAAAGATGCAAGAAAAAGAAACAAAATAATAAAGAAACAATAAATAATAGAAAGAATTAATGAATAGACGAAAGAAAAAAGATGCAAAAAAAAGAAACACAAAAATAAAGAAACAATTAATGAATAGACGAAAGAAAAAAAGATGCAAGAAAAAGAAAGACAAGAATAAAGAAATAATAAATAATAGAAAGAAGTAATGAATAGACGAAAGAAAAAAAGATGCAAGAAAAAGAAACACAAAAATAAAGAAACAATAAATAATAGAAAGAAGTAATGAATAGAAGAAAGAAAAAAAGATGCAAGAAAAAGAAACACAAGAATAAAGAAATAATAAATAATAGAAAGAAGTAATGAATAGACGAAAGAAAAAGATGCAAGAAAAAGAAACACAAAAATAAAGAAACAATAAATAATAGAAAGAAGCAATGAATAGACGAAAGAAAAAAAAGATGCAAGAAAAAGAAACACAAAAATAAAGAAACAATAAATAATAGAAAGAAGTAATAAATAGACGAAAGAAAAAAAGATGCAAGAAAAAGAAACACAAAAATAAAGAAACAATTAATGAATAGACGAAAGAAAAAAAGATGCAAGAAAAAGAAACACAAAAATAAAGAAATAATAAATAATAGAAAGAAGTAATGAATAGACGAAAGAAAAAAAGATCCAAGAAAAAGAAACAAAATAATAAAGAAACAATAAATAATAGAAAGAATTAATGAATAGACGAAAGAAAAAAAGATGCAAGAAAAAGAAACACAAAAATAAAGAAACAATTAATGAATAGACGAAAGAAAAAAAGATGCAAGAAAAAGAAACACAAGAATAAAGAAATAATAAATAATAGAAAGAAGTAATGAATAGACGAAAGAAAAAAAGATGCAAGAAAAAGAAACACAAAAATAAAGAAACAATTAATGAATAGACGAAAGAAAAAAAGATGCAAGAAAAAGAAACACAAGAATAATGAAACAATAAATAATAGAAAGAAGTAATGAATAGACGAAAGAAAAAAAGATGCAAGAAAAAGAAACACAAGAATAAAGAAATAATAAATAATAGAAATAATTAATGAATAGACGAAAGAAAAAGATGCAAGAAAAAGAAACAAAATAATAAAGAAACAATAAATAATAGAAAGAATTAATGAATAGACGAAAGAAAAAAAGATGCAAGAAAAAGAAACACAAGAATAATGAAACAATAAATAATAGAAAGAAGTAATGAATAGACGAAAGAAAAAAAGATGCAAGAAAAAGAAACACAAGAATAAAGAAATAATAAATAATAGAAATAATTAATGAATAGACGAAAGAAAAAGATGCAAGAAAAAGAAACAAAATAATAAAGAAACAATAAATAATAGAAAGAATTAATGAATAGACGAAAGAAAAAAGATGCAAGAAAAAGAAACACAAAAATAAAGAAACAATAAATAATAGAAAGAAGTAATGAATAGACGAAAGAAAAGAAGATGCAAGAAAAAGAAACACAAAAATAAAGAAACAATAAATAATAGAAAGAAGTAATGAATAGAGGAAAGAAAAAATGATGCAAGAAAAAGAAACACAAAAATAAAGAAACAATAAATAATAGAAAGAATTAATGAATAGACGAAAGAAAAAAAGATGCAAGAAAAAGAAACACAAAAATAAAGAAACAATAAATAATAGAAATAATTTATGAAAAGATGAAAGAAAAGAGAATGCAAGAAAGATAAAAAAAGAAACACAGAAATAAAGAAACAATAAATAATAGAAAGGATTAATGAATAGTTGAAAGAAAAAGAACGAAAAAAGATAAAGATAGATATGAATAAAATAAGAAATAAAAAATAAAAGAAAGAATTAATGAATAGACGAAAGAAAAAAAGATGCAAGAAAAAGAAAGACAATAATAAAGAAATAATAAATAATAGAAAGAAGTAATGAATAGACGAAAGAAAAAAAGATGCAAGAAAAAGAAACACAAAAATAAAGAAATAATAAATAATAGAAATAATTAATGAATAGACGAAAGAAAAAGATGCAAGAAAAAGAAACACAAGAATAAAGAAATAATAAATAATAGAAATAATTAATGAATAGACGAAAGAAAAACAGATGCAAGAAAAAGAAACACAAAAATAAAGAAACAATGAATAGGCGAAAGAAAAAAAGATGCAAGGAAAAGAAACACAAGAATAAAGAAATAATAAATAATAGAAAGAAGTAATGAATAGACGAAAGAAAAAAAGATGCAAGAAAAAGAAACAAAATAATAAAGAAACAATAAATAATAGAAATAATTAATGAATAGACGAAAGAAAAAGATGCAAGAAAAAGAAACAAAATAATAAAGAAACAATAAATAATAGAAAGAATTAATGAATAGACGAAAGAAAAACAGATGCAAGAAAAAGAAACACAAAAATAAAGAAACAATGAATAGGCGAAAGAAAAAAAGATGCAAGGAAAAGAAACACAAGAATAAAGAAATAATAAATAATAGAAAGAAGTAATGAATAGACGAAAGAAAAAAAGATGCAAGAAAAAGAAACAAAATAATAAAGAAACAATAAATAATAGAAAGAATTAATGAATAGACGAAAGAAAAAGATGCAAGAAAAAGAAACAAAATAATAAAGAAACAATAAATAATAGAAAGAATTAATGAATAGACGAAAGAAAAACAGATGCAAGAAAAAGAAACACAAAAATAAAGAAACAATGAATAGGCGAAAGAAAAAAAGATGCAAGGAAAAGAAACACAAGAATAAAGAAATAATAAATAATAGAAAGAAGTAATGAATAGACGAAAGAAAAAAAGATGCAAGAAAAAGAAACAAAATAATAAAGAAACAATAAATAATAGAAAGAATTAATGAATAGACGAAAGAAAAAAGATGCAAGAAAAAGAAACACAAAAATAAAGAAACAATAAATAATAGAAATAATTTATGAAAAGATGAAAGAAAAGAGAATGCAAGAAAGATAAAAATAGAAACACAGAAATAAAGAAACAATAAATAATAGAAAGTATTAATGAATAGTTGAAAGAAAAAGAACGAAAAAAGATAAAGATAGATATGAATAAAATAACAAATAAAAAATAAAAGAAAGAATTAATGAATAAAAGAAAGTAAGAAGTAAAGAAGGAGAAATAATGACAATAGTAATTAAATTTAAATTGTTCATTGCCACGGACGAGATAACATGTCTTTGAATGTTATTAGTTTAGTATAATGGACGCGATGACTTTTCTGATGATAGTGCATTCATTCGCAAGATGGCATCGTCTGCTTCTGCAATCAAATGAAATTTGCATATTTACTCTGGTGATAAATCAATTAGTAACCGTTACACATCTTTTTACCTAACATGTACATCCTTTTTCTAAGATGTATTATACCTCTCTAAATTATTCCCATATTTTATAAGACATTCATGTAGATATTACATTTATTCGAGATTTCACGCTCTATTTAAGTTGGTTTCTCTGAAAATAAATTTTTTTATTAGGTTTGTGCAAAAATAATGACGTAATAATGTCGTTTTTTGACGTATTTTGAACTTCAAAAAACGACATTATTACGTCATTATTTTTGCACCAACCTAATAATCATGCAACTATTTATTTTTCATCAAATTTTACGCCAAAAGCAAACAGTAGGCGAAACAAAATTAAAATAGTTATATTATTCGCGGCAAACGGGTTAAAATACATTAAGTTCCTACTTCCTGGTACCTATATTATTGTTCTTCTGTTGCAAAACAGTTTCCATGCCGGAAATGTTGCGGTGATTAACTTTTAATAAAATTTCTATGCTCCAGGTACATTTGACCGGTAACAATTATGGTGGACTCGTGTGAGTTCAAGTGAAAAATGGACATAATTTAAACAAATAAATATTAACAAATACATCGATAGGATATTTTACAAAAGGAAATATAAGAAATTAAATTAATCCAAAGAGTTCAAAGAAACCTTCAGTGCCTGTAGTTGAGGTACTTACATGTCGGCGGGAGCAAAACGAATACGTCTTTGCGATATGAAAAGTCACCGAGAAAGAGGTTAATTTTTTCAAATCTTGTGCCTCCTTTAATTATTTTCAGAGGGCAATTACTTCATAATCTCACGGCCTCTGATTATCGACAGTGAGTAGTAATTCAAAATCTCGTTGCCTGTAATTATGGTCAGTGGGCACTTATTTCATAATCTCGCTGCTTGCGATTATCGTCAGGGAGCGGTAATGCAAAATCTCGCCACTTGTGATTATCGTCAGGGAGCAGTAATTCATAATCTCGCCGCCTGTGATTATCGTCAGGGAGCAGTAATTCAAAATCTCCGCCTGTGATTAGCGTCAGGGAGCAGTAATTCAAAAACTTGCCGCCTGTGATTATCGTAAGGGTGCAGTAATTCATAATCTCGCCGCCTGTGATTAGCGTCAGGGAGCGGTAATTCAAAATCTCCCCGCCTGTGATTACCGCCAGCGAGCGGTAATTCAAAATCTCGCCGGCTGTGATTAGCGTCAGGGAGCCGCAATTCAAAATCTTGCCGACTGTGATTAGCGTCAGGGAGCGGTAATTCAAAATCTCCTCGCCTGTGATTAGCGTCAGGGAGCAGCAATTCAAAAACTTGCCGCCTGTGATTATCGTCAGGGAGAAGTAATTCATAATCTCCCCGCCTGTGATTATCGTCAGGGAGCAGTAATTCAAAATCTCCCCGACTGTGATTATGACCAGGAATGATAATCTAACAGAATATAAGATTATTGCATATTTAAACGCTCTCTACTTAGAAGAACGATAAAACAGTAGTTCTTAACTTCTTTATGGGATTCGTTCTCTCAGAACGTAATGATCATGGTTCCTCAAAAACTTTCTGCTCCTTGTAGCTTGTCTTTCTGTTATTTCTCTTGACTCCTGTTCCGCTATCCATTCAACTTTACTATGAATGTTATGCGTTGTTTTTATCTAAATATTTGTTGTTGCTTACATGTTCGGTGCCGGGAATTCTCAACTTCCTACTGTAGAGCCATGTTTCTGTTGCTTCATGCCATCTTTTTGAAGATCGTCAATCACTCACTTCCATACAGGAGATAAAACCGTGTTGTACTAAGCTAATCTTAGTAATCTTTGAATGCAAGCTGCATCTCTCATCAGAACGTAGGCGAGCATATCTTTCCACATCATTTTTTAAATGTAAAACTTGTTTCAACATTTAGGGAAATATATTCGTGTGGCATTTCCACGGTTTCTTTCTCCTAGTTTGGCTGCTATCCAAGGCTACAGAGCGTAGACATCAATTTTATTTAACCCATAAATAATGATCGGGAAATGGATGAACGCAAGCGACTCGACTAGGATTTCAACCTCGGCTCACCTGTTTTTCATTCTGTGCAGATAACCGTAGCTCTACCGTATATAAAATTTTTATTAAATCCGAAATTCCTAATACGCATACTCTCGTGTCTGAGATAGACGGCTGTGTCCGGCTATTTATTTTTTTTCTCCAAACAAACTGCCCAGTTATTCAGGAACAGCTTTTACTATTCTTATTACCTTTTTTTTCCAACCTGTTCGTTTATTACAGCTTCCTCGACTTCCAGTTTTGTTTCGAAAATAATTTAATTTTTAATGAATTTTACAATATCTCCTTTAATTCCAACCCAGGGGCGTTTCAGCTTATATGCAAATGATAAAACTGCTTGTAAGTAAATTACAGTAAATGAATTGGGTATGTTAAATAAGAAATAACGTTAAGAAGTTTAGCATAAAATATCCAGAAAAAAAAGTAGAAATTTACAGCGAATAGCATGAGTAATGAATAGAAAAAAATAAAGACCCTCTGCGTTTTTCTTTTCTCGATTACCTGTTTGACAGAAGTAATCGAGTTGCAGCCCCCGCCTCTTGCTTTGTTCGTTATGTCTTGACAGACTGCTTCTGCTGTGCGTAACTCTAAGGTATTATGCCAAATACATTTTACTTGAAATGTGTCAGGTAGAACCACATTACGTTCCACTGCCAACCCAGAGTGGATACTCAAAGCTAATCTTCCGATACAGTCGTTGAAAACCTGACTCTGATTAAGTTGTGTTTCTTTCGTTTTTGGTATATTTTATAAAATGCAAAATTCTGACCTAAGCTGGGTGTCAAAAAGAGTGCAATGTTCGAATACTAAGTTACTTTACGAATACAACAAATTAGTGAGAGTAAAAAGTTTTTAGCTTTATGTCAGGGCTAATGTAAGCATTGGAAATAACCATGAACCTTGTTTGAATTTAAATAACCAAAATCTCAGATTATAATATTAATATGTTTTTTTAATATCGATTTTAACTTTTTGGGCCTATAATTTAAATTTGTATATTAAACTCAGATTGATAAGTAATTAAACCATCTACTCCAGTTCGTAGGTATATTAATTTGTGAAACAATAAAGTGGGATCAGGACACGCATATAATCAAATGGATCTTTAATGATTTCATCAGAACCTGAAGTATGTGGGATTTGATAAATACCAATAAAATCGAGATATAAGAACATAGATCCTTTTTTTTTTTTTTTTTTTTTTCATTCAGGCTCTTGTCCCACATCAATCGTTAATAAAAACGAGAACAATGATGCGGATGAGGAAGAGGAATTGGTATCAGTGTCTGTTACGTTTTCTTCAAGTATTGTTCTGGGTGCTCATTCACTTTCGATGAAAGTTTCACTTGCCGCAGTGTCCAGTATTTTTATTATTATATTATTCTTATTCTTCTGTTAATTCGCATTGGATCCCGTATTGTCGCTGAAACTTACAGAATTTTCGGTAGTTATTAAGTGAACGAATTCTTTAAACTTGTATCAGGATTAAAGTAGTTATGGAAGATAAAAATACTTCCATCCTAGTTCAATGATTATTGATTGATTGCCAGGCTCATTTCCTTGTTTAGCTTGATCGATTCTCACTTCCTGTCTCAAAAACATAACCTTATCTTAAGACTAAATTAACCTTGATAAATACGAATACATACTAATATATGAATGGCAAGTATTGAACAGAGAAACTAAGCCTGATTTACAGGCAATAGCGAAGCGTACAGACTTTCATCACCGTCAGATATTATTGCCTTCATATTTGGACATTAAAATAATGCTAGTAAACAATTAAAGATTTTGTGTAAAGATTTTCACAAATACCTTTGCATAAGGCATTTTTGCTAATCTATTCTTTCTCCCACAAGCTAAGTTTTAATTAGCAAGTTAAACCAGACTCTCGAAATGTGGTTGGCGATCTCTCCAGGAAAGGAAAAATTCTGAATTTCAGTCCATAGAGAAGGCCACGGGAAATATATTTTCGTCCAGTAATGCACTAGAATTCACTGATAATAAAGTAAAATGGATGAATCGTGATTACCTATATCCCCACAGATATCAGTAAAAAACATAAAGTGCTATTTTTTTTTCTCTGGCCTGGTGAGTATACGTGAAATACTAATCTATTTCAAATTACTCTTTCAATTCTTTTAGTCCATAACTAAGGTTAAACTCGGATTAACAAGCATCAATTTTAAATCACCACGCTAGTTGAAATATTTGCTCTTTCTTTAGCTGGTTATGAGAAGAAAAAAATATATCAGAGAAGGTAAACGAAAAAAACATAAAAAAAGAATAAACCAGAAAATATAAGACCAAATTCGTAGTGGTTAGCAAAAGGGACATCAGAAGGTGCAATTTATCCATGGGAGACGTCAAAATCAAGCAGTTGAAGGAATTCATTAATTTAGATAATAGATGTAATACAATAGGAACTAAAAAAACACTGAAGATCCATACGAATAGAGGAAGGTGTTAATAACATAATTAAAAATATAAGCTTTTATCGGAGAAAACAAAGAATTATCCTTTATATATGCTTCGCTATTCGGACGAACATATTCATCTTGGCTTCTTCAAAAAGATTCAGTTGCTGTATTCACTGCCTTTTTTGTCGTATTTCTCGGTCGAATTCGATTTTTGGTTCGAATATTTTATTTAGTTCACAAGGTTAGAATCTTTATTCCAGCTTTCCATGCTGTCGATATTTTCCATTAAGACTGGATTAATCCATCGCATATCGTCTGAAAGGATTACAATTAATTTAATTAATCTCAGTAATTCAATCTACTTTGCTTAACACTTATTTTATGAAGTTAAATAATTAGTTATTAAATAAAAATAACCTGTGAGTGATACACACTTTCCTCATTGTGTGTCCTAGAATTTTCACCCGTTTCTTTTTTTATTCTAATTCTAAACACACTTTGTGTTTCTGTTTACCATAACATTTCCCCGGCATCCCTCGCTAGCACCACATTTCTCTTGTCTCAAGTCTCATTGTTGTACTATTTACATTATTTGGACAATTGTCCTATTTGTCGCCATGTTTATCACAACGTTTCGTTGAACGCTCCGACGTTCTTCAGTTGGTTGGAATGTCGAACTGAACCCTTTATTTCACTCACTGGGATAGACTGTACTAGTTCTACGTGCTATGTCTAGTGGATGCCAGTTAATCCCTGTTAATTCCCTTCTTAAGGGAATTAACAGGAGATAACTGACATCCATTAGACAGATATTGAACTCACACTCTTTGAGTCCTGTAACTGGATCTAACTAACGCATTTATCCACTGTACCATGTGTCGTTGATGATATCTATGTATGAATTTCTGGGTATTATAAACCTAATGTCTTCAGCAACCATATTTGACCAGTGCTCATATTGCAATTTTTGCTGTTATCATTATATGTATTTACCAGAGCTCATATTGCAATTTTTGTTGTTATTATCGTTTTTCTCTGGCACTCCTTATTACTGGTTCCCATATTGTATTCATTTCTATGCTTGGTCAGTTCAGAAGATTTTTGTGGCCTAGCATATATGTTGATTCCTTCAGTTTACGAATTTTCTAATGATGTTCTTTATCTATGATCTCAACTTGATCCCACAGAGGGCGGTGATCTCCCTTTTCTCTCCACATGTGGCGAGCCACGCCTGATTTTTCCACTTCCCCTCGCGTTACAGTTTTCTGGTGTTCGTGAAGTCTTAAAATAAGTGGGCGGCCTGTATCCCCTTTATATTTCTTTGCGCAGCTGCACGGGATAGAGCACACACATAGTTTAGTCATGTTCTTCTCTATTGGGGTGGAGGTTACTCAAGGGAGATATCTACGAAGTGTTGTCCTGCTTTTGAAGGTTGTTCTGACTTTATATGGGTCGCAGATCCTTTGTATAATAATGTAAATAGTGTACATAATACCTCATCTCAGAAATATAGACAGATATCTCATTTTTATCTATGATATGATTGGGCAATATTCATTAATATAAAGGCGGAGTGATATTATATAACAGTTTAGTAGTCTTTTCTTTGTTTCCAACATTTTTTTATTTCTTAATACGCCGCTTATATTTTTAAAGGCAGCTTTTCCCATTCCAATCTGCCTTCGGATTTCGGTGTCATATATTCTGTCCGCAGTTCGAACACTTCCCAGATATTTTAATTTTTCGTCTTTGCTTGATTTTGACATCTCCAATTCTTCGTATGATTTTCCAAAGTATTTAGTTGCCAAAGCCTAATCCGTTGCTGCATTTCCCACAACCAAACCATTCTCAGATGTAGTACTTTGCATTCGCTTAGGCTTCATCCTTTGGGCCGAGTGTGGCTAGAAGACCTCCATACTGTACCGCATAGGACTGCCTCATGGAGAGCTCACTACACGGTGATATTAAACGACCAACGTAAATCACAAGATGAACGCCTTGGATGAGATAAACAAAATTTTACGTATCGATTATAATTATTTTAAATTTATTCCTGGTTAATGATTATATTGAATCATTTACTAAACCTGGTACTAGGGAAGTTACTTCATTGTGTCGTGTTAGTTTTTATCGCCAGAATCTATCGTACATACTTATAAGGTTATCATTTGTTCATTCGTTTTCAGATCTGGTCTGGTGCTTTTCCCATGTACTTAAATATTCTTGATAAAATACGAAGAAGAATCTGTAATTTTATTCCTTCTTATCTGGAATCTCGGTTTTAGTCACCTTTCCAACGCCATAATCAATCTTCCTTGTGCTTTTTTCTATTGTTTCATGCTGTTCTGATGAGCTTTCCCCTTTGGTACCTAAAATTTATAAATGCAAATCTACTAGACTGGCAGCAAGGTCTCATCATTTTACAGTTGAATTGCCTAGATGTAACCGTAGATTCTATGCTAACTGTTTCTTCTCTCGCACTTCTCGTTTCTGGAAATCACTTCCGGTTTTTGCTCTCCGATCAACTTTGATCTTCAAAAATTTAAATACAATGTCCATTACTATATTTTGTCTTCTTAATTCTTATTCTTTTATTGCCCTTAATAATGTTTTAATTTTGTTATATTGTCTCACACTGAGTAACCCCTTGAGTCTTAGTGGCTTTATTGTCTTACTTGTCGTGAAATGATTAAAAGAATATGCAAATTTTAAATACGACCTGTTACCTGAAAGCAAGATTTCATGCTAAGTAGCTCACATTATAATTTGTCATTTAAAATACTGAACATTTTTCTTTCAACAAAAATAACACTCGGCAACGTAGTTGCAGCTACATAATATTTGCCTTATCATGTGCATCCTTAGATCATCATGTGATCACTTCCATATATTCATGTGTTATAAAACTAAACGTCGCCAGTCTGAAGCTAACTGAAATATTTCTTTACACAGAAATTTGAGCAACTGAAAAATATGAACGAATATCAATTCAAACCAGCATTCAAATAATAGAATACACGATGATAACATTTAGTTTTTTTTTATATTTAGAAAGTAGTATGAAGCGTTAAATTTGACATTTACCTATTCTTACTTTTCAACTCTATCTCGGCCAAATTTTTCCTGAAGAAAAATGTTTTAAATATAACTAATATCGTTCTAATCAAATGACAGTGTCCTTGAGTTCAGTCTCATATCCAAATTGTGAATCGCCATCTTTTTAAGAATACCGACTCTATATATACTCATTAGGAACGTGCACTCATTGTGATCATAAAAACTACTTAAGAACGTTAATTAGCCTTATGAATTTGGAGAGAAGTTGGTCTAACAAAAATCTAATTTATATGAATCGCTACAAGCAAATAATTTTTAAATAGAATAAGAAGAGTGAGTCATATAAAATATTGATCTTTATGTCAGATTTCATTATGCAAGTAAATTTGTTTCAAATGTTTTTTTTTTTGTGATATTGATAGATTTTACGCTTATTATCTTAGCCTATAATATCAGAGGTACAGGTTTAGTTTTGCTTCTAAATGACAAATGTGGTTTTTAATAATCCAAAATCTTTCTGAAATTTATATATACCAGGATGTCAAAATGATGGCTGACCTGAAATGCACGCACGAAGTAGACATGTGTCATTGGATTTATTCATGTAGAAACAAATTATTCTCCAATCCATATTCGTCGAGGATTAGTAACGTTTCGGAGATGAAACAGTGGATATGAGCACAGTGTGAAATATGGAATGTGTTTTATTAGTCGCTACAGAAATGTTTATGAAAAGTCACGTTCCGGACGGCCCTACGTATTTGTCAAGAGGAGAAATGAAAAATCAATGATGCTTGCTATGTGAATAATTACTGCTTGTTGCCAAAGCCTTGCTCTATCCAAAGCCTTGCTATATCCAATTGCTTTATTTTTCTCCCCGTAATTATTATAGTTTCCATGCAAATAGGATGTGTTTTTTCCATAAGCTGTGTTTTACATACACCAGCAATTAGTCATATCACTTTCAACGTATAATCCGTCAGGCCATGTCAGTTCCAGGCTGGAAGCAATCGTAACTCTCCACAGATCACTTCTTTTATCTGTGAATTGCCATAGAGTTTTGGGAAGTAGAACGGAATGGTGACGCCTTGATTTCTCCATTGTTTTGAATTTGATTTATTCCTTTACCTCAACTGGCTGCTAACCAACACACGAAAGTCAGTCTACTATAATATTTAAAGATGAATTCATGTGTTACCCCAAATAATTCATTCGAAATTGAATGCAACACATTAGACGTCTATTAAAACTCAACTCGCCAATTTTTAATATATTTCTTTATTGAAAATATTAAAGGATCGAAACGTCATGAACGTAACAAAAAAGATGAGCACAATAGTCCGAACAATGTAAATAATTTAAATAGTATTATTGCTATTTAAGTTTAAATGAAGATGGCTGACTCATTTATTATTGTCGATCTTAGCTGCTTATCCGCTGTTGTAGATTGACGATAAGGATGAAAAATTAAAATGAAAAAAAGATACTATTACATAATAACTGTAAATGTTCCATCTAAAATTAAAAGAAAATAATAAAGCTGATCTCCAGACAGTGGGAGATATTAATATAGTCGTTCTTAGTGGGGACACAAAACTGCTTAACACTAAAATGAAGGCAGGATATGTTCTTATCACGGGACATGTCAATGCTGAGTCTCATATACAATATTTGTTGGTTTTTTTTTTTAAGTATATCCCCAATCGTGGCATTACATATTGTGAGAGCAGGAGGAAAGTGTGTGTTTGAAAAAAGCACACAGGGAAGGACGGGGTTCAAGATCAAGGCATCAGAAGATGTCGTTTGACATTACATATGAATGTTTGAAGATTATAGCTATTAGGGAAGCAAGTAAGAGTCAAGGAGTTCCAATGACGGGAAGTGCGAGATAAGAAGCTGTTGAAGTAGAAGAGATGGCTACATTTAACGGTCTCGACGGTGAAAGTGTGGGTCCAATATGTCAATGTAGTAGCCCGCTTAAATTCATGCAGTTTGGGAACAGTGAAAGGAGATTATGAGAGCAGTTGCTATGAGATTACATGTAGAAATGACAGAGGGAAGTCACAGCTTGTCCGTGAGAGAGTGACTGGAGACGAAATGCCAGATTAGGACCTTTCACATTGCATCATCGTTCCTAAGGACTCTGCTCACAAGCAGATGCTTTATAGTCGATATTGAGCATTATGCAAAGTATAAAATTTCAAAATACGCCTATATATTTCCTAATCTATTGTGCACATAAATCATGAGAGGTCATTGAAAATCTTCAAGCCAAAAAAGTTATTGGAAAGTGGGAAGAGCCTGTTGATGTACAATGAAACTAAAATACGATTTTCATCCGTTTGTCGTGATTTGACCACGTGATTTGACCAAATGACGCGCATGTCATTTGGGGAAGGTCGTGCATAAAAGGCATTACAATTTTTTAGAAGTCACGTATTAAATATCTACATATTACAAGGCAGGACGCTGAAACAGCAACCTAAATTTCCTGTTTGTTGTGTGAGTCTTAAGTTGGCCTTAGAAAATATCGCAGGCAGAAACACAATTAGGGCACGAGGGACGGACTTTCTATTGAACAAATATACGTCGAAAAAACAAACGGGAATGTCCATCAGGTCGGTATTATTTTCAGACGTACACATTGTAATGCCGAAGAGTGAAGTTTATATTATAAATAAAAGATTAATAATAGTTAAAATTATGTAATTTGATATATACAAGCCCAGACACATTTTCCCCATAGAATGGCATACGTATATATATATATATATATATATATATATATATATATATATATATATATATATATATCATAATTAAGTAATTCATCGAGTCTAGAAGAAACCTCGACAGAATGAAGAAAGTACTGGACGACCGTTTCGACCTAAATTTGGGACTCGTCAACAGTGCGCATCCACTACCGAGAATTGAAACCCGGACAGTTACGATATCAGGCAAACTTCACACCAATGTGCATCGGCGAAGAAAACGTGGCGTAAATGCCCGGGTTTAAATTCTCGGTAGTGGATCGAACACTGCTAATGAGTCCCAAATATAAGTCGAAACGGCCGTCCAGTGCTTTCTGCATTCTATTGAGTTTTATATATTTATATATATATATATATATATATATTGCTAAGAGTACTGCCTAAATGCACAATATATATATATATATATATATATATATATATATATATATATATATATATATATATATATATATATATATATATATTGCTAAAATTACTGCCTAAATGCACAATATATATTTATATATATATATATATATATATATATTTATATTGCTAAGATTACTGTCTAAATATACATATATATATATATATATATATATATATATATATATATATATATATATATATATATATATATATATGTAATGCTAACATTACTGCCTAAATGCACAATATATATATATATATATATATATATATATATATATATATATATTGTCTATTTAGGCAGCAAACTTTCTTTAGTGCAAGTTTCATTAATTATAACAGACAAGATGCTTAGATTAAGCTTTATATATATAATCTTTCAAATGATCTTTTCATTATTTTCTTTTTGGTAGATAAATTATATAAAAACTGTCCGATAGTTCTTTACATCTGAGTGCTTTCAGCTATACATTTAAATATTTTCAATGATGAAATATATTAACTGTTAACAAGAACTAGATTGTTGCATGTATGTATTTATATAATGTTTCATTTTCAAAACATGGTCAAGATATTGTGTCCATGTTCATAGTTGATATTACTGAGTGTCTTTTTTTTTGCTTTTATTAATAAGTCTACCATTATTTTTACCCTGTTTTTACGTGTAGACGATGCAAGTATATTTGTGTTATCAACAATATGTTACGAAAAGTGAGCTATTGGTCTCCATGAGTATATTAATGAGACCATTAATGAACTATGTTCAGAAGGATTTATTAGTCTAGATATTTATGCAGTGCTATATAACTATTTATTTTATTTATGAGATTGATTTGAACCGGAACACGGTTCTTTTAGAATCACTTGAACTCGTAAATAACATGGGTTCTCGGTAATTTGGATTCTACATGTTAATTTTCATTGTTGATAATAAGGTTAACCGTTTCAAACTTTTTTTTATTAGATTTAATTTTCTTGATCCAGACGACTGGAATCGTTTTTTTTCTTTATACTTCTAAGGGAACATTCCGCCTTGTTTATATTGAGCATGTATTTGGCTTTTATCGAAAATGTTTACGTTATGTTGTATTTGTATCTGTATATTCAGCATTGGTATTAGCTACTTTTGAAAGAAATCTTACTCTGATGGTCAATGATGTTGTTAAGAAAACCAGTGTTAACTAGCGTCTATTTCACATTATTTAGTTCTTTAAGAAATGCATTCGAGAGGATGAATCCTCCTGTTCTCACATGCGGAAATTTTTATAACTATTATTTCATATCTAAGTGAACATTTACTCATAAAATTAAGGTAGTAAGAAATTCCAATAGTGTTTTTGTATAATGAAGTACTGAATGAGTTAATAGTGAATTATATTATAACGTCTAAGAATAGGAGTTTAGATTTTGACTATGTTCTTAGGTAAAGATAAGTACAGAGTTTTTAATGTGGTTTTGAGATTATAAATATATCTTGTTTGTTTTTCGCTAAAATATAAATATAATCTACAAAGCGGGCAAATATTTTGAGTTTAGTAATTTTTTAAAATTGAGGTATTGTAAATATTTACATTATTTGCATTGTTCGGACTGTTGGTCTCTTGTTTATTTTCACGACGTTTCGACCGTTGTACGCTCCGGCCTTCTTTTGGTGATTATTCCCAAAGATTTATGAATTCAATAACTAACTACGGCAGTGGTGAACAAAAAATTAGAGAATTAAGATTACGGCGATAACTGAGACATTTGGATGAGGAATGTCATGTGGAACTAGAAGAATCTACCCCATGTTTGTGTCTGTGTGTGCGTGTGTGATGGCGTGTGCGTCCGCCTGTTTATATCCGAGCGAATACGCGCAATTGAATAGAACGTCCCGTTTATTTCTTTCTCATTCGAGAAATCTTTATAAAATAAATGAGTCCTCCGGAAGGAATCGAACCTGCATCCATCAGTGTCGAGAAAAACCGGCTGATCTGGGGTGCTTTACAATACGGCTACAGCGAAGCCCCACATCTAAGAAAGTTTCTGTTGTCTTCAAGTAAGAAATATATGACCGATTAAAATAAAATAAAAAATACTCACATGCGCACGAGAACACACACACACACACACACACACACACACACACATATATATATATATATATATATATATATATATATATATATATATATATATTCTCCATTTATAAATACATGCATATGTGTAGTGAAAGTGAAAAGGTGATATTCTTAGTAGACGGTTGAGAATTTTTTTAAATTGAAGCCAATTTTAATGTTCATACAAACGGGTATGTCTTTTGAAGCAATATCACAATATAAGTAATGAATTATAATTCATTAATTACTTGATTAGATAGTAAAGTATTCCTACCCATTTTGCACCATGATTCAAATATGTCATGGCCTCCAACTGCATGAAGGATATTAAGATTTCCATGACATAATACGTACATTGTTCAAGAATTCTCTTTTCCCTACTAAGATATGCTTTTCAGATTTTTTTTTTTCTCGTTTCAATCGCGTTATTATCTGCTGGTTTATTCGTAGATTCAATTATTTTAATAGAATGGAAATAAATAATTTGCATCCACATTACGAATTATTTTAAACCAGTTGAATTTGAGTGACATTTTAAAAGTTTAATTTCCTGAGTAGAAATTATCTGTTCAAAGGAAGCGTATAAGCAATTTGCATTGAAGATAGACGAGGGGTTTTCTAGGCTAGACCAGATTTTTATCTTCAATATTCAAGGACCGTGGAGAAAAAATTCCAGATCTATCTATCTATCTATCTATCTATCTATCTATCTATCTATCTATCTATCTATCTATCTCGTTCTTGTCATTATCTATCTATCTATCCAGATACACACAGAAATTTATCTATGAATTAAAGAAAAATATTGACAATAAGCAGAGAAAGAGAGAGTGTATGTGAGAGAGCGAGAAAGAGAGAGAGAGATAGAGAGATAGAGAGAGCGTCAGATATCGTATAATAGAATACTGAATAAATGGATATTACACACAAACATATCTATAGTTTGCTTTACATATACATACGTTATTTTAATTTTTTTGGAAGTTAGTATATCTATATATATATATATATAAACTTCCAAAAAATTATATATATATATATATACATATATATATATATATATATATATATATATATATATATATATATTTAATTGTGATTAATTGGCTGATAATAATGACTTTTTTCAATATATACTTGTATTTGGTAGCTATATACATAAAACATAGGAGGTCTTTCTGTCTGTGTATCTGTCTGTGTGATAACATTTCACTCGAGATCCATTCAAACGATTTCGCCCAAACTTTGCCCATACATTGTACAATGTAAGAGATAGGTTCTTAGCGTAAAACCAATTAAAAATCGATAAATTCAACTTTTTTCTTCCGGCTTCGTTCGAACTCGATATATAGGTTTTTACATCATGACGGGCTCGACAATACCTTATTTTTATTTCTACACCACTAGCGAAAAAAACAGGTAAAACGAAAAATTGGTTTCAACACAAATTTTAAAATAAAAACTCCCTAAAATTTGAAGCAATCTAATACAAAGTTCACTTAACTGTAGCCAACAATAAATTGATTGTTTAACAGTCATTTAATTGTGTCCACCTGCGTAAATAACAAAAAATGGCGATTTTTACTGGTTTCTTACTTAATTTTCGATGATCATTCAACAAATTTTCATCAAACAATTGCTTTATAAATGTATCCTCCTTTATATCTTTGGCAGCTCACTGCCATATTGAATTTCAAAAACTCCAAAATAATTGTGGTCTAAAGTGGGTCTTCATGTTCCCTGTTTTACCCTTTATGTCCTCGGATGACTTCAGTTGAATAAATACAAACTACTTCTGTTATATCAGTAACTGCATTAATTCAAAATGTTTTTTTTAATGAAAGTACTTTAAAGTAATTGAAGAAGTTAGACTCTTTTATATCTAAACATGATAATGTTTTTGCTACATTCTAATTGAACGCTGTCTCTGATCGACCAGTTGGGTATGGCTGCTAGTATAATATATAATCTAGCTTACATATCTATAAATCTATAATTCATCATTGCTTAGTATCTTGCAGTCACATATGGTCTGGTGTCCCTACTGTATACTTTGAGCTCCTTAATAAGAACCAATAAAGAACCTGCAGTATTCTTAGCCCTGATCTGGCTACTCAGCGCCAGTTACTTTATTTATGCTGTGAGGTTACCTCTCTATGTTTTTTTATTTTAATACTTTGATGATAATTGTTCGAATGAGCTCTTCACTACTGCATCTAGAGATTTTGAATTTTAGTGCACTACGAAACTGCCGTAGAGATCTCACCAATTTACATTTGAGCTGGCTAGGTGTAGCAGTAAGTTCTAAGCTAACAGTTTCTTCTCGCACATTTCTCACTTGTGTGATTCTCTTTAGGTCCCTTTGTCTTACAGGCAACCTTAATCTGAAAATAATTAAATAAGATGTCAATCACTATCTAGTGTTCACCTGATTATTCTCTTCTTATTCTGCTCATCATTAATGTTTTCCCAACCCTGTAACCCCTTGCGTTTTAGTGGCATTACTGCTTTGTTTAGAATAGTTCCGTTTAAAAAAAGAAAATAATTTATTTTATATATATCGTTCTTGCTTTTGGTTTTATTATGCAACTTTAAATTTGTTCCTCATTTTGTAAATAAATATGTTAAATGTTTTATTAATTGTTATTATTTTTTGTTACTTTCATACACGAGGTCAGATAAAACATATCGAAGCTAAATGCCAAATAATAGAAGGAACATAGTTAAATAATGAAAAAATAATTGAGAACTTTGGTAATATATTAAAAAAATATATTGGTTTTAGAATGAGAAATTAAGGAAATATGATATAAAAGTCGCCTAAAAATAGGTTGAATGATAACATTGGCTAATGGTATAAAATAAATCAAACTATCATATTTAAGTTAACATCACAAGAAGAAATGTGATTTTCGGTGAATATCATAGGATTTGAACTACGAATTGAAGATGTCAACATCTAACAGGTTGAGGTGTTTAAATATCTGGGAGGTGTTTTAAAAGAGGATGGAAAATGCGACACCTAAACCCGGATGCATTGAAATAGAAAAATATGAAATTAGAAAAACCTATGCAAAACATTATGAAATAAGAGGATGTTTTGAGAAACAAAGAAAAGAGTTCTGAATTGTTATATATTAGGTTGGTGCAAAAATAATATCGATTTTGACGTTAAAAAATACGTCAAAAAACGATATTATTTTTGCACCAACCTAATAATACCAATCTGCCTATAGTGCAGAAAGTGCTGGAATGTTCTCACAGATATAAGAAAATTGGTGGAAAGACGTGTGTGTTTCAACATAAGAACATCATGGATTGAATACGGAAATAAAAAATGTTTCCAAGAGAATGAAAATAAAAAGGGTACTTATACTCATAATCAGAACGATACAGCTTAAATTAATTGGACGCATCACGACGATGGCAGATAATTTGACACCCCAACTCTAGTAAAATGTTAAAGCCGCGAGCCAGCTACTAAAGGAACAAACGGATGGTAGGATTATGTACGCAGAAAAGAAAAAAGAAAAAGAAAAAAACGTTGCTAAGTGCAACAGTATATAAGAAGTTGTGGAGAACCCAGATCGGTTGAAGGGACATTAAACTGAGAAGATAGAGTTGGTGGATTCGATGGCTTGGGTTCTTCCTGGAAAATAGCGCTAGTATTTTCAGCAATAAAAAATAAGCCTTTTCTCACTAGAAGAATTTAACCTATACAGTGGGACAACCCTGACAAATATAATTCCCATCATGATTTAGATTCGGCGGCGACAGTCTAAACAAAATATTAAATATGCAGTTGAACTTTTGAGGACACATTATGAAGAACAAAGGGCTTGAAAATTTTTACTACCTCTGGACATATTGAACCGACAGATGAAAGGAGATAATAATCTACCTAATATTAGGTTGGTGCAAAAATAATGACGTAATAATGTCGTTTTTTGTCATTAAAAATACGTCAAAAAACGACATTATTACGTTATTATTTTTGCACCAACCTAATAATTTAATCTTAACCGATACAATAACAAATGGACCAAAGTAAATGTTTGCATAGAGTAAAAATAGATAGGAAGAAGTAGAGACCCATTTTGCCTATGATGATCGAACATAATTTAAGAAGACAATGTCAAGAGCAAAAAAAAGATTTAAGCCAAAGAGAATATTTATGCTAAATTATACATCTTTTCATTCAAGCAATTTTATTATTGTCCAAGAATGTATTCTGTCCAGATATTAATATTAATCCACTAAATAAATTGAGCTTCGCTGTACAGATATACATAAAATACATTAAAACAAAGAATACGTCTGTAAAATGCTATAACTTCTTTAAGTGATGTTATTGTCTAACGAAAGGAAACATTTTTAAAAAATCATGTTTGACAATAGCGTTATTCCGGGCTTCTGCCAGCCCGAGGCGACTAGATGTGGCAGCAGTCCGAGCTACGGCTTGGTCACGGCCACCAATTTATGATGGTGTTCCGGGGTACGGCCTGGTCACGGCCACGAGTTATGGCGGTATTCAGGGTCAAATCCCGGTCTGCTCACTTTGATCCTGGTATCAGCGAATAAGCCGTCAGCCCACTCGTCGGTCGTTGCTGTTGTTTGACACAACAGTCGGTCTTTAATTTGACTTCTTCAACTATGATCTCTCTGACCCAGGTTGTGAATTTGATCTTAAGAGAGTCAAGCCGAATTATCACTGGGGTATCTCAACCACACTAAACCAAGGAGTTGAACACGCGCACATAAAATTGAAAAATAAAAAGGACGACGCCCGAAAAATCACGATATGACATTTATATCAAAATAACAAAAAAAAATATATTTATAGTTCTTTTTTTGTTCTTTTTCTTCTTTTCCCAAGATGTTCTAATATTTTTCGACGGAACGAAAATTTGACAACTGGATTTATCTTCAAGTACTGTGGTTTGTACTTTCTAGAACGGCACAAGTTTTATCGTCGGAGTTTTTCTTCAGCGATAACTGGATTTAACTTCAAGTACTATTGTTTGTACTTTTGTGGATGGCACAAGGATTAGCTTGGAGTTGTTCTTCTTTAGCAGATAATTATTATTATTATCATTAGCTTGAAAAAACAACGTTATGTCAGAAATCTGTTACCTCCCGGTCGCAACTTCAGACCGCAAACTCAACTCCGACATATCCCCAACTGCAACTGCCTCCGACTAACTGACCCCAACTGCCTCCGACTGCCTCCAACTAACTTTGTTCCCCATGGACACTTGTATTTATTAGTGGTCTTTCCCACTGGTGTGGTGCGGGCGAATAGATCGGATTTATGCAAATCACATAAAATTCAACCATTCTCTTTCTTTCGTTTTCTATTTTACACTTCCAATTTGAGAAGATCCACTCCTCTTTCGGGAGGAGCCATTATATGATGTTAGCATTGCTGAATCATCTTCTGCTTTTAATTTTTTTCTCAGGGAAATTTTGGCTGACAATTTTCCCATTGACACCTTTCAGCAGACGACCTTATCCTCTGGCCCCCGACCTGCAAGCTGTGTTCAGCTGAATCGCATTGTGTAACTTTCTCAACAAAATTTATTTATCTGTTCCCATATCCTGGGAAAATAAGTCTCTTTCTGACAAAAAAATGAAATCGTTTTGTTTAACACTTTTCGTCCGTACGCCATGTTAAATATTGTTACAGACAAACTGGTTTAAAAAAATGTTAAAAGATGAAATAATGAATTGTTCAGGTATTTTGGATAGTTAGCCAATGTAAGTTTGGATGGATTTGTTAAAAAAAGAAAAGATGTTTTACCGAAAAGCTTAATACACCAGTAAAACAAATTAGTATAAATATATTTTATATGCAGATATATTATAAACTGATTGTTGCACGATACATTACTTATATAGAAAACTTTTGAAAGATCTTCTGCCTCAGTTCGCTAATTTCATAAAAAAAATTAACTTCCATAATCTAAGAAACATTAATTCTTTTAATAATATGTGAAAATATCCATTCTTTGCCTGATGAAGGTCGCGAGACCGGAAACCCTTGTAGCAAAATTATGGAAAATAAAGCATGATATATATTTTTTAAAAAATCCACATTACAAACAAAAAGTTTTACTGTTTCTCTCTTCTTTTTATTATACGCCCTTTTCTCTCTTTGGATCTACTATGAACTCTTCCCTTCACACACACACACACACACACACACACACACACACACACACACATACATATATATATATATATATATATATATATATATATATATATATATATATGAATAAAAAGAAAGAACAGTAACAGTATCCGGTGTTCTTATATATATTTTTATTTTTATAAAATAGTGATCAATGTAAATTTAAAGAGCATTAATATTATAAATTAATTGATTTAAAATATGTTTTTTTCGCTAGTCAGTTCTAACCATCTTTCAAAATTGGAACCTGAAAGCGTCGAATTTAATTTTGTAATTAAATTAAAGACATTAGTTTCATTTCATCCTCAAGCGAATTTTGGAGTAACTTTTAAAATTACTGGGTCTTAAAGACACCTGTGTCTATTACATTTTGTGGCTTCCATTTTTGAAACATGGTTAGAACTGTGTAACGAAAAAAACATATTTAAATCAATTAATTTATAATATATATATATATATATATATATATATATATATAGATAGATAGATAGATAGATAGATAGATAGATAGATATCTAGATAGATAGATAGTGGACTCTTCTTCGGTGATCGACACGGGATGTTCTCTCACTCCTACGGGTACTCATTTACGGCGTATGAGGGTCATGCCACGAAACCTAGGAACAGACAAGACACATGCACATAGGATTTTATTATAGTGTTGAATGTTTTATGCAGAATTAACCTCACATTTTTAAGAGCCGAATACAGTAACCTGGTGCACCGTATACCGAAAGATCCCCAAAAGAACCTCCCCAAGTTTTAAATTTAAGGTTGTCTCTCTCCTAGATCCGTTGTCATCCAAAGCTGCAGAAACCGAACTGTCCTGCTATTTACCCATAACTGGAGAGAGAAGAAGAAGATTCATACATTTCCTAAGATTATTAACACGTCAGTGAATGCAATGGATTCGAATCGAATTCGAACTCAGTTCCCCGATTTCTCAGCCGGACATCTATTCATTATAAATATTCATATTTCACTGAATACGACATAAAAGGTACTTTGGTTTAGTTTTTTATACAATTTCTCATGTAACCTATTTTTTTTTTTCCTTTTCAAATGATAAATTATATAAAAAAATTTTTTTTTGAGCTCTTTCGGCGATAAATTTAGACATTTTCAAGGATGAAATACTTTAATTGTTAAATAAGAAATAGTTTGTTGCATGTATACAATTATATAAAGTTTTAATTTTCAAAACATGGTCAAGGTATTGTGTCGATGTTGTTAGTTGATATTACTGAGTGTTGTAGTTTTTGTTTTTATTAAAAAGATTTACATTATTTTTAACCTATTTTACGTGGATATATATATATATATATATATATATATATATATATATATATATATATATATATATATATATATATATATATATATATTCTAGGCCATACTACTACATGTTTGACACGAAGACTCACTGTAGGCCTTTCCGACCATGGCTCAATTAGATCATATTTAAATACTCGAGGAGACCTAACGGGCCCTTTTCGTAACATACTTGTTTACAACACAAATAAAAATAGCAACATCTACATGCAAAATAGGCTGATTTCTTTTTAGATCATATGAGAAATTGTATAAAAAACTAAATCAAAGTGCCTTGTCTGTTGTATTCGATGAAATGTGCATAAAAGAAGGATTGCTGCCTAAATATACAAATTATATAAATATATATATATATATATATATATATATATATATATATATATATATATATATATATATATGTGTGTGTGTCTGTGTGTGCGCGCGCGCTTGTGTGTGTGACTGTGTGTAAAGTATTTATGGTTATTCCAGCGAGGAAAAAGAGTATAATTTAAAGAGAGAAAAATCCAAGTACGTATTTTTTTTTATTAAAATATGGAATTTTTAAACTACTATATAAATTGTGTTGCGAGTAATTCACTTCATCGATCATAGTTCCATCATTTAAAGGGACATTCATGACTACATTCACATTTTAACAAATATTAGCCGAAATTACTATAAACACGGTTGAGTAATTAATAACGGCTCAGATTCCTCAATCCGGGTTCGAATTCCAGTCGAATCCATTAAATACTTGGGAAAGGTTTGAACCCTATTTTTTTCATCCCAGCTATGGGTAAATTGCATGACAGACCGGGTTCTATACCCTTGCATGTCAACTGGTCAACCGCAGAAAGAATTAGCAAACTACTGCGGAAAACATCTGCCTCGTCATTCATGTATCGAAAGATAAATGATCGCCTAAGAGTGTATCGCACATAACTGACTGACTTCGCTAAGATAATAACAAGCAAAAAACTAAAATTTCTAGAAGCTCTTTGTATAAGAGAATTGCGTACAAAAATAAAGTCAACTGCGAGTATAGCAATAAAGTCTTTAAAAATTCTAAATTAGAATTGTTACAAAATACAATTTAAAAATATTTTTTTAAATCCAAATAATATACTCGAAAACATCTCATAAGTTACCTCCCTTGCATGACGGTTCAATATTTGGAATCTTACAGTGCTCATTCGCAAAAATATATCCCACAAAATTCACATAAGTTACCTCCTTTGCATAACGTGTAAATATTTTGAATGTTGCGGTGTTTCCGCCCACATACCCATAGACATTCAACCGCTGAAGATGATCTCGGAAGAGAATGAAAGTCCTTGGGAGAATAAAAATAATTTCAAAGAAAATTTTGGAATTTTTCTTGATCAGTTCTCGACACCTTCGAAGAAATTAATCCGTCGACTTGAAAGGATTAATATGACAATAAACATATACGTTTAAATTATTTGATCACACATGGTTGAATAAATAAATAAATAAATAAATATATATATATATATATATATATATATATATATATATATATATATATATAGATAGATAGATAGATAGATAGATAGATAGATAGCTGATAAAGAGAGAGAAAGAAACAGATACAAAATTAAAATGTTTTTCTTTTATCAATGCGTTTCGTCCCCTAGGGACATTATTCAAGGTAAATTTATTTTGAAAGCTCTGTTTAAAGCAGAAGTAAAAATATCTTTGTGGTAAGAATATTTTTACTTTAGTTTATAAATACAGATTGCAAAATAAAATTAAGCTTTATAAAGACCCTCAGGTGAGGAAACGAGTTAGCAATGAAAAGTTTTCCTATTGTCTTTATATTTTTTGTCTATTTACAGATACACAATCATTTATGCGCACACACAAATTTCTGCTCACTTTCCTTACGTATATGCCTGTCTGTCATTTCATCCTGAAAACGCCTGCTGTAAAGAGGTCATACGCATTGACTGAACAATATTTCTGCAGTCACATTATATCCACACACACACAAACGAATAACTGTATTGAGTTTAGTGTTGTGTTTGTGCGTATATGTGCATTTGTGACGTGCGTGCATAAAAAAATAGTCCAGCAAATTAGTAAACCTATTTTTTATCGACTCATTCAAATAATAGATTCATATTGATATTAGCAACTTTAGGCAATATCCAATTCTGTAAACCTGATTATCATTGAATAAATTTAGTCTCTGAATTTAACACTGTCTAATACTTGGACGGCATTCCACAAACTATTTCTGAACTTTCTCTCTGTTAGATTTAATCGCATAAATCTTCAAAACTAAACTGCTTTCATATCTGTTCATTGACCAAGCCAGGACATGATTTCAAAATCATTTCCTGATAGCCAAATCTTCGACTTCTTAACGTAATAGACAATAGGAAGACAGAATTTCCATCATTATAGCATTTCTGGAAACGATTTCACAATGAAAAATATCCGGATATATTAGAGTATGACATTTTATCACACCTAATTAGCCGTGAAACTCCTTTTATCTGTGAAAACATCAGACGCCAACTCCTCTCCTTACTCATATTTGACAATAGTGGCCAGACAGCCATGATAGTATTTCCTTCAGTATTTCCTGTCGTATCTTCCAGGAATATACCTAACAAGAATACTTCAAAATTCATTCTCTTAGGACGTGGGTTAAAATAAAGCTAGGCGGGGATATTTTTGAGATGTAGGATGTTTTATATACAATGTGAAAAAGTGAAATGTATTCAGACAATCAGAAAATGATGTGTTACAATGAAATTGCTTGGCTAGTTAAGCAACGCTTTGAGCTAAGAATTATATATACCTATATATATATATATATATATATATTGTTTCATACTTGAAGACAATCTTCATTGCAATCATTCACACACAGAGACACACACACACACACACATATATATATATATATATATATATATATATATATATATATATATATATATATATATATATATATAGTAATAATGCAATATGATATTTTGAAACTACAAATTTTAAATTATAATTCTCCTTGATTAAAAACAGTAAAAATCCACTTTGCTAACCGAAACGCTCCTCTTTGTCTAAATCGGTAAATCACGTCAGGCTATATAACAGTTCTTTATAGAATACAGGTTCGATTCCTGTCGGAGGACGCATATTTTCTATCAATATTTATTGGACATTCAGGCCGGTAAATGTCATTAATACTGTTTATTATAAAGAGAGAATTTACTTAAAATTTGTATCTAGAAAAAGAACGTATAAACATAAAAAAATTGTCTTAAAATAATTTCATTATATATAATGTGTGTGTGTGCGTGTATTGATATTAATAATTTTCCCCCGCGGAAGACAGGAATGCCATTAGCACGCTGGGATTTACAGAGAGTGACAGTGAGAGAAAAAAAACTGGGTCTATGGGGAATGAGAAAAAGAAAAATATGAACGAGATTCAAGAAGATAGAAGATGGCGATTAACGTTACATTTAAAATTTGTGAAGATTGTAATTATCAGGGCAGCAAGTAAACTGAGGTGAGTTCCACAAGCGGGAAGTACGAGAAAATACGATGGTGGAGTTTGAGTGGCGATTGCATTTAATTATTTCAACCGTAAAAGGGTGGGACCTAGATGCCGATCTAGTAGCACGCTTAGATTCACTTAGTTGGGACACCAGAGGATCAATCAGTTGATTGTAGAGCAGTTACCACGAAAAAGACACAGGGAAGTCACGTCACGTTGGTGGGAAAGTGGCAGAAGTCGGGATGCCAAGTCGAGATCGATTACATTGTAGATATTTCTTAGTTTCGGAGTTTCGTAATGCCAAGAAAGCCAACTGTGACGCGCTCCAGTAGTCGAATATTAGTCATCATCCAGGAAAGTTACTCTATGATGGTTAAATAAGAGCAGTTTCGTTTTATAAGCCATTTACTGCCTCACTTGTCCAGAAATCGGGGGTTCATTTCAAGAGCAGCGGCGAGTTTAACTTTGTCAGCGCTTACGGATTTGCTATTGAGACAAGTGTAAGTGATAGAGTCATCTAAATAAATGCCTACTTGGGAACTGATGACATCAGGAAGATCATTGATGAAGATCAGAAACAGATTAGGACCCAGGATAGAGCATTGAGTGAAACGCGCGTTTGTGTGAAAGGATCTGGAAGTGAGACCGTTCAAAACGACCTTCATTTCACGATTCAAACGATTGGATTAAATCAAACAATCGTCCTGTAAGCCTGGAGCTTATGTAAAAGACCATCGTGCCACACCCTGTCAAACGCCTTCGAGATATCTAGAGCTACCGCTCAAGCTTCGCCGTTATAATCAAGAGTTTTATATAAATATCCAGTGATAGTCGTTAGAAGATCAGCAGTAGACCTAACAAAATGGGAGCCATATTGTTTGTCAGGCAGTAGGTTGGAGATGTAAGACACTTAACCATTTCATCATTGATTAAAGCCTCAAAAACTTTGCCGACAAGTTGTAGGAGACGAATAGGGCGATAGTTAAAGGGGTCAGAAGGTTCTCAAAAGTTCCTAAAAAATACGGAGCTGGAAAGAAGGAAGGCAATAGTTGTAGATTTTGGAGAGAACTGAAGGCATATCGGGAGAACTTATCTTTAGGACGACGGCTGAGATCCAGTCACATCCGCTTGCCTGAAATGATATCTAAGACCAGTGACGGGATTATGCGCATATTACTCAGTAGAGCCTCTGTTCGAATGCAAATCAATGGAGTGTTGATGTGGAAGAGAATTCCCGTACAAAGCATTCAACTTTATCTTCTGTAGATGTCAGGATATCGAATTGATTGAATTGAGGAATTACTGTTGTTCAGCACACACTTTCAGAACAGCGAGTAATCACGAGACCCTAACTTCCGAGATGGTATATATATATATATATATTCGCTTGAGGATGAAATGGAACTAATGTCTTTAATTTAAGTTCAAAATTAAGTTCGGGGCTTTTAGCTTCCATTTTTGAAACATGGTTGGAACTGTGTAGAGAAAAACCATATTTTAAGTCTATTAAATTATAATGTATGTATATATATATATATATATATATATATATATATATATATATATTAGGTTGTTGCAAAAATAATGTCGTTTTTTGACGATTCTTTTGATTATCGTTCACCCATTTATCCAAATTCTTTGACTTCCCTATTTGCTTTAAATGGCGAACGACTGTTTAGTGGTCGACCTCGAGTTCAACAGCAACTTCTCGTGTGGTTTTGCGAGGATCGGCTTCAATTAAGGCTCTCAAATGTTCGTTATCAACCGCAGTCAGCCGGCCGCGACCGTCTTCATCTTCGAGGCTCTCGTCACCATTGCGAAATTTCTTGAACCACCGTTGTGCCACACGTTCGTTAGTGGTTCCTGGGCCAAACGCATCATTGATATCACGAGCTGTCTCGGCAGCTTTTCGGTCTAGTTTGAACTGGAACAAGAAAATCGTGCGGATTTAAATTTTGACCATGCTGTCGAAAAGCCTGCAAAAAATGAATGAAGAGATTGAGAACGGTAACGAATAACACGATTCGATAGAGCGAAAAACGCGCATCAAAATGATATATAACATGGCTATATATATATATCCATGAATTAATTCAGAAATCATATATAAATGTAACATATATGAGAAAACGACATTATTTTTGCACCAACCTAATATATATATATATATATATATATATATATATTTCCACATATTGATTAAAGGAATTCAATTTTCATTATTTTTTCCAGTGTTTAACCACTATATTTTATGTGTAGTAATAATACAAATTTTTGGATGTATGGAGAAAATATTTTACTAAAGGGGTAATAAAACAATTAGGATTGGTCAGAGAAAAAGCAATAAATGTATTCTTTGTTCTTATCTTATAAATATATATATATATATATATATATATATATATATATATATATATATATATATATATATATATATATATATATATAAATTAAATTTAAATTTATTTATATATATATATATATATATATATATAAAGTGTGGATGTTCCTGCACGAAACCTTCACCACTATAATCAAATCTCTTGTGTCGTTGTCGGGCTGTCGGTTTCCTGGGAGCTGATCTGCTTGACCCTCATACGTCGAACTCGACGGGAGAGTCGACTATATATATATATATATATATATATATATATATATATATATATATATATATATATATATATTTATGTGTGTGTGTGTGTGTGTGTGTGTGTGTGTGTGTGTGCTTGTGTGTATATATGTCTGTGTGTGGTCCGACTACTATGTTTGGTGACTATGTGTGTATAGTATGTGTTTATGTGTGTGGGGTTATGCTCTGTTTAGTGCTGGTTTAAATTTGTCTATGAAGTCTTTTTTTGTATTTGTAGGTAAGAAAAATTGACTAATATATTGGCATAATTTTAAATTTACCTTGATTACATTTGTAGATTATTTGTGTTGCAAAGAGTTTCTGTTGTCTGGTAATTTAATGTTGCTTTGTTTAGTGCTTGGCTGGTGCCTATATAGGAGTTGTTGCTTTTTTGTACTTGAGTGTATAAATCATATTTTGGGAGTTGCAATTTCAGTCTTTTCAGTGTTTTTTTTTTATTATTGTGAATTTTGTGTAGGAGTTTTTATTCTATAATGATATCACAAATCTCACATCTCTTCTTGCTGCATTTTGTGGCCCCCACACCGTATTCTGTGTTGGCTGAATTTGGATGAGTTTAATACGTGTTTTAGGTTTTTGATTGGCATTTGCTTTTAATTATTTTTGTTGTTTTCAGTATAATATTTCATTGTATCATTCTTGTCATGTAGGTCTATATATCTTGTAATTTCTGTAAATAGTTCTTGTATTTTGAGACATATGCTATCATTTTTTCTACTTTGCTTTTTTTTGGAATTCGTAGTTGTTCTATAGGTATTTTTCTGCCAGTTGAAAACCTTTGTTTATTAGTGCTGTTGGGTAGCCTCGTTTTTTTTTTTCTCAGAGTTTCTTCTAAGCGGGTTTTCGGAGGTGTTTGCCGGCCACTGTAGTACAAACCCTACGTGCTAGAGAATAGGGGATGTATTTTAGATAGCTTTTTGAGTGATGGCTCTTGAAATGAAGATATTGTTGGGTGTATGTATGCTTGTGGTAAATATCCGTAAGAATTTTGTTGTTTATATTTCTGATGAGTATATCTAAGAAAGGCAGTTCGTTAAAATTATATTCTTGGGTGAAGTTGATGTTCGGGTGTAAGCTTTAGAGTAGAATGTGGAATTGGTTAATATCGCCAATTGAGAATTTCTGGAAAATGAAGCAATTATTTAAGTATCGCTTCCAAGATTTAGTGAATAGTATTTTATTTTAATTTATTTTTTTGCTATATTTGTTCTGTCTATTCAGGGAGGTTTTCCTCTAGGTAAGTTAATTTTAGGATGGCATATGTCGGTGTCATTTTTATTGCCATTGCGGTAGCTAGGGTTTTGATATAGTTTTTGTTGTTAAATTAAAAAGTGCTATTCTTCAGAATTAAGTCTATATTATAAGTAATGAATTCTTTGTTGAATCTAGGATGTAGTATTTCTGGGTGTTTTTCAATCCAGAATAAGATTGCCCCCTTACCTAATTTTTGTATTATGTTGCTATATAGGTTACTGATGAAAAACGTTGTCATCAGTGGTCTGGATATCCTTTTCTTGACATGTAACTAAGGAATTGGATATCGTCTCTGTTGAGTAAATGTTTAGTAAATTGATGTAGTATTGTATCTATTAAGTTACTGAGTCTACTTTTAGGGCAGGCTGATCCTAATACCATGCCCCTGAACGTAAGGTCACTGGAATTTGGGATGTTAATACATTCAGATATTTGTGTCTGGATAGCTGCTTTTATTTCACTCGATTTGTGAATCTTTGTGTAGTCCGTAGAAATTGCTTGTTATGGGGATATGGTTTATTAAGAAGTCCTTTCGTTTTTTTGTCAATTATGTGCAGAGTTTAGTCATTTTTATATAATATTTTTCTATGTCGACGTCGATTGATTTATTGTTGTTCTTATTCCCTAGCGCCTCTAGAATGATTGTGTCTCTGTATATTTTGCCCATAATCTCTATAGCGTTGCCTTTATTTGCTTCCTTTATAATTATGTTGTTATTTTTTCCGGATGTTCTCTAAGGCTTGTCTTTGTCTGTTTCTAAGTTTATTGAATGGTTTGGATTTTTCTTGTAGGTTCGTGTCTCAGAGTTTTTAAAAAATATGTTTGGTTCATTATTTTTCTTGGTTATGTTTGGGAATAATTTCGATTTAGTTTTTACCAATGAGTCATCAGTAATATTTTCGTTATTATCAAATGATTCTCTAAGTCTGGGTTTGCGTTTAAATACTCTGAGATTTTTTAGTTTGTCATATTGGTTTTCGGGGCAGGGCAGAATTTTAGGACTAATTTTTATAAGTTGATTCGTTCTGTGTAAGTATATATGTACATACGTTTATTAGTTTTGGTTTTGTGTTATCTAAACAAGTTTTTTATTCGGACTGGTGTTTCGAAAAAAATGTTGAATGTTTCATTTCACATATTCGCGGTTTTCTAAGAGATTGCCTCTCACTGCATGCATTTTGGCCATCACCGATAATTATAATGATATATTTATATATCTTTTGTAAAATGAGTATGCTTTGTAGGTTTGTGCATGAAATAATAACAATATTATATATCTATCTATCTATCTATCTATATATATATATATATATATATATATATATATATATATATATATATATAATATACGGTTTGTGATTTGGGGTACTCGTGTCCACAGTCACACCGAGAAAGTTAAACTCTTTGGCCTTAGTGGTTGCACTGATATTTAGTCCATGGTCTTTGAATAATTTAATCAATTCTTTTCTCAATCGTTCTACATTTCTTGGACTTGCTTTATGGAGAAGAATTAGACCGTCATCTCTGTAAAGTTCTGTGTCGCTAATGTTGAATAGAAATAACAATAACAAAATACTGACCACTTCGAATGCTTCGGCAAAATCAAATTCGTCCATCACAATGTTAAAGTCTGTGTTGTTTCTTTTAGTCCACAGAAAACCATTATGGAATAACATAAGCTTTTTTTTTCCTGTTTTAGAAACTGATTTCCGCTAATAAGACCATATTCTTTAGCTAAATTTATGGCGGACATTAACCATCATCTCCTTCGACTTCTCTGTTGATGGTCGGAACTACATTGACAATCCCTTTCCATACTGTTCGGTTCTGTATTGCTGTCTCCATATCCCCAATGTCTAACCATGAGTCAATTTAAAAATAGCAAAAATTAGAGACGGGAAAAAATCACTAATAACAAATTAGATGAACACTACTCATTCTTCTTTTAATATTATTAAACTTTTGAATGGGTTCTGTTGGTTAATTTCTAAAGAATTTTTCGTATATTTTCCAGCTCTTTCATGGACATATTTTTAAAATATTACTTTTACTTTTAGTTGAATTAAGCAATTTGCATTGTCAGTTTGTTTGTAAATTAGTTTTATGATCTTATTTTATGAATTCTTATTCTTTATAGAATCTAAATCATCAATCTTTAACTTAGTGGCTATATTTTTTTTTTGCTTCATTGTTAATAATTTTCCAAATATGGAGTAGTTTCTTTTTTATAAAATATATTAACTTCTTTGTTAATAGATCTGTGATTTTATAATGCTCACCTCTCTTGTCCTCTTTAATTATTACTTCATTTGATTTAATATGTTATATTGCATCGAGCAGAATGTTATTAACACCAGCACTCAATGTGAGATTTCATAAATTATATATATATATATATATATATATATATATATATATATATATATATATATATATATATATATATATATGTGTGTGTGTGTGTGTTTGTGTGTGTGTGTGTGTGTGTGTGTGTGAAGGATGATGATGTGACCAACAGACAACTTTCAGACGTCCTGACAGCTTAAACGAGAATAATTCCTGAAAAAGTCAAACACCTACCTGCGGAGTAAAATAAAGTGCTCAAAGGCGAGACTAGACAGACAGAAGCAAAACATTCCTCACGACGTCATCAAGCCACAGCATGACAATAAGGAGATGTTCTCTGAAGATTTTAAATGTGTCCTGTCAGTTGCACACACAAGCACACACACATATATATATATATATATATATATATATATATATATATATGTATGTATGTATCAATGTTTTACATATATGTATTGTGTATATATGTATGTATATATATATATATATATATATATATATATATATATATATAAGTACACAAACACACACACACATATATATATATGTATGTATATATCAATGTATTACATATATGTATTGTGTATATATCTATGTATATATATATAAGTACACAAACACACACACACACACACACACATATATATATATATATATATATATATATATATATATATATATATATATGGATATATATTTTGTATTTATTTGTATATTGATTCAAGTAACAAAATTTTGTTTAAAATAATTTTTATTTTCCATAATAAGCAGACAATTTAACCCCCTGTAGATGGTCTCAGATGAGACTGAAAGCACTTTGGAAGATAAAGCTTCTTTGAATGAAAAGTTTCTTATTTTTCACAATCAATTTTCTACGACTAATAAGAAATTCATTCGTGGACAAGAGAAGATTAAAAGAAGAATCAACAGACATAATTGTTCTAAATTATTTAACCAAACCTGTTTGATATTGCACACACACACACACACACACAATATATATATATATATATATATATATATATATATATATATATATATATATATATATATATATATGTGTGTGTGTGTGTGTGTGTGTGTGTGTGTGTGTGTGTGTGTGTGTGTGTGTGTGTAAAGAAAGATATGAATACCTGAGTGTGATTTATATATAACAACGTAAAACCTATACATATTAAATCTAGGAATCGAAAAGTTGCATGCAAATTTCGGATGCGGATAGACATTTTTGCATCAAGAGGAAAGGTTCAATTTATTTTTACAACTTTCTGCATTATTTATAAATGCGAATATTTATTTTATTTGTATGACAGTTAAATTTCCACGTAAATTTCATCGCGAATAACCTACCCTTTTCGCTTGTCCTAATAATTCCCTTGAGGTGATCGTAAAAAATACAAGTTTTTCAAAAATTAACATGTATTAGTCAACAAATCTAACAGTTACATTATTTTAGAGAAATCTTAGCGAAATAATTTTCAGTTAGATGAAGGAGAACTCTATTTTACAGTGAGATAAAGGGGTTCTCTTAAAAATTTAATTGAACCTTCCACCGTAGATGTCGGACATACTACCTGGATCGGGAAATAAATAACATATGATTATCCGAATATAAATTAAAAAGAATGTTCGATAATTTTATATTTCCTTATTCTGTTAATTTTCAGTTCTTTCATTCTCTTATAATTGCATTATTTCCTAATTTATTATTTTATGATCTACAATTTCATTACATCATTTTCAACTGTTCAAATATTTGGTATTCTACTATTCCAATTTTTCGATTCTGTTTCCCCTATTTTATTATATTCTATTATTCCATTACATCAATCCTATTCTCTTATTCCATTACATTCAACCCATCCCTTATTCCATTACATTCAATCCTATTTCTCGCATAATTTCTACTCTTTTATTTTATTATTTTATCTATTTTCTATTCTTTCCTGACTAATCAAATTATACTTTTATTTCCTATTCTATAATTTTTATAGGATTAATGTACTATTTTATTATATTTTTCCGAACATCTCAATTAAAACTTTGTTCGCTTTAATTATATATATATATATATATATATATATATATGACTCTCCGGTCGAATTCGACGTATAAGGGTCAAGCAGATCAGATCGTAGGAAACCGACAGCATAGTTGTGAAGGTTTCGTGCAGGACCATCCACACTTTTTCAAGGGCCGAATACAGAGACCTGCCACAAGGTCCCCAAACGACCGCAGGTTTTGAATTCATAGTTGTCATCCAAGGCTACAGAACGCAGTCTGTCCTGCCATTTACCCATAGCTGGCGAGAGAAGAAGTTTCACACCTTTCCCAAGGGTATTAGCACGTAAGTGAATGTAATTGGATTCGACTGGAATTCGAACTCAGCTCTGCAATTCCACAATCCAAGCCGCTATCCATTACTCCACAACGTATCCATTACTTATAAATGATATACATCAAAGAAAAGTTTGAAAAGAAAATATGTATATAGCTCCGTAGTCTATATATTGAGCCCTCTACGAATTTATCTTTTTAATACTTTATATTAAAAAAGAACTAATAGAATTATCCTACATGGATATTATTAGAGTATTATTCAGATTATTTGTAAACCACCGTACCGAACAATAATCTAATACACGGAAATATATACCGTATAAGTTTATATATTATATCATGTTTTTTCAAATATCTACCTGAATTAAAATTTTCATATAATATAAGCTTTCCTATCATGAGACCTAGAATTAAAAAAAAAACACAACCGTATTAAATACTTCATTTGGCTGATGAACTGGTTACTCATGAAACTATGAGTTGCACTACAAACGTAGGAATTTGTGTATTTATTAATATATACTTGATAACACTATTTAACTATACTGGGCATCATTTTGTTTATACCTTAATATTTACTTGTTCATCTGAATATGTACGGTATCGCTCACATATACAGTCGTTATTTATTCTATATTCACACTTATATATATATATATATATATATATATATATATATATATATAGATAGATAGATAGATAGATAGATAGATAGATAGATAGATAGATATAGATAAGTAGACTCGTTTCGAAAAAGCCTCGAATTTTTGATTTGCCAATAATCAAATCAATCTCGAGGGAAAAAAAGGTTTTAAAAAAAGAAAGAGCTACAAACATGAACTACTGCCGAAAAAAATCGCACAGATGCAGGTCTGAAGCCCAAAGAAAAAAACCCGATACGAGTAAACAACTAACTAACAAAAGAGCTCAATACAACCGTAGAGCAGACGTAGAGCAGACCCAGGTTTGTCTGGTTCACTAGGTTTATCTATATATATATATATATATATATATATATATATATATATATATATATATATATATATATGAAAATAACAGTAAGATATATAATCCGGTGTTCTTATATATATTTTTACAAAATAGTGCTCAATGTAAATTTACAGAGCATTAATATTATAAATTATTTGATTTAAAATATGGTTATTTTCGCTTGAGGATGAAATGGAACTAATGTCTTTAATTTAATTACAAAATTAAATTCGGGGCTTTTAGTTTCAATTTTTGAAACATGGTTAGAACTGTGTAGCGAAAATAACCATATTTTGAATCAATTAATTTATTATATATATATATATATATATATATATATATATATATATATATATATATATATATATATATATGTATCCAAATCAAACAAGATATAAGCAACACCAAGTTGAGAAGGGTACATACCTTATAATACGGAAATTTATAATCATGCGTATATTAATGGAGAATCTAATCACCCGCCGTGTATCATTAATAACCTCCACAAATCTGTGCAGCATAGGCTCTACACTAACTCCAGCAGTAAATACATCTTTGGCCAATACGTTGATGCATTAGATAGAAGTTAGCATAATGGTGAACTAAAGAACATCACTAAAACTAGTACGAATACCAATAGTAATTATACGAAGGGTAAGCTCAACATTATTTGGTTTAATCCGCCTTTCAACAGTAACGTCAAAACCAACATTGGTAGAACCTTTCCTAGGTTTGTACACAAACATTTCACTCATAATCCTTTACTCAGAAAAAATATTCAACGGCAACAACGTTAAGGTTAGCTACAGTTGTAATCAAAATTAATTAATATTTAACCCAGTTTAATTTCGGATCTACCGATAATATTTGAAAAATGCGTTTATTTTGCCGATCTACCGCTAATAGGTGGGAAAAGCATATTTATCATGACAAAATGACCCTTAACAAAATTATACAAACGCCACAGCACTCTCTAAGTTTTACTAGAGCATCAAAATAGATGACTACACACCTCACTTTCATTGGGCATTCTTAGCCCAAACCAAGCCATTTTCCAGATGAAACCTATGTATAATAGAAAACAAATAATAAGCTTAGCGAACTCATGATAGCCTGGAGTTACTGAAAGTCGTTTCTCATATACTGGAAATATAAATAGAACAGCATCTCCATTATTAATTTTAAATTTCTATTTTTTATTTTATTTATTTATTTATTTATTTTTAAAAACAATAAATCCTACCGACAGTTCATTTCCTGAATCTTTTGTAGTATAACCCTTTATGAAGTTGTCAAAAAACAAATGTTAAGGCTGTTGTTTTTTTATATACACAAAACCCTTTCAGAAAAAAATAAAATAAAAAACATAAATAAATCTCCACAGACACGTAAACCAGACTAGACGAAATCATCTTCCGTTTTAAATTTAGACACCCCAACCTTACCCTGACTTTACATCTATGAATGTAACTCTATACTGATACAAATTATTAACACCCTACACCCCTTTTTATTTAAACAATCGCTCTAGCCGTTACCATGGAAATTTTGATTTCAATAATGAATATGCTATTATAACACGTAAATTTCAAAATAAGTTATTCCCAAAAAATTTTGCTTGAAGATGGAACAGAGCTTACTTTAATTCAATTTAATTCAAATAATTATATTGAAGTTTTCGGCTCTTGTTTTGAAACATGAGAACTATTATGTAGCGTGTTGGAATCATATTTTTACATAAATAATTATATATATATATATATATATATATATATATATATATATATATATATATATAGTGTATCCGCCTCTCTTCTGGGGATCTCTTAGTTGACGTTGTCAATTGCACAACAAAGCTGTATTTATATCTCTCGGCCAGGTTCAGGTAGGTAGGTAGTATCTGACTCATTAGGATTTATTTATTTTACTTTCGACTACTTAGTGTATTGTGCTCTTGTCTTTTTAACTTATTACTCGCTGTTTATTTGTTTGTACCAGATATTTAGCACATGCACAATCATGGTTGTTAACTGGATGTAGAATACCATCCATACAATGTTTCCGACTTTGATTCAAAATATAGCACAGCATAAATCACTATAAAATATAGTCATCAGTGAACTGCATAGAAAGAAGAAAACAGAGGCAAGAATATATCAAATAAATTGAACAAAATTACCATTGTTATAAATCGGTGATTGATACAGAAATCAGACTCAATCTATAACACCATCGTATGTTTATTCTGTACAATTTTATTTTAAACTCAATAGCAGTTTATCATCACAAATCTGACCATAATAACGATTTAAAAAATGTCAGACATTAATTTACTTAGAAGAAAATTCATTGCAAGTGGTCTTATCTCATAATACACTACGGTCACACTTACAATATCACCGATAATAGCAAATATATTCGTAGCACTATGCTGTATAGAGAAGAAAAAATCAGATATCTACTCAGAGTGGGGTCTATATTGAAAACCATGCCGATTTTAACACTTTCAATACTAAAAGTAAGAAAAATACTTCCTGACCGTATCATCCGATAAACATTTTTATTACCTATTCCTAGTAAGTACGAAGTTGTTTCTCATTTTGCACCGGAAGACGCTTTCTATGAAAAGGGGAAACGCATAGTTGAATAGCCTCTCCATTTTGACACTATATACTGGCTTTAATTATCCATTTCGTTTGTAATTGTAATTTCTTGAACATGGAGATGTTCAACTCATCAGAATGAAATATCTCCGGAGATGAAGGAAGCACTCAGGGTGGACACATTAGATAGGAAGTGGAGATGGAAGGTGAGAGAGAAGGGATGAGTAAATTAAGGGCTACGGGATTAGTAGTTAGTAGTAGTCATTTCATCAAGCCGAAGATTTACTCCATACTTTTGAGATTTGAATATTGGATTCTATTTTACATTGACCGTTACCGTTTGCAGTTTTTAGGCAGGACAAATCAGGTCGATTCAAATTAATTTAATGATACAGATATTAATTCAAATAAAGATTGGTATTAATATAGTAATACTTAAGCATTTTTTTAGGCCAAAGTCAAGACGAACAAATCAAACTACAAAATATAAGCAACACCAAGGTGAGAAATGTACATACCTTATAGTAAGGAAATTCATTATCATGCGTATATTATTCAAGAATCTAATCACCCGCCGTGTATCATTAATAACCTCCACAGATCTGTGTATCATAGGTCAGTGGAGACATTGAGCTGAAAGGAACACAAGAGAGATATATAGAAGTAGTGGAAAGCTCTGTGATGGGTGGCATGGAGGGTTATTAGGGAAGAAGAGCGTGAGAGATAAAAGGGTAGTGGTAGTTTTAGCAGCCTGACCTTTCTTAATTTTTGGAATTATGTAAATTGATTTATGCAGTGGGTTGACTGGTGGTCGCTAACATGATGTAGTCCGTAGTAAAATAATAATTGGAAATCACAATCATATTGTCAGTTCCAATCGGTAAATAAATATATATTTAGATAATTAAGAGTCGCATAGAATTTCAAAACAAATGCCAAAATCAAAGAAAAAACGAGTAAACGTTTTAGAGTAGGGAAATGATATAAGATGTGCTAGTTTTGAAACACGGGTAACGTGTGCATCGGCAAGACAGTCTTAGGTCTAACCATGTGTGTAGAAGGTCGCAAAATGAAATCAGATTGTGTAATATTCAATAACACGAACGCACCTACACACATGCACACGCCTGTCCGCCGACTCTACATATCCACACATGAGTGTACACGCATATATGCTATCCTTACCAACGAATATATGTGTGTGTGCGCGCGCGTGTGCGTGTTTGTGCAAAATCTCTCCTTTTATATTTATTTCCAATTGTTTTTTCATGCGTTAATCTACAAAATTATATAGAGATGCAACTTCAAATAATATATAACGCCAGAGAAAATTAGTATGAAAGAACCACTCAACCTGAAAATATATAATCCCTCATACGATACAATAAGCTGGTTTACACTACTATAATCTCTTATTCACCTACGCGCATTACTTATCAGGATGTATAAATTAGTTGTGTACGCCGATAAATAAAGAGAATGGTCTGCGAATTTTAACTTGATTCTTTGTGCCCCTGATTTGAAGCATATATATATTATTTTGAATATGAGGCGTTTTGTACGTGTGGCCATGTATGCTCATTAGGATATTGGAACAGCTAAAACCATACAAGCATTAGCAACCGGCAAAGCAGTCGTGCATAAAATACAAACGTATAATGATCATGGTCTTCATTAGATTTAGATACGATTGTCAAAACCAAACGCTTCGTTGATTCTTCTACATCTGACTTCTGGCTCAAATAGACAGCGTTATCAAATCTACGCTTCTCAGTCTCCAATCAAAATATATTTGCCTTTCTTTCATTCAATTCAATTCAATGTAAATGAAACACATAACCGACATAGGCGTTTCTATGCTACATATATTTTAGTAATCCGACAGAAAGTGAAAAGAGTGATCAATTCGAGAGAAATTAAGAACGGGAAAAAAAACAAAAAAAAAAACAAAACAAAACATATCACACACTCCAGACGAAAAATATGAAGGTGCGCCCAAGAAAATATTCTATGGTAATGTAATGTGTGGTTTGTGTAATTGATATTCAAGTGGAATATGTTTTCGGGGAGCCGAGTTCAAATTCCTGGCTAGTCGCACTCGTTCACCTTCCCAATTACGTGCTTGCGGAGGGACTGAATCACTTTCTAATCCTCCAGCTAGTGGTTAAATACTAAGATAAGAGTGGTTTCTCGATTTTCGGGTGTCAATCATTCTACGAAAAGGAAAACCAATTCCAACTGTAACGAATGAAAGGGATAACCACGCCACAAATCTTTCCTAAAAATGATAATAACTTACAAAACCTCTGGATAGTCAGAGTCTGATACATTCTGAAAGCACATGTCATTTTTCTTTAAGTCTGATGAGCATTTCTCAAACCTGCGTAGAAACCTTTTCAATTTAATCAAATTTAAGGATGTGGGGCTACACGAAACTTCTGATGAATGACAATATTTTTAAGGATTTAACACAAAAAAAACATTGATGCAATTTTATATATATATATATATATATATATATATATATATATATTGCTGAATAAATATAAGTCTGATCAGTTCGATTAAGTCAAATTGGCAGCTGATCTAAAAATGACCAACACGCTGTTGTTAAATTGGGCAATAATGACTTATTAATTTTAACACATTCAAAACAAAACTGCACTCTCTTAATTATGTGTAGAAGTCATTCTGTCTTCCATTAGCATGGCTAATGCTAACCTCCAGAAGAATGACGCGTTTTTGTTCATATGTAGTGAAAATATTATATTGAAACAATTGCTAGTAAAGCTGGTTCACTGCTGTGTGCTCGACAATTTTGCTCTCCTGAATATATCTTACGAATTAATAAGTCAAATTTTCGGCCATGTTTTGAACATTGATACCATATATGGTCTAGTGCAGTTGGTATTTACTTAGAGAGTCTTGATAAAATCCAAAGAATATGAAATCCAACTTGTTCTGACCTGGTATCTCGGTAGGAATACATTCACCACCTCAATGGCGTGGTTTCTCTTTGGGTTCTCTATAAATACTTTCGTGGTAATGGTTCTGAGGAACTCTCCTCTATAGTAAAAAGGTTCTATAAATTTAAGCGCAGTACTAGAGTGGTGACAATGATTCCATCGTTTTGTCGATCAAATGATTATATGTAACAGTAAGTTCTATAGAAAGAGTTCCTTTTCTTGCACTACCCGCTTGTGGGATTCTCTCATGGCTTCTTACATTCCAGTAAAGGGTGATCTTCCAAATAGTAAATGTAATGTCAATTGCCATCGCTCCTCATTTGTTTGTAATTTTCTCATATTCTTTCACACTCACTAGCACTGTCCATCTTAATGGATTTGTTGCCTTGCTTGGGGTGAAATGAATATTAAAGCAGCCCTTGTTGCCCGCTGCCGTAAACATGTGACAATTGATCATCAAACGTTCAAGTGAAATGTGTCTTCCACATTTTCTATCTGTCTAAAAGACTGCCAAACATATGCAGGCCTCGCAAAACACATGCTTGACTACAGAAGCGAACATCTATTTATTTTATTGAATGCACATTTGCAGCATATATATATATATATATATATATATATATATATATATATATATATATATATATTCTTATATGGACAGTACTTATTGGAAAGCGCTAAATATCAGTCACAGAGCTAACATATTCAGTGGTGTGCATATAAGTTTGTGACCCTCCGTATCACGCTTTTGCGATAATCAGTCAAACTGATAGTCTCAAAAGCGTGAAACCCAGGGTCGCAAACTTATATCCACACAACTAAATACATATATATATATATATATATATATATATATATATATATATATATATATATATATATATATATATAACCACTTTAAATGTTATTTTCAGTGGATACACATATATTAATAGACACTTCGTTTATTTATTAAACAGTATAATTGTTTATTTTCGTGTACCAGCCTAGATATTCGACAAAACTTATTAAAGAAAAATGCGCATCCCGACAGAATACTGATCTACGGCCCCTTTATAGGAGAAACCATCATTAGAGCCAACATACTTAGAAAGCCACTGCCAAAATGGAGGTTACTGATTAAGTGCAGATCCTTCCCAGATAATAAAAAATTCATAACTGTTCAGTTTCGTATCCATGCTAAAACAAATTTCTAAAAGCAATAATGTCTAAGGAAATATACCTTAAAATGATAAAGTCTGTCGGATTAATAAATAAATAAATATTTATTTCGAAATTGCTTTGTTCACATTCGGATAAGAACTTACACACATACAGACACAGACATACATACATAGAAGGAGATCGGAAGTGGAACAGACGAAATCTCGCACAAACACACGATTGCGTATAAATTAATTTTACAGATAAACAAAGACACATCTTCGCAGCCGAGCGTACAGACAAACGGAGGCAATATATATATATATATATATATATATATATATATATATATATATATATATATATGATGCAAAAGTAATTCATTTCTGTAATGTAAATAAATGTAGCAAGAGTGATCTTCAGAAAATTCAGCTACCACGAAATGATCATTTCTGTATTCGCGCTCTTTATTTCTCTAATATTTGTCCGATTTTGGACACTTTGTCGCGATAAATATTGTAAATTTAAACAATATATTCAAATATATATGCATAACTAACTATACATATATGCGTGCGTTTGTTGAGGAGAGAGTGTATTGAAATAATTTTCAATTACATTTGCATATACAAATATTGTGAATTTTGATGGATATTTATTTTAAGAATGTTTGTCGAATCAGTCTCTCTGCAAATTCAAGTTTCCAAGAAAGCAAACATGCATTAATACCTTGTATGAAAATGTATTTTTTTCCAAGGCAGCTGTCTTCATCATTACCATTTAGATGGATGGAGGTGTCGACACAATTTCAATGATGGGATTTTCGGTATAAATGCAAACAGGGTATAAATTCGTAAAATTTGTATCAATACAGTAATAAAAATCCTGTCTAAACATTCCTCAGCAAACAGGATAATATATATATATATATATATATATATATATATATATATATATATATATATATATATATATGCGTGCGTGGTGTGTGTGTGTGTTTGTATAATAATAATTATATATATATATATATATATATATATATATATATATATATATATATATATATATATATATATATGTATATATATATATATATATATATATATATATATATATTATAAGGGATTAGAACAAAAACATATTGAAATCGCTACATGTTGAAATTTGTATCTAGACAGTAACGTTAAATACTCTATAAATTTGTCGCAACAAAAAGGATTATGTATATATATATATATATATATATATATATATATATATATATATATATATATATATATATATATACGTGTGTATGCGTGTGTGTGTAAGTATTTATTGTTATTTTTCTGATAAGATATTAGCAAAAACATGCTGAAATCGCTTTATATACATATTGTCATCCTCAGATAGACTGTTTCGCTGCATCACAGCTCATCAGTATGGTTGAGTGGTTGACGTCCGGTTGCCTCAAGCTTGTTCCGAAACCCGGCTGAACTGGTGTCTGTCGGAAATTCTACTCCTGGCGCACAGCTGCGATGAAGGTTAATTTAAGTGTCTATATATATATATATATATATATATATATATATATATATATATATATATATATATATATACATACATATATATATATACATATATACATATATACATACATACATACATATATACATATATATATATACATACATATATACATATATATATATATACATATACATACATATATATATATATACATACCTATATACATACATATATACATATATACATATATACATATATATATATATATATACATACATATATACATACATATATACATACATATATATATATATATATATATATATATATATATATGTGTGTGTGTGTGTGTGTGTGTGTGTGTGTGTGTGTGTGTGTATAAAATGTTGATCTCTATATTTATTTAAAAGGCTGGGGTACGCACCGGTTGTAAATGTGTTATATTAAAATATGAAAACAAGAAAGCCAATCCTAAGAAAGCAATTTCGATGGTTCACCGCTTCGTTATTTTTAACGAAAATTCTAAATAAAAATATAAAAGAATCATAAACTTCGTAAAGCATTCTCTGTAAATCAACAAACTTTCACCATATCTATTATCTGATTGGAACGAGCAGGAAATTATAGAAATGCATGTATTCTATAGACTAACTTAATACATTTGATAATGCAACACGCAAATACATATTTAAACCGCTAGGAAAGCTTGAATTTATTTCGGAAATATTGGTGAATAATCTGTAACATTTATTGTTAACAAATTAACGGCATCAGAAAGGAAATTTAATCAAATAATAAAAAATTGAAAGGGGCATAAGACAAAGATATGTCTTCTAAGTTTATTTATTCAATCTCTGTGGAAAGGTAACACTAAGAGAACGAAAATTCTTACCAGGATTTTCTCCATGGCTAAGACGTTATACTACACCCGCGTCCTTGATAAGACATTAAACTACGTCCAGCAGCAAGGCCTCTGATCAGGAGGTTTTGAGGAGTGTGGAACAATCTCTCAATTGCTGGTGTTCCCAGGTCTAACCTGACCCGGGGCGGCAACACCTGTTATGGTGAAATAGTTAACTATTGCCAGCAATATTTAAAAAAAAAAATAATAATTCCCAGCAATACAATTTTGAAGGAAAAAATATTACAAAAAAACAGATTTTTGACAATAGAAAATATTACAAGCAATAAAAATTTTTGTCGGCATTAAATAACACATTGAGGTTGATATGCCGTAAAACAAAATAAACCAAACCAAACTTAACAGGATTTATTCTTGCAGTGACAACCTCAAGAGGATAAGAAACGCAAATGACACCGAGTCGAAAGCAACATAGAGAGAGTACCGCTAAAAGTTTTTGATACGTCAATAAAAAAAGAAGGAAAAATGATAATCAGTTGCAAGAAAACATGATATATATATATATATATATATATATATATATATATATATATATATATATATATATATATATATATATATAAATTATAGATAACTAGACTCATTTCGAAAAACTCTCGAATTTTTGATTTGCCAATAATCAAATCAATCTCGAGGGAAAAAAAGGTTTTAAAAAAAAGAAAGAGCTACAAACATGAACTACTGCCGAAAAAATATCGCACAGATGCAGGTCTGAAGCCCAAAGAAAAAAACTCGATAAGAGTAAACAACTAACAAAAGAGCTCAATACAACCGTAGAGTAGACCTAGATACACCTAGTGAGCCAGACAAATCTACCTAGGTAGGTTTGTCTGGCTCACTAGGTGTATATATATATATATATATATATATATATATATATATATATATATATATATATATATATATATATATATATATATATATATAAGATACGAACAGAATTGGTGATGGCAAAATGAAGCAAGTACAAACATGTAACAATTAGGGAATATTTTATTTAATTCGGTGATGTGTTTTCATGCAATATATAAAATATCACAGAGAAATTGAAAGCGCATTAAAATAGCAAAATATACCTTCTCAAATTTAAATAGCGAAATATACCTTCTCAAATTTAGAGATAGAAAAACAAATTATTTCATATCAAAGAAGAGAGCCCGGAACTGCTATGTAATATAAGTATTTCTATATGACACTGAAAGCTGAAATCACATAAGATGAGGCTCACATCACTGGTTACCATACGATCGAGATTAGCAACGTCGATTCTGATCAGTACTTAGATGGGTGACTGCTTGGGCACTGCAGGTGCTGTAAGCTTGGATTTGGGGTTGGTGTAATGGATAATTCCCTCGGAATTGGTAATCGCAGAGTCCTGTTCGAATTCCAGTTGGCTTCCTTATATTCACTTATGCGTTGATACTTTCGGGAAAGCATCAAACTCTTTCCACCAGCTATGGGTTAATTAGTAAAACTTGTAACGCTAATCCATTATTATCTCCAAATATAAAAATAAAAATTGCATACAAAATATTTAAATTTCTGCATTAAGTAACCCATGGAGATGTTGATATACCGCTAAACTAAATCAATCAAGCATTTAACCAAGAGACGAGGGATACTCTGGCAATATATTTTCTGCGAGATTGATCTCTTCACGTCTATGGTTTAACAGTTATATTTCTTCTATACACTAATGAACTGTATTATTTGCCTTTTCTACATACAGCACCAAATGTTAAGCTTCAACATTGAGTGGCTCTTGGGCCTTGTATTGAAATTAAATCAGTATAAATTATAAATAAAATCTCCGATACATGTGAGGACCTAAGACATTTTCCACGAAATAGGTACAAGTAGGACAACTGTACTTAAAATAAGAAAAAGGCAATTAAAATATATAGGATAAATAATAAGGACAGAAGGCTCGGATAATTTGATACTCACGGGACTTAGAGACAATGGGGTTAGAGGGGAACAGCTAGTATACTACCTAATCACCCTGTACAATGCACAATAACCTCTCGAGCTATAGAGTTATAATTAATTAAAAAAAACTAGCACAGTTTATGAGACTATGTGAAGAGGATAAATATTTAGCTAGACTTAAAGAGGTTAAGATTGTAGTGATCTTGGAAGCATCCCTTGGCAGTCGGTCACAACAAGTAGCTTTTTATGAGAAGATGATTGGAACTTACTTCTTACTAATATAAAACAAATGGAAGAAGAACAGTTCACTACAATGTGCGTGACATGACGTGGCTTAACTGGCACGCTTCCAATGGACAGATTGAAGGAATATAGTTCGTTTGAACACTTTTCATGGAAACAGCGATTGAATTTGCAAGAGGCAATCTGTGGGATATATGCTGTCAGTTTGAAAACATTCATCACCCACAAGGCCGCGAGGACGCTTTTGGACGTTATCGAGACTGGAAAGAGAAGGCTGGGCAGTTCATGCTCATATATGCCAGCAGTATATTCGGTTCGATTTAACTTTTATAGAGGGTAACATGAAGTGCCAAGAACTTACTGGAGCGTATGTCCGTGTTCCAAACAAGTGACCTCAAGCCGCAATAGACGATTAAGTCAGAGACCGTTCTATGATGATCGACCATCTCTAATGTTGTGACCAAGTAAATGGTTAAGTAATAACAAAAACTAGGTTTACAGATATATAGTATATTAAATAGTAAGTACACCAGAAGAGTATTACACGACTAGTGAGAGTGTATCGAAAGAACTAGCCCTCAATCTATTCACCGTTCTCTGTACACCGAACCTTCTCTCCTACTAAACTTATAGCATGCGGAAGATTCTAACATATTATTAGAGGGAGGACACTACATCATCTAACTTTGTTTTAACGGTAATGAATGCGATTTTAGCCAGAGGTGAGATCATTTTCCTGGTTATCAAGAATTTTGGAGGTGCAGCGTATCATTTATTAGTGCTCCAGTGGATAGAAGTTATGGAGAACTATGATCCTTCAACGACACAACACGTAGAAGGTTAAGTTTCACATATTATTATGTAGAATTTTCAACGATATTTTTCCTGGCCAGGGGCGAATATCTTAGACATCAATTTTACAAATGAGGTAAATATTATCATACAGAATTTTGTCTTGCGCCATACAGATAAACGTACGTTTGTTAATAGTGGTATAAGTTGTACTATCTTCTCAAACTCCAGTCCTTAAAGCTTAAAGAAAATATTTACCTCAGTAGTATATATATATATATATATATATATATATATATATATATATATATATATATATATATAACACAAAAGCCTACAGATATTAACGGTAGCTAAAATATTTAAAAAAGAAAAATCAAATAAATACAAAAGAGCAGAATTGAGGGAGAGATGAAAATAAATATAGCTATAAATAAACTGACCAACGTCAAGTTTACAATTCATCAAAAGACTAATATAGTTTAGGACGAAGTTGTAAAGAACTTATATATTTCTGTATTATTTTAGGCAGCTAGATTAAAGTGACTTATCAAACTTACTATGCACACAAATGTGTGCAGTTTTGACATATATCTGAGAGACTGCAAATAGACTAGTTTCACACAAATAAAGTTACGACACTGTTGCACGATATATGTATATCTGTCTGTCTCATTCAATATATATATATATATATATATATATATATATATATATATATGTGTGTGTGTGTTTGTGTGCGTATTAACAACATATATGTATGTGTGAATATATATATATGTATAATATTAATAATATATATATATATATATATGTCATTCTAGTCATGTTTATTTATTTATACATATATCAATGCATACATGTATAATTATACACGTATTTGGTCAGCGTAAGATCTTCAGCCGACCCTGCTACACACACGCATATATATATATATATATATATATATATATATATATATATATATATATATATATATATATATATATATATATATATATGTGTGTGTGTGTGTGTGTGAATCACTGATAAGTTATATTTTTTTATTTAATTTTTCTGGTCTTCTAATAATAATAATCATTTCCGGACATAAAGGATGTAGACATTTTCAGAATCTAATGCATGATTTTAATGTATCTTGTATAAAAGAGAGAGACTGCCATCCAAATACACCGTATATATATATATATATATTTATTTATATTAGATATATTTACACACGCTCTATCTCTGATATTGAGCACTTTATTCCATAAATATAGCACACCTTAAGACTATATTTCTTTATATATATATATATATATATATATATATATATATATATATATATATATATATATAAAGTGAGAGAGTTAAAGATAGCTACCCATGAAATTAGAACACCCTCCTCTGAATATTTGATTTAAGCGCTCACTCTCTTTCTGTCTCTGTATATACATACATACATACATATATATATATATATATATATATATATATATATATGTGTGTGTGTGTGTGTGTGTGTGTGAGTCTGTTTGTATATCTGTGTGTTTTTTGCCTGCGCTGACAGTCGGCTCGTTATTGAAGAAGAATATTTTTGGCTTATTTATTATTTTTCAACCATAAATGTTGTCTGGGAAACAATGAACATTTTTTCGGCTGTCACCGAAGTGGAATGTCTACGAAGATTACTGCTAAGACTTGCTTACACACCTCCAGGTAAAACACGTAAAACTACCTGCCTTAATATCGTTACAGTTAAGAACTGCTGGCATTAAGTGAAGTGTTTGCATATACTAAACGTACATTAGTTTTAACAAACTTGCATAGGTACGGAGGTCTCAGTGAGTATTGAACTTTCTAGTATGTATTAAGCAACAACCACATTGGATCACAAGCTGTTAGTCACTCAGGTTAAGCAATTGGTTAATGGGAGCTTATTTTCTCTGGTTGGTGATATCTGAAAAAAAAATCTTATAAAATACTCTGTAAAGATATCTCCACAATCTCTTTCGGCAGTGAAATATTATCATCTACGAAAATTATCATATTAGACGGAGGTTTGTTTTAATTTATTGAATGCAAAAAGTTATAAATAATCTACCATCTATATATCACTTGTTGTCTGTCTGTGTGTCTGTCGTGTGCGTTGTTACCTCGCCCAGGCCGCATTTCTCACCCGATTTCGATGCGGTTTTCAACACAAGTTTGCAAATGGCTGCCGTAAGGACATGACGGAGGCCGATTTTTGAGTTCGGACTCAGGTTCCGAAAAAATCGATAATCGAAAAAATCTGCTTACAGAAGGAATGATCACATTTCAACCAAAGTTGACACCCTCTTAGAGTCTATCATTAGAAATGTTATCCAGAAGTTTCATGACCACTGACCCCTAAACAGCGCTAAAAATCTATATAACCTCAAAAAGCGATACGCTCAGATTGCGCCTGAACCGCATGTCAGTTTTTAGCGAAAACCGACCAGATTTATGAGGAGGCCATTGGGAGTCACCGTGTGAAGTTTCAACTCTGAGCGGCCCCCAAACAGAGTGCAAATCGACAATCAGTCAACCCTTAAATATGTTTTTGCCGGTTGGGTATTTCCTAAATGAAGATTAATTTAAGGTGACGCTATGCGCGGGAAGAAACAGGTCAGTGTGTGCAGTGGAGTGGAAGAAAAAATTTGACCTCATATTCTGGAATGGGTGCAGGGCCATTGAAATTCGGCTTTTTTATCCCTGCTACTAGTTCTGACATATTCGACTTTGTCAACACTATTGCTTTAATCGTAGTAACATCAGCACGGCAAAGGGCACTGCTTTAAAGGCAAACATATTTTAAGTCAAGTGATAGCGATTGCTCTATGAGTCGTACGATTTTTTAATCAAGCACTGGCAACGCCGGGCCATGCTACTAGTAAATAATAAAATAAAACAAATCGAAAATAAAGCATTACCTGATCCCCCTCTGATTTACTATTGGGATATTCCATTGTGAATTTGTTATTCTTATTGGCAGTGATGAATATATTCCGTAATATATCAACTGGCTTTTTCATTATTCCAATAGGGTAAATAAACGTCGTTGATCGTCAAATAATAATGCACATTTCTATAAGATATATTGGACAACAAATGACAACTGTTTAAGAAAAATTGTAACTTAATGTTGTGGCCTTGTTAGGGCTAGAAATAAAGACTTGATTTAAACAAATATATCAAGTGAAAGGGTAATACAAACATATACAAACGAGAGTGTTACAGCAAGAATGTTCGGTACGACTGTCAGAGCTGACTGCTGGAAACTTCCTTCTCGAAAAGGCAGTACCTGCTCCTATTTATAGCCGGCAGAGTTCATACGTTAGTGGGTAAATTACAATAATACTATTTCAACATCAAAACAACATGATTTTTTATGATTAAGAAACTATTTAATATGCTCAAAATACTCCCTTTACGTTCAATTCAATGCTGAAAAGTATCACACTTCTACAAACCATTCCATACATTTCTAAAATAATTTTAAAAACTACATCAGAAATTGATAGTTTCAAATGAGAAATTAGTTTTGCTTTATGCTTATAAAGATAATACTTCACTAAACAGCACAAGAAAATATCTGGTAGTATTAGGTCTGGGGAAAGTGATGGTCACTTAATTGCTCCACAACGTCCTATCCACCTCAGACCGAAAAAACGATGTTAGTTTTCTGCACCTTATATATACAGTTGCATTGTGCTTTATATAATAAATCCGATTGCTGTCTTACTTTTCAATTTCAATGCAAACAATGAAATCTACCCAGTGTTATGTTGCGAATTCTTTCTGGTTTCTAATTGTCTATCGAGATTTGCACAATAGCGATCCTAAATAATCAGCGGCAGGTATTTCCTGCAGGATTTCCACTGTAATTTGCGGGTTTCGGGATATATTAGCGATTTTTGGAGGAAAAGAGGTAGAAAGAATGGATATCAACGAGTCGCTCAGCTTGTCGTTTTCTTTATGTGTTGGACTTTCTCTTTTTGAAAACCTTACTGACACAAATGAAACTGTGATAGGAATGCATCAAAACACTTGAATTCTCTACTGCCACAACCGAACCGTTGGCTTTTACTCGTTTTTAAATATTATATCAAAATATAAACAAAGACGATCCCTCACTCTCAAGATTCCATGTTAACAGATTTGTATCCATCTGAAAAATTAGTTCGGGCTGAGTCCTAACCAGTATACTAGTGCCTGGTATTACTTTTCAGTCAAATAATTTATTAATTTTTCGAATATTTATAGAGCATTTTTGAACACTTGACTACTTTTTTTGCATGAATGTATGGTATATTATTAATGTACAACATAGTTTACATACCCTAATATAAATATATTGATCTTATAATCAATTATAGTATTGTTTTGATAAACTTGGTTATCATTGCTAGCGATATTGAATCATTTGTTTGCCATTAGATTACATAAGAACAATGCTTCGTGACAATGAGAATTAAAAGTTTAATTAGTAAATGTATATTGAATAAATTTTCTCTAATAACGAGTGACATATTGAACTGGTTAAAATGACAGTTCATAGACGTTCAATCACAACATAAACTATATCTTTTAGTTGATGATACAAAAAAGTGTTACTGTAAATGGTAACATCTTACTTGATATTATATTGTCTAAAGATGTAAAATAAAATGGTTGCAGTTCGAAGCTATAAATCTTTTCAGTTGTTATTTTCTTAATCGCTGAAGATTGTAGAATACTTCTAATGTCTGCTGCTAAAACAAGAGTAGAATACTTCTGTCTGCTGATAAAAAAGATTATAGAATATTTCTAATGTCTGCAGCTAAAACGATTGTAGAATACTTCTAATGTCTGCTGCTAAAAACGATTGTAGAATACTTCTAATGTCTGCTGCTAAAAACGATTGTAGAAAACTTCTAATGTCTGTTGCTAAAACAATTGTAGAATACTTCTAATGTCTGCTGCTAAAAACGATTGTAGAATACTTCTAATGTCTGTTGCTAAAATGTGTTCTCTGTGTAGTGCAGGTATCTTTATTAGTAGTGAATCTTTATTATTCTACGCTTTATACGTGCATCGACTATTGCTGTCACAACTATTTCGCTTTTCCTGCTATGTATCTAGACATTATTAATAGAATCCAAAGAAGAATCTGCAATGTTATTGGTCTAGATATGACATCTAGGATTCATTCGCGTTTCCATCGCCGTGACGTATCTTTTCTGTGCAATTTTTATAAATATTTGAATGGAAACGTTTTCTGATTACCTTTTCCCTTTGACACCATTACTTCGTGAATTTAAGTCTTGGTAGCTTCTTTTAGAATAGTGATTTTCCAAGCGTAGCTTGGATGTGGCACAAGGCCGAAAGTAAGGGGTACCCAGTGAGGATCGAACTCACTACACATTCGTAATTTTTCTAGCGAGACAAGCTTGCTAATCATTAGACCACCTCGAGGTGCCCAGCTTTATATTTCAATATCTAGATGTAACTGTAAACTCTATGCTGGTAGTTTCTTTCCTTGTATTTCTCGCTTCTAAAAATCTCTTCTGTCTTCTTGATTTCCTGGCAAATCACGATATTTCAAATATTTAAATGCAACGTAAATCATCATCATCTGTAGCCTTGAATATTGTATATCTATATTTATTTTAATAAAAAAGGAACTACAGTGAAAAAAAAGGTACTGCATTAAAAGAAATTAAAATATACTAGAGAGAAGATATAGGTACTTGAGTAAAAAATAAATTCAAAAATGTACTTGGGAGAAGAAACAAAAATGTTGCTTGAGTGAAAAAAAAAAAACAAATAAGGTACACGAGTAATAAAATAAGAAATAGGTACAAGCGTCAAAAAAGAAAAAGGTAAAAATATATTTAAAAAAAAAGGACTAGAGTGAAAAATAAAGAAACGTACTCGATTAAAAATATCAAAAAACGTACTAGAGTAAAAGAATAAAAAAAAAGCTACTTTGGTGAAAACATAAAAAAGCTTATAGACTGAAAAATATAAAACCAACTACGGTGAATAAATAAAAAGCTACTCGAGTGAAAAAATTAAAAAAAATGTACTACATTAAAAAAAATCAAACAGGCAATAGCGTGAGAATATCAAAAAGTTAGTGTAGTGGAAGAAATCAAAAAGGTACTTGTATGAAAAAACAAAATTAAGTACTCAACTGAAAAAATAAAAACGGTACAAGAGTGAAAAAAAAATACTCGAGTTAAAAATCAAAAAGTTACTAGAGGAAAAATATAAAAAAGGTACTAGACTGAAAACATAAAAAGGTTTAGAGCGAAAAAAAGGTATTAGAGTGAAAACATAAATAGGTACTATTGTGACAAAATAAAAATTGGAGTGAAAAAGCAAAATAAGTTACTCGAGTAAAAAAATAAAAAAGGTACAGGGGTGAAAAAAATAAGTTTGGAGTGAAAAAAAAAGTTTGGAGTGAAAAAAAAAGTTTGAAGTGAAAAATCAAAAAGTTACTAGATTAAAAAATATCAAAAAGGTACTAGAATGAAAACAAAAAAGTACTCGAGTGAAATTTTTTTTTAAAAAAATGCACAAGAATTAAAAAAAATCAATAAGGTACTAGTGTGAAAAACCAAAAATTTAATAGAGAAAAAAGATCAAAAAGGTACTGGAGTGAAAAATTGAAAATACAGAAGAATGAAAAAGTTAAAAAATGCTAACGAAAATATTTATTATATTCGTTGAAAGTGAATACTTTAAAAAGGATATATTTTGTCAAACTTGTTTTAACGTGGAAAACAAGAAATCACCGAGATGTTTCATAGAAACAAATATGTTTCGGCGTCGCTGTGCAGATGGTTATCTAGACTGTCAACGGTCAGAGCGGAATATTCGCACGATAGAACCAACGATTAGGTCTGAGCGGCAAAGGTTGGATGATATTGAATTTAATTTGAATTGAAGAGGGATAGAATCCGCCAGCTCTAAGTCACATTACGTATGAATAAATATATCTCAAGCTAGACTTGTGTAATAGACAGATCGGCTAATTCTACTATCCGGTCAAATGTTTAATGAAGATGATGAGGAGGTGAAGAGCAGGAGAAAGACGAAGTTGGTGTTTGGTGAGCCGAAAAATTCTAACCGAAATATATATATATATATATATATATATATATATATATATATATATATATATATATATATATATATATATATCAAAAAGAAGAGAGAAAACGCAAAGGATTTTGGTTGTAATGTGGATGTTTTTTAAAAAGCATATTATGCTTTATTTTTCATAATGCAAAATTATGGAAAATAAAGCATAATTTAAAAAAAACACCCACATTACAACCAAAAACGTTTGCATTTTTTCTCTTCTTTTAATATACACACGTTTCTTTCGTTGGAACTAATATAACCTCTTATATATATATATATATATATATATATATATATATATATATATATATATATATATATATATATATATATATATGTGTGTGTGTGTGTGTGACGGTTGCTTTAGAATATATATATAGGTATATATATATATATATATATATATATATATATATATATATATACATATATATATATATATATATATTATATATATATGTCGGTTAGATTAGAATATATATATATATATATATTATATATGTCGGTTAGATTAGAATATATATATATATATATATATATATATATATATATATATATGTATGTATGTATATTAATATAAAGAGTCGGCAACCTTATATTCAATGGTAAAAATTAAATAGCTCTGTTTACAAAAGAAATATTTAATTCTCCTTATCGTAAATATGCGTATTTAGAATAGAATCCTTACGTTGTAGGCTTAAATTATCACGAAATAAACGTTTCATATTATCCTTATTAATTAATCCCTGAAACTTTGAAAAGTTGTCTTGATATCTGAAAACGTGATAATTAGCTGTCCACATGTCTATATAAGACATAAAATTAGATAAAGCTTCCATACTTAACGCCTTTTACAAAGATATAGACATTTAATAAGATAAATGCAAGTCATCAATTTTATGGGAACTACCTAAGAGAAATTTATGATTTCAGATAAGAAGTAAAATCAAATTATGTTCTGAATAAAATGTTTTTTCAGAAAATAATGGCCGATTTTATTATACACTTTGCCGTTCATATAAAGTGTTTCACTTATTTCCCTCGTCTAGATATATAATTTGTTAGATTGTTTTTATAGATGTATTGTATTTTGCATGCACAATTAATTTGCTTGATTCAGATCTCAACATCCGATAACAATTGGCCTTGCCGGTGAAATCGTCTTCTCTGTATCTTACAACCGGCTTCAATATGTTTTTATACAGCTCCTATTTCTGTGTCAGACACATTTAGTTAATCATTTATCTTTCGATACATCACTGACGAGGGAGATTTCTTTCCCGCAATAGGTTGCCATTTCTTTTTTTGCGGTAGACCAGTTGGCATCCAAGGTCATAGAACCCGGTTTTTTCCCAGCTAGTCACACATAGCAAGCGGGATAAGAGGATTCATATCTTTCCCAAGGTTATTAGCACGAAAGTGAATATAATGGTTCATAGTATTAATAAAAAAAATAATATAGTGCGTCATAGTATTAGGTTGGTGCAAAAATAATGTCGTATTCTCACATATGTTACTATGTGAGAAAACGACATTATTTCTGCATCAACCTAATATTATTTTTAAAAAAAACAAACTGTGTAATACGTATACGAAGTAATTGGTTTTAGTAATTCCGAAATTTTAGTCCAACAGATAAAGATGCTATAGGTACTGACTAAACTGCAAAAATTTAGTGGATGGTGATATAGCAAATTGTTGTTTCGAGAAACTGGTAACACATGTTATGGTTTCGTGTTTAAAATTTAAGAACATGAAATATTAGGTTGGTGCAAAAATAATGACGTAATAATATCGTTTTTTGACGTTAAAAATACGTCAAAAAACGACATTATTATGTCATTATTTTTGCACCACCCTAATAGTAATGTCAATCTTTTGAAAACAAGGTCGATGTTTCTTCTACGGTAGATTTTGAATATTTTTTCGACCTATCAAACTGTGCTGTTTATGTAAAGCCAGTAAATCTTTTTTTTGTTTTAGACTGTAGCACTTTTTTTTAATAATAATATACTAACACAAGTCCCAATAATTAACCAATAACTGAAAAAAACAAGTTGTTTCGTACCTTTTCCAAGGGTATTCACACGTAAATGAATAAAATAAACCCGAATCCGGCTATCCGCTTTCCAATTATAAGCCGTTATCCATTACAACACACACACATCCAAGCTTGCAGGACCTGGTAATTCACCAGCGGTCACCCATCCAGGGGTTAACTAAGCTCAACGTCGTTTAACGTCGGTAAGAAATAAAAATAATTATTAATTATTTATCGTACATCTTTAAATTTTTTCCGATAAGGATTGATGCGTAAAACTTGTTGTTATGGTGGTGTAAATATATAGCGTCTAAGATCGTGAATCGGAGAGCCGAGTTCGCATCACACCTATTTTCACGCAAATATCCATTCGAAAGTATAAGTCCCCTTAAAAGTTTGTTTTAAATATTAGAAAAGACTGGTCTCTTCAGCCTTGGGTGGCAAACAGCTGAGAAGTTTTAGCGATGAAAATGAGATTTTAATTCACTCTGGAAAACTTCAAAACCGTTTGATGTATCTGCCAACTTACAGCCATTTTGTGATTATAAACCAACATTAACCCTTCGCCTGCTTAAAATTTATTACTGTCTTTCAAATTTGCAGATCTTTATTTTTCGAAGTATTATGAATGAATAAACCGGATGATAAGGGATTTCTCGAAATCTGGCTGAGTTATTCGCTGCTACTTAAGGAATGCAAACACAACCAAGCAGCTGATGATTACATTAAAATTATGGATTTATTCGCGACTACATCTCATGATTGTCTGTGTCAGAAAATGTCCAACAAATTTAGAGGATTTGCATCTTGGATATAGTAGTGTTAAACATAAAACAACCCGATCTGGCATCTCGTCTGCAGTCGCTCTCTCACAGAAGCGCCGTTGCCTCTCTCTGTCTTTTTTACAAATACTTTCATGGTAATTGCTCCGATGAGCTGCTTTCGCTGGTTCCCTTACGAGGCTGGCATCCCGCTCTGATCCTTTCAAAGTTGAAACTGCATAATGTAGCCGCCTCTTCTACTCTAATAGCTTCATATCTCGCACCTGTCGCCTGTGGAACTCCCTTCCCTATTCCTGTTTCCCTGATAGCTATAATCTCCAACTTTTAAAATGTAATGTCAATCGACATCTCCAGTTGCCTTGATCTATCCACTATCATTCTACTCATCTTTTCCACTATCATTCCTATCTGCTCTCGCTCCAAATCCTCTATAACCCCTTGCGTGCTAATGGCTTCCCGCCTTCCTACGGGTTAAATGCTTTAAAAAAGAAAAGAAAAAAAAGCATGTGGTCGAAAAAAAAAATAGCTATTGTTGAAAGAATTACATTTTCGTCGCTTCGGCGCATAAATACATATAACAAACCTAACGGGAACTGGAACTTGACTCTTCGATTAATAATTTCAAGACATTATCTATTACAACATCCGCACATTCAAGCTCAAAACACCCGGTATTCTCAAGCGATCACCCATCTAGGTACTGACCTGACTCAACGTTGCTTAACTTCGGTGATCGTACGGTGTTAAGAAAACTAATGAAAGAGAGATTACATGATTAATATCAACTCAGAAGATATGAAATGATACGAAAAGCTTCAGCATACAATTGGGGAATAAGTCCCTTATACTTGTGTTCCCTTTATACAGCAATGTAGTATAGAATGAAAATACCAGATGTGCCATATAGAAGAATAATAGTACAACTTGATCCAGGATCTTCCCCGGGAGGCGGGGGTGAATATCAACGATTCCAGGAAATGACTTGATAATCTAATTTAAATATGGGTAAATGGAAGTCTAAATAAGTACCCTTGAGTAAGAATATCAATGTTGTCTATAGATTATTTGAACTAAGGCACTTTTGTCGTGGTGTAATGGTTAAGAAGCTTGTTGCGATAGTCTAATTTACGATTGAAAGGTGATTTCGATCCTCACGGGCGGATTCTTTCGTTCTTGTACCAAATCTAAGCTACGCTTAGTAAATCGCTGTAATTTGACTACTTATTTGAGCATTGGCCACAGTAATATACAACATTAACATCGAATCAATAGCTGCATTTAGTGCAAGGAAAGTTGGGTTACTGTGTCGTGCGAGAAAGCCTTTCTCGTCAGAATCCATCTTGCGCATTGCGTCCTGTGTAAGACGTTAAAGTGGTAGCACCTGTTAGGGTCCCAGCTATTGGCAAATAATTAACTATTACCAGCAATATTTTTTTTTAATTGTTACCAGCAATACAATTTTGAAGGAAATATATTACCAGAAAGAGATTCTTGGCAAAATAAAATATTACCAGCAATAATTTTTTTTGTCAGCATTAAATAACCCATTGAGGTTGATATGTCGTAAAACAAAATTAACCAAACCAATCTAAACCAAAGAATACATATTCTATTTATACGAATCTATCCAAGAAATGTTGTCGGTATTACATAACCGATTGTGGTTGATATGCCGTAAAACAAAATTAACCAAACCAATCTAAACCAAAGAATACATATTCTATTTATACGAATTTATCCTAAAAATTTTGTCGGCATTACATAACCCATTGAGGTTAATATGCCGTAAAACAAAATAAACCAAACCAATCTAAACCAAAGAATACATACTCTATTCATACGAATCTATCCTAAAATGTTGCCGGCCTTAAATAATCCATTGAGGTTGATATGCTGTAAAACAAAATATACCAAACCAAACCGTCTTGCGCATTTAAAAAAATACCATTTTTCAGTGCATTCTATACTGTTGCTATATCTTCCCTGGCGCTCTTGCAGGATATCACCAGATTCTGGACAAAATTCAGTCGCTTTCTCAACGACATGACGTGACATCTCTTTGTTTTTTCTACAAATATTTTCATGGTAACTGCTCTGAGGAAACATTTTTTTCCTGGTGACCCGAATACATGAATTTAAGCGGGATACTAGATTAGCAAATAGGCCTCACCCTTTATTGTTGACGTAGCTAAATACAACCACCACTTCTATTCCCAAAATTTCTTTTCTCTCGCTTCCCACCCCTGGAACTCCATTCCGTTTACTTGCTTTCCTGATAACTACAATCTTCCAAAGTTTTAGCATCATCAATCGCCATCTTCAGTCATCTTGTACCTCGTTCATCTTTTGTCCTTTCCTCAATTATCTGTCTCTTTTTCGCACTTTGTCACCTCATCTGCACTAATGACATTTCCGCCTTTCTTTGGGGTGGGGAATGATGAAAAATAAACAAGAATATATGCCGTATATACTCCCGTATCAGGCGATTTTTGTAGACCTAATTTTGAAGTTATGTTAAAAGGGTGGCAACAAACAGGAGATATGAAATTAGTGTATGTATTGCTGACCTTGACTAAGTCTTTGACCAAAGTACATATCCTTTTACTGTAGTCAAATTAGCTTCAAAATTAGTTCATCAAATGAATCATGGTAAGTCAGTATATACGTTATTAGTGTTTAATTTGAAATTTATATTACCAGGATTCTATCGTAAACTCAATTTAATTTCGACTAGAATTTATTTAAGAAATCATATTTTTTCTCGTCTTACAGAACAGGAAACCTGAGAATGATTTTTGCAATATTTTCAGGTCACAATTTGTAAATTTTGAAGTTGCTAAATTAACAGAACTATAAAAACACACAATGACAGTTATTTTAACTGGTAAAGCGTGATGGGAAAAGTGAGAAGTATTTGCCAATTCGGTCGCGTAGCGGTCATGATGTCATTTCTCCTCCCGACTATTTCCAGGAACATTTCTCCATTTGAAATAACGGATTGCAAAGAGAATTCGCAAATATGATTTTTTTTTTCCATAATAATTCTCCACTCAAATTCAACAAACGTCCCAGCTATTTAAGGACAGCGATTCATTCGAGATGAAACGATTTTCTTTTTCTTTCATTATTTCTTTTTTTTTTTTTTTTTTTTACTTTCAACTCTGCATTACGATCTTGCGCTACGAAATAAAACGTTATTTTTAATAACAAAATCAGCATATTTTCTAGTATTTACACTTTTGCCTCGAAATTGAAGCATAATTTAATTGCGACAAAAACAAATGGATTGATGCATTTTTCATTTTCAAATATTGAACGCATTTTAAGTGCTAATTTCTGAATTTCATAATTAATACCTTTTTTCATGGATCTGACAAAAGTAGTTCGTATTTAATTATTCATTTTAAATAATTACTAAAATAATCAAACACCGAGCTGATTTTATTTTACATGTTAAATCTATAATTCATACTTAAATTATTCATCTTATATATAAAGTACAGTTTATCTGTATGTGTACCATGTATGTGTGTTTGTGGGTGTCCAAGCAACTCCTCCTCTCCCACTGGTCCCGTTTCAATGATTCATAGCTAATTCAAATGCCCTAGAAAATTTATGCGCTATTTAGGAAACTATTTTCGTTGATCTCAGATTCAGGGAGAAACTCTTATTTTTCTTTTGCATCCAAAATTGCAATGTACATTTTATTGTAAACTAGATCAAAAGCCGCTCTATCGGGCGGTATTTAAGCTAACTCATGTGGAAGATCCTGGTATGGCCATCGTCACATGTATCTAGCGAGGAGTAGATTCGATGGGCATTAATAAACTACAGAAAACTCAAAATTGATCTCTGCATTTAAGTATTGAATTAATGTTTAAGCTTAGTTTTTCAAAAGTTAAGATAAAATTTATATAGGGTAACGATGGGAAACAATTAGTATTAGATTCAACATTTAAGTAGTTAGAGAAACATAATAGGTAATTAAATAAAACCTATATTATGGAATCTATATGAATAATAGTGAAAGTTCAGCGCAATTATCTAACGAATTGTGCGGATTAAAAAAAGCCACGAGTCTATTTCATAAAAAATTATACGGCAGGTGCTCAATAACTGCATGATCTATAGAATATATATGATCTAATTCGAGGTGCTATCACTCTTCAAGTTTAACTAATTAGCATATTGATTTTAAGAAAGAATATTTCATTAATTAACTGTCCTTTATTACTGTTCTTTTATTCAAGGAATGGTTTGATTTTCATACAAAAAATATTCAGTTTAGGAATATTGCCTTATATAGTGCAGAAAAGTTAATTTTACTTGATGTTCAACAAGTTGGTATCTGTTTGTAAAATTATCCTTAACTATAAGAAGCCAATTTATGAAGGAAATGATCATTTAACTTTTTTTTGTTTCAAAGATTTCAAGTAGTGAGCGTATGTTACTTCGGGAAGCGATAGCGACGAGCGGGCGAATCCTGCTAGTTTTAAATAATTACTAAAATAATGAAAGACCGGTGTGATTTCATTTTACATGTCAAATGTATCATTTCCTACATGTGGCAAAGATATAAACTCAAAATACAACGGATATCGTATAGTTTACGTTTAAATGTTACCAGAAAATAACACGTTTTAATATGTGAATAAATTTATGATTAAGAAACCAACTTTGGTAAAATGTAAATAAAACTATGTAAAAAAAAAGAGGCTTTATTAATATGTGAATGATATAAGGTTTACTAAAATCTGAATAAAGTTTTGACGGAGAAAGAAGCCTTATTAAAGTGGGATAAACGCCGTGAAAAGGAAATATGTTTTTTTTTTTTACAAAATGAAAACATTTACCTAAAAACTCGGGACATGTTTTCAAATAGCCTCGTCAGAAGCAGACTGTTTGTTATGCATTATGCCAAATTCCTTCAGAAGTATCGGAATTGTCATGTGTTTGCATTCACATTCTCAAATCAATGATTACAAACGGCGTCGAGTGAATGAAACCTGTAGGACTGGCGCTACAGAATCCCCACCAAAGAACTATAGCAATTAACAGAAACTACATTAAGGGTTTTCTCTAAAGGCAACAACTAAAATGGACATCATATATATAAGAAATAAATTATAATTACATAATATTTTGACTTTTTATCTACTTTTTTATGTGCTGCATCTCCTCCTGACGCACGCTATTATGGCTCTCCACAACTTCCTGTCTCTTGGAGCGTTTAATAAACTTTGGTTTTCTGCTATTTTTCCTAAGCCCTGAACATCCTTATGTAGAACGACATTTCTATTGCTTCAAGTGTCATCTTCATCTTGAGGAGATTGCCCAGCACGCAATACACTATTTCGAATTATTGGTTAGTAAAGAATTCTTATCAATAGAAACATATTTACCTGAAATATTGTTTTAAGAGAACTATTTTTTATGTATCACATCCGAAATTAGCACTATAAGAACACGATTTATATTACCATTATCCTTACTATCTAAAAATAGACTCGCTTAAACATACTCATTTTTTTTTCACACTTGAAGATATCATAATCCTTCGTAATAATAAACTATTTTTCATGCCGCACAACGAGAAGGCGAGAGTTTAATAAAGTTTTTGGAGGACACAGTCTAATGAATGTGCGCCATTTTGTCTCACTATTCTATTTTTGCTTCTATTGTTTGTTTGTTTTTGTTTTTTTTTCTATTTTTAAAGGGAAAAATATGTGTAAGCTTCTGGGTGCATTTTTTAAAATTAAATTCCCCCAACCAAAAGCCTCAATGACACCCGTGTTAGGAGATTTCAGATTAAGAGACACAGTTTATGCTGAAATACCTGGAAGATAACTGTTAACCCGAAACTTCAACAGGATAAAATTGAAGTTTTCTTTGAGGCATCCTCTTGGGAGTCGGCTCCGCAAAGCAACGTTTCGCGGGAAAAAAAGCTACTAGAGTATGGCTTAAGTCTCACCAAAAGAATTCGAAAAGGACGAGGATAGTTTGCTACACTATGAAATGACTGATGGAACTATCGAGTGTAGTTCATATGAAAACTATCCATGGAAATAACAATAGAACAGCGACAGGCTTGCGATGTCTCGTCTCTGAGTAAAGGGGTTGTATTGTGAAAAATAATTCGGTACCCACAAGTACCAACGAAACGTTTTAAACTCTAACGCGAGTAGAAAGTGAACACTCGGCAAATCCTGTCTATATATGGTAAAAGTAGTCTTTTTTCGCCCTGATATGGCATGATTCTCATCATGTGACCGTAAGAGATGAGAAATACTGTGACACTATTTACGTCGCTAGAAAGAAAGAAAAAAAAAGAGAAAGGCGAGAATTAAATTTAGGTGATAAGAAGCCATCACGAAAAGGATACTGAGCGGTGTTGTTTTTCTGGCGGGGAAAAGTGGTAAGATTTTTATTTCCATTGTCGAGAAGGTGAAACAGAATTTAATCTGATTTATGTTACGGGGCGGCGAGTAAGATATATCCAATCTGCCCATGGCATTGAAAAAAAAGATTTTTTCAAGTTGGACAAGAGACCTCACGCAGGGTTGCTGATAGATAAAAATTAATTGGGTCACAGAAAAAGGTACGATTGGATCAACCGCAGTATTGCAAAAACAAAAGACTGAGCCATAGGCTATCTACGAATATCTTTGAAAAAGTTATCTGTTTTGTGCCAGGAGCTGGCTATGATAAGAAAATTATTTTATCAGGAATAATTAACGCCAGAATGTGATCTCATCAGATGACCACCCACTTGATGCTGGCGAAATTCTCGATTGATAAAGTCCAGGTGATTCGGCTAAGAAAAGAGTCTAAGGTTTGTTGTCGGACAGAAGAAAGGGAAGAAAGGAAAAAGAAAAAAAAGGAAGATAATTTTTTTTTCTTTGAGCAGGGTTTTTTAAACCTAGGCTAGTCTGGCCACACCCACGCCGCTGAGCGCCCATTGGCTGGTGGCATTAGCGTTAGGCGGAGGTAATCATGTGAAGAAGGAGGGGAGGCCTGTTGCGCCCCCTGAAGGGATAGGTGTGAGATGCCACTGTGAGAGAGAGGGAAACCCCTTTGACACCCTCTGAGGGCATGGTGAGATATCAATATGAGAACGGAAGAAGGTAGGAAGACGAAAGACTTCTAAAAATGGAAAATAATAAAATTTTCCTGACCGAAAACAAAGAAGTGGATTGTGGGTTTAGAATTATCAAGGAACCTCAAACCCCGACAAGCCCACCCCGGTTTTGGTCAGCGTCCATATAAGCAGAGTCGGAACGAGTGAGTTGAGTTCGAGTTACTGTTCCAGTTAAGTTGAGTAAAGTTCGCAGTTGGGGTAGAAGACAGACAGGCAAGCAGTTGCAGTGAGCTGAGAGCTCTGAAGACCCGCTTCGCAGAAGCTGACTAAGATTCACGCAATTCCGAACTCAACTTCTAGCCAAGAATGATTTATTTTTGAAGAACGACTTAGACTCACACCACCAAAACAAGTTTTACCAATATCACCTGAAGATACACCAAAAACCAGTTTCTTAAAGAACAAACAACTTAAGATGTT